>OX371223.1:320087893-320493813 GCA_947310385.1 Nephrotoma appendiculata
ATAGTCACGGATTCCGAATGTTTCATTTATTTTTGATTATCAGTGTAATTATGAGTAGTTCAACGTTTGGTTTGCTTCAATTTGTTGCCACGTTCGCCTGCAATCGAGGTTCGAAGCACAATTTGACCGAATTTCAAAATATGAAACTTCCAATAACCACTGCTTTCTTTATGCATCCTACCGGTAGTTTAGTGCTCAATGTGTTGTATACTATACCTGTAATCATTTTGAACCGGAATTTCAACAAAAAAAAGTTTTCAATTTTTTGCGAAAAAACGTGATGGTTAGCCTTACTTTTTTTGAACGGATAAAATTGATAGTCACGGATTCCGAATGTTTCATTTATTTTTGATTATCAGTGTAATTATGAGTAGTTCAACGTTTGGTTTGCTTCAATTTGTTGCCTCGTTCGCCTGCAATCGAGGTTCGAAGCACAATTTGACCGAATTTCAAAATATGAAACTTCCAATAACCACTGCTTTCTTTATGCATCCTACCGGTAGTTTAGTGCTCAATGTGTTGTATACTATACCTGTAATCATTTTGAACCGGAATTTCAACAAAAAAAAGTTTTCAATTTTTTGCGAAAAAACGTGATGGTTAGCCTTACTTTTTTTGAACGGATAAAATTGATAGTCACGGATTCCGAATGTTTCATTTATTTTTGATTATCAGTGTAATTATGAGTAGTTCAACGTTTGGTTTGCTTCAATTTGTTGCCACGTTCGCCTGCAATCGAGGTTCGAAGCACAATTTGACCGAATTTCAAAATATGAAACTTCCAATAACCACTGCTTTCTTTATGCATCCTACCGGTAGTTTAGTGCTCAATGTGTTGTATACTATACCTGTAATCATTTTGAACCGGAATTTCAACAAAAAAAAGTTTTAAATTTTTTGCGAAAAAACGTGATGGTTAGCCTTACTTTTTTTGAACGGATAAAATTGATAGTCACGGATTCCGAATGTTTCATTTATTTTTGATTATCAGTGTAATTATGAGTAGTTCAACGTTTGGTTTGCTTCAATTTGTTGCCTCGTTCGCCTGCAATCGAGGTTCGAAGCACAATTTGACCGAATTTCAAAATATGAAACTTCCAATAACCACGGCTTTCTTTATGCATCCTACCGGTAGTTTAGTGCTCAATGTGTTGTATACTATACCTGTAATCATTTTGAACCGGAATTACACAAAAAAAAGTTTTCAATTTTTTGCGAAAAAACGTGATGGTTAGCCTTACTTTTTTTGAACGGATAAAATTGATAGTCACGGATTCCGAATGTTTCATTTATTTTTGATTATCACTGTAATTATGAGTAGTTCAACGTTTGGTTTGCTTCAATTTGTTGCCTCGTTCGCCTGCAATCGAGGTTCGAAGCACAATTTGACCGAATTTCAAAATATGAAACTTCCAATAACCACTGCTTTCTTTATGCATCCTACCGGTAGTTTAGTGCTCAATGTGTTGTATACTATACCTGTAATCATTTTGAACCGGAATTTCAACAAAAAAAAGTTTTCAATTTTTTGCGAAAAAACGTGATGGTTAGCCTTACTTTTTTTGAACGGATAAAATTGATAGTCACGGATTCCGAATGTTTCATTTATTTTTGATTATCAGTGTAATTATGAGTAGTTCAACGTTTGGTTTGCTTCAATTTGTTGCCTCGTTCGCCTGCAATCGAGGTTCGAAGCACAATTTGACCGAATTTCAAAATATGAAACTTCCAATAACCACGGCTTTCTTTATGCATCCTACCGGTAGTTTAGTGCTCAATGTGTTGTATACTATACCTGTAATCATTTTGAACCGGAATTTCAACAAAAAAAAGTTTTCAATTTTTTGCGAAAAAACGTGATGGTTAGCCTTACTTTTTTTGAACGGATAAAATTGATAGTCACGGATTCCGAATGTTTCATTTATTTTTGATTATCAGTGTAATTATGAGTAGTTCAACGTTTGGTTTGCTTCAATTTGTTGCCTCGTTCGCCTGCAATCGAGGTTCGAAGCACAATTTGACCGAATTTCAAAATATGAAACTTCCAATAACCACTGCTTTCTTTATGCATCCTACCGGTAGTTTAGTGCTCAATGTGTTGTATACTATACCTGTAATCATTTTGAACCGGAATTTCAACAAAAAAAAGTTTTCAATTTTTTGCGAAAAAACGTGATGGTTAGCCTTACTTTTTTTGAACGGATAAAATTGATAGTCACGGATTCCGAATGTTTCATTTATTTTTGATTATCAGTGTAATTATGAGTAGTTCAACGTTTGGTTTGCTTCAATTTGTTGCCTCGTTCGCCTGCAATCGAGGTTCGAAGCACAATTTGACCGAATTTCAAAATATGAAACTTCCAATAACCACTGCTTTCTTTATGCATCTTACCGGTAGTTTAGTGCTCAATGTGTTGTATACTATACCTGTAATCATTTTGAACCGGAATTTCAACAAAAAAAAGTTTTCAATTTTTTGCGAAAAAACGTGATGGGTTAGCCTTACTTTTTTTGAACGGATAAAATTGATAGTCACGGATTCCGAATGTTTCATTTATTTTTGATTATCAGTGTAATTATGAGTAGTTCAACGTTTGGTTTGCTTCAATTTGTTGCCTCGTTCGCCTGCAATCGAGGTTCGAAGCACAATTTGACCGAATTTCAAAATATGAAACTTCCAATAACCACTGCTTTCTTTATGCATCCTACCGGTAGTTTAGTGCTCAATGTGTTGTATACTATACCTGTAATCATTTTGAACCGGAATTTCAACAAAAAAAAGTTTTCAATTTTTTGCGAAAAAACGTGATGGTTAGCCTTACTTTTTTTGAACGGATAAAATTGATAGTCACGGATTCCGAATGTTTCATTTATTTTTGATTATCAGTGTAATTATGAGTAGTTCAACGTTTGGTTTGCTTCAATTTGTTGCCTCGTTCGCCTGCAATCGAGGTTCGAAGCACAATTTGACCGAATTTCAAAATATGAAACTTCCAATAACCACGGCTTTCTTTATGCATCCTACCGGTAGTTTAGTGCTCAATGTGTTGTATACTATACCTGTAATCATTTTGAACCGGAATTTCAACAAAAAAAAGTTTTAAATTTTTTGCGAAAAAACGTGATGGCTAGCCTTACTTTTTTTGAACGGATAAAATTGATAGTCACGGATTCCGAATGTTTCATTTATTTTTGATTATCAGTGTAATTATGAGTAGTTCAACGTTTGGTTTGCTTCAATTTGTTGCCACGTTCGCCTGCAATCGAGGTTCGAAGCACAATTTGACCGAATTTCAAAATATGAAACTTCCAATAACCACTGCTTTCTTTATGCATCTTACCGGTAGTTTAGTGCTCAATGTGTTGTATACTATACCTGTAATCATTTTGAACCGGAATTTCAACAAAAAAAAGTTTTCAATTTTTTGCGAAAAAACGTGATGGGTTAGCCTTACTTTTTTTGAACGGATAAAATTGATAGTCACGGATTCCGAATGTTTCATTTATTTTTGATTATCAGTGTAATTATGAGTAGTTCAACGTTTGGTTTGCTTCAATTTGTTGCCTCGTTCGCCTGCAATCGAGGTTCGAAGCACAATTTGACCGAATTTCAAAATATGAAACTTCCAATAACCACTGCTTTCTTTATGCATCCTACCGGTAGTTTAGTGCTCAATGTGTTGTATACTATACCTGTAATCATTTTGAACCGGAATTTCAACAAAAAAAAGTTTTCAATTTTTTGCGAAAAAACGTGATGGGTTAGCCTTACTTTTTTTGAACGGATAAAATTGATAGTCACGGATTCCGAATGTTTCATTTATTTTTGATTATCAGTGTAATTATGAGTAGTTCAACGTTTGGTTTGCTTCAATTTGTTGCCTCGTTCGCCTGCAATCGAGGTTCGAAGCACAATTTGACCGAATTTCAAAATATGAAACTTCCAATAACCACTGCTTTCTTTATGCATCCTACCGGTAGTTTAGTGCTCAATGTGTTGTATACTATACCTGTAATCATTTTGAACCGGAATTTCAACAAAAAAAAGTTTTCAATTTTTTTGCGAAAAAACGTGATGGTTAGCCTTACTTTTTTTGAACGGATAAAATTGATAGTCACGGATTCCGAATGTTTCATTTATTTTTGATTATCAGTGTAATTATGAGTAGTTCAACGTTTGGTTTGCTTCAATTTGTTGCCTCGTTCGCCTGCAATCGAGGTTCGAAGCACAATTTGACCGAATTTCAAAATATGAAACTTCCAATAACCACGGCTTTCTTTATGCATCCTACCGGTAGTTTAGTGCTCAATGTGTTGTATACTATACCTGTAATCATTTTGAACCGGAATTTCAACAAAAAAAAGTTTTCAATTTTTTGCGAAAAAACGTGATGGTTAGCCTTACTTTTTTTGAACGGATAAAATTGATAGTCACGGATTCCGAATGTTTCATTTATTTTTGATTATCAGTGTAATTATGAGTAGTTCAACGTTTGGTTTGCTTCAATTTGTTGCCTCGTTCGCCTGCAATCGAGGTTCGAAGCACAATTTGACCGAATTTCAAAATATGAAACTTCCAATAACCACGGCTTTCTTTATGCATCCTACCGGTAGTTTAGTGCTCAATGTGTTGTATACACTATACCTGTAATCATTTTGAACCGGAATTTCAACAAAAAAAAGTTTTAAATTTTTTGCGAAAAAACGTGATGGTTAGCCTTACTTTTTTTGAACGGATAAAATTGATAGTCACGGATTCCGAATGTTTCATTTATTTTTGATTATCAGTGTAATTATGAGTAGTTCAACGTTTGGTTTGCTTCAATTTGTTGCCTCGTTCGCCTGCAATCGAGGTTCGAAGCACAATTTGACCGAATTTCAAAATATGAAACTTCCAATAACCACTGCTTTCTTTATGCATCTTACCGGTAGTTTAGTGCTCAATGTGTTGTATACTATACCTGTAATCATTTTGAACCGGAATTTCAACAAAAAAAAGTTTTCAATTTTTTGCGAAAAAACGTGATGGTTAGCCTTACTTTTTTTGAACGGATAAAATTGATAGTCACGGATTCCGAATGTTTCATTTATTTTTGATTATCAGTGTAATTATGAGTAGTTCAACGTTTGGTTTGCTTCAATTTGTTGCCACGTTCGCCTGCAATCGAGGTTCGAAGCACAATTTGACCGAATTTCAAAATATGAAACTTCCAATAACCACTGCTTTCTTTATGCATCCTACCGGTAGTTTAGTGCTCAATGTGTTGTATACTATACCTGTAATCATTTTGAACCGGAATTTCAACAAAAAAAAGTTTTAAATTTTTTGCGAAAAAACGTGATGGTTAGCCTTACTTTTTTTGAACGGATAAAATTGATAGTCACGGATTCCGAATGTTTCATTTATTTTTGATTATCAGTGTAATTATGAGTAGTTCAACGTTTGGTTTGCTTCAATTTGTTGCCTCGTTCGCCTGCAATCGAGGTTCGAAGCACAATTTGACCGAATTTCAAAATATGAAACTTCCAATAACCACGGCTTTCTTTATGCATCCTACCGGTAGTTTAGTGCTCAATGTGTTGTATACACTATACCTGTAATCATTTTGAACCGGAATTTCAACAAAAAAAAGTTTTAAATTTTTTGCGAAAAAACGTGATGGTTAGCCTTACTTTTTTTGAACGGATAAAATTGATAGTCACGGATTCCGAATGTTTCATTTATTTTTGATTATCAGTGTAATTATGAGTAGTTCAACGTTTGGTTTGCTTCAATTTGTTGCCTCGTTCGCCTGCAATCGAGGTTCGAAGCACAATTTGACCGAATTTCAAAATATGAAACTTCCAATAACCACTGCTTTCTTTATGCATCTTACCGGTAGTTTAGTGCTCAATGTGTTGTATACTATACCTGTAATCATTTTGAACCGGAATTTCAACAAAAAAAAGTTTTCAATTTTTTGCGAAAAAACGTGATGGTTAGCCTTACTTTTTTTGAACGGATAAAATTGATAGTCACGGATTCCGAATGTTTCATTTATTTTTGATTATCAGTGTAATTATGAGTAGTTCAACGTTTGGTTTGCTTCAATTTGTTGCCACGTTCGCCTGCAATCGAGGTTCGAAGCACAATTTGACCGAATTTCAAAATATGAAACTTCCAATAACCACTGCTTTCTTTATGCATCCTACCGGTAGTTTAGTGCTCAATGTGTTGTATACTATACCTGTAATCATTTTGAACCGGAATTTCAACAAAAAAAAGTTTTAAATTTTTTGCGAAAAAACGTGATGGCTAGCCTTACTTTTTTTGAACGGATAAAATTGATAGTCACGGATTCCGAATGTTTCATTTATTTTTGATTATCAGTGTAATTATGAGTAGTTCAACGTTTGGTTTGCTTCAATTTGTTGCCACGTTCGCCTGCAATCGAGGTTCGAAGCACAATTTGATCGAATTTCAAAATATGAAACTTCCAATAACCACTGCTTTCTTTATGCATCCTACCGGTAGTTTAGTGCTCAATGTGTTGTATACTATACCTGTAATCATTTTGAACCGGAATTTCAACAAAAAAAAGTTTTAAATTTTTTGCGAAAAAACGTGATGGTTAGCCTTACTTTTTTTGAACGGATAAAATTGATAGTCACGGATTCCGAATGTTTCATTTATTTTTGATTATCAGTGTAATTATGAGTAGTTCAACGTTTGGTTTGCTTCAATTTGTTGCCACGTTCGCCTGCAATCGAGGTTCGAAGCACAATTTGACCGAATTTCAAAATATGAAACTTCCAATAACCACTGCTTTCTTTATGCATCCTACCGGTAGTTTAGTGCTCAATGTGTTGTATACTATACCTGTAATCATTTTGAACCGGAATTTCAACAAAAAAAAGTTTTCAATTTTTTGCGAAAAAACGTGATGGTTAGCCTTACTTTTTTTGAACGGATAAAATTGATAGTCACGGATTCCGAATGTTTCATTTATTTTTGATTATCAGTGTAATTATGAGTAGTTCAACGTTTGGTTTGCTTCAATTTGTTGCCACGTTCGCCTGCAATCGAGGTTCGAAGCACAATTTGACCGAATTTCAAAATATGAAACTTCCAATAACCACTGCTTTCTTTATGCATCCTACCGGTAGTTTAGTGCTCAATGTGTTGTATACTATACCTGTAATCATTTTGAACCGGAATTTCAACAAAAAAAAGTTTTCAATTTTTTGCGAAAAAACGTGATGGTTAGCCTTACTTTTTTTGAACGGATAAAATTGATAGTCACGGATTCCGAATGTTTCATTTATTTTTGATTATCAGTGTAATTATGAGTAGTTCAACGTTTGGTTTGCTTCAATTTGTTGCCTCGTTCGCCTGCAATCGAGGTTCGAAGCACAATTTGACCGAATTTCAAAATATGAAACTTCCAATAACCACGGCTTTTTTTATGCATCCTACCGGTAGTTTAGTGCTCAATGTGTTGTATACACTATACCTGTAATCATTTTGAACCGGAATTTCAACAAAAAAAAGTTTTCAATTTTTTGCGAAAAAACGTGATGGTTAGCCTTACTTTTTTTGAACGGATAAAATTGATAGTCACGGATTCCGAATGTTTCATTTATTTTTGATTATCAGTGTAATTATGAGTAGTTCAACGTTTGGTTTGCTTCAATTTGTTGCCTCGTTCGCCTGCAATCGAGGTTCGAAGCACAATTTGACCGAATTTCAAAATATGAAACTTCCAATAACCACTGCTTTCTTTATGCATCTTACCGGTAGTTTAGTGCTCAATGTGTTGTATACTATACCTGTAATCATTTTGAACCGGAATTTCAACAAAAAAAAGTTTTCAATTTTTTGCGAAAAAACGTGATGGTTAGCCTTACTTTTTTTGAACGGATAAAATTGATAGTCACGGATTCCGAATGTTTCATTTATTTTTGATTATCAGTGTAATTATGAGTAGTTCAACGTTTGGTTTGCTTCAATTTGTTGCCACGTTCGCCTGCAATCGAGGTTCGAAGCACAATTTGACCGAATTTCAAAATATGAAACTTCCAATAACCACTGCTTTCTTTATGCATCCTACCGGTAGTTTAGTGCTCAATGTGTTGTATACTATACCTGTAATCATTTTGAACCGGAATTTCAACAAAAAAAAGTTTTAAATTTTTTGCGAAAAAACGTGATGGCTAGCCTTACTTTTTTTGAACGGATAAAATTGATAGTCACGGATTCCGAATGTTTCATTTATTTTTGATTATCAGTGTAATTATGAGTAGTTCAACGTTTGGTTTGCTTCAATTTGTTGCCTCGTTCGCCTGCAATCGAGGTTCGAAGCACAATTTGACCGAATTTCAAAATATGAAACTTCCAATAACCACGGCTTTCTTTATGCATCCTACCGGTAGTTTAGTGCTCAATGTGTTGTATACTATACCTGTAATCATTTTGAACCGGAATTTCAACAAAAAAAAGTTTTCAATTTTTTGCGAAAAAACGTGATGGCTAGCCTTACTTTTTTTGAACGGATAAAATTGATAGTCACGGATTCCGAATGTTTCATTTATTTTTGATTATCACTGTAATTATGAGTAGTTCAACGTTTGGTTTGCTTCAATTTGTTGCCTCGTTCGCCTGCAATCGAGGTTCGAAGCACAATTTGACCGAATTTCAAAATATGAAACTTCCAATAACCACTGCTTTCTTTATGCATCCTACCGGTAGTTTAGTGCTCAATGTGTTGTATACTATACCTGTAATCATTTTGAACCGGAATTTCAACAAAAAAAAGTTTTCAATTTTTAACGTGATGGTTAGCCTTACTTTTTTTGAACGGATAAAATTGATAGTCACGGATTCCGAATGTTTCATTTATTTTTGATTATCAGTGTAATTATGAGTAGTTCAACGTTTGGTTTGCTTCAATTTGTTGCCACGTTCGCCTGCAATCGAGGTTCGAAGCACAATTTGACCGAATTTCAAAATATGAAACTTCCAATAACCACGTCTTTCTTTATGCATCCTACCGGTAGTTTAGTGCTCAATGTGTTGTACTATACCTGTAATCATTTTGAACCGGAATTTCAACAAAAAAAAGTTTTCAATTTTTTGCGAAAAAACGTGATGGCTAGCCTTACTTTTTTTGAACGGATAAAATTGATACTCACGGATTCCGAATGTTTCATTTATTTTTGATTATCACTGTAATTATGAGTAGTTCAACGTTTGGTTTGCTTCAATTTGTTGCCTCGTTCGCCTGCAATCGAGGTTCGAAGCACAATTTGACCGAATTTCAAAATATGAAACTTCCAATAACCACTGCTTTCTTTATGCATCCTACCGGTAGTTTAGTGCTCAATGTGTTGTATACTATACCTGTAATCATTTTGAACCGGAATTTCAACAAAAAAAAGTTTTCAACTTTTTGCGAAAAAACGTGATGGGTTAGCCTTACTTTTTTTGAACGGATAAAATTGATAGTCACGGATTCCGAATGTTTCATTTATTTTTGATTATCAGTGTAATTATGAGTAGTTCAACGTTTGGTTTGCTTCAATTTGTTGCCTCGTTCGCCTGCAATCGAGGTTCGAAGCACAATTTGACCGAATTTCAAAATATGAAACTTCCAATAACCACGGCTTTCTTTATGCATCCTACCGGTAGTTTAGTGCTCAATGTGTTGTATACACTATACCTGTAATCATTTTGAACCGGAATTTCAACAAAAAAAAGTTTTAAATTTTTTGCGAAAAAACGTGATGGTTAGCCTTACTTTTTTTGAACGGATAAAATTGATAGTCACGGATTCCGAATGTTTCATTTATTTTTGATTATCAGTGTAATTATGAGTAGTTCAACGTTTGGTTTGCTTCAATTTGTTGCCTCGTTCGCCTGCAATCGAGGTTCGAAGCACAATTTGACCGAATTTCAAAATATGAAACTTCCAATAACCACTGCTTTCTTTATGCATCTTACCGGTAGTTTAGTGCTCAATGTGTTGTATACTATACCTGTAATCATTTTGAACCGGAATTTCAACAAAAAAAAGTTTTCAATTTTTTGCGAAAAAACGTGATGGTTAGCCTTACTTTTTTTGAACGGATAAAATTGATAGTCACGGATTCCGAATGTTTCATTTATTTTTGATTATCAGTGTAATTATGAGTAGTTCAACGTTTGGTTTGCTTCAATTTGTTGCCACGTTCGCCTGCAATCGAGGTTCGAAGCACAATTTGACCGAATTTCAAAATATGAAACTTCCAATAACCACTGCTTTCTTTATGCATCCTACCGGTAGTTTAGTGCTCAATGTGTTGTATACTATACCTGTAATCATTTTGAACCGGAATTTCAACAAAAAAAAGTTTTAAATTTTTTGCGAAAAAACGTGATGGCTAGCCTTACTTTTTTTGAACGGATAAAATTGATAGTCACGGATTCCGAATGTTTCATTTATTTTTGATTATCAGTGTAATTATGAGTAGTTCAACGTTTGGTTTGCTTCAATTTGTTGCCACGTTCGCCTGCAATCGAGGTTCGAAGCACAATTTGACCGAATTTCAAAATATGAAACTTCCAATAACCACTGCTTTCTTTATGCATCCTACCGGTAGTTTAGTGCTCAATGTGTTGTATACTATACCTGTAATCATTTTGAACCGGAATTTCAACAAAAAAAAGTTTTAAATTTTTTGCGAAAAAACGTGATGGTTAGCCTTACTTTTTTTGAACGGATAAAATTGATAGTCACGGATTCCGAATGTTTCATTTATTTTTGATTATCAGTGTAATTATGAGTAGTTCAACGTTTGGTTTGCTTCAATTTGTTGCCACGTTCGCCTGCAATCGAGGTTCGAAGCACAATTTGACCGAATTTCAAAATATGAAACTTCCAATAACCACTGCTTTCTTTATGCATCTTACCGGTAGTTTAGTGCTCAATGTGTTGTATACTATACCTGTAATCATTTTGAACCGGAATTTCAACAAAAAAAAGTTTTCAATTTTTTGCGAAAAAACGTGATGGTTAGTTAGCCTTACTTTTTTTGAACGGATAAAATTGATAGTCACGGATTCCGAATGTTTCATTTATTTTTGATTATCAGTGTAATTATGAGTAGTTCAACGTTTGGTTTGCTTCAATTTGTTGCCTCGTTCGCCTGCAATCGAGGTTCGAAGCACAATTTGACCGAATTTCAAAATATGAAACTTCCAATAACCACTGCTTTCTTTATGCATCTTACCGGTAGTTTAGTGCTCAATGTGTTGTATACTATACCTGTAATCATTTTGAACCGGAATTTCAACAAAAAAAAGTTTTCAATTTTTTGCGAAAAAACGTGATGCCTTACTTTTTTTGAACGGATAAAATTGATAGTCACGGATTCCGAATGTTTCATTTATTTTTGATTATCAGTGTAATTATGAGTAGTTCAACGTTTGGTTTGCTTCAATTTGTTGCCACGTTCGCCTGCAATCGAGGTTCGAAGCACAATTTGACCGAATTTCAAAATATGAAACTTCCAATAACCACTGCTTTCTTTATGCATCCTACCGGTAGTTTAGTGCTCAATGTGTTGTATACTATACCTGTAATCATTTTGAACCGGAATTTCAACAAAAAAAAGTTTTAAATTTTTTGCGAAAAAACGTGATGGTTAGCCTTACTTTTTTTGAACGGATAAAATTGATAGTCACGGATTCCGAATGTTTCATTTATTTTTGATTATCAGTGTAATTATGAGTAGTTCAACGTTTGGTTTGCTTCAATTTGTTGCCTCGTTCGCCTGCAATCGAGGTTCGAAGCACAATTTGACCGAATTTCAAAATATGAAACTTCCAATAACCACGGCTTTTTTTATGCATCCTACCGGTAGTTTAGTGCTCAATGTGTTGTATACACTATACCTGTAATCATTTTGAACCGGAATTTCAACAAAAAAAAGTTTTCAATTTTTTGCGAAAAAACGTGATGGTTAGCCTTACTTTTTTTGAACGGATAAAATTGATAGTCACGGATTCCGAATGTTTCATTTATTTTTGATTATCAGTGTAATTATGAGTAGTTCAACGTTTGGTTTGCTTCAATTTGTTGCCTCGTTCGCCTGCAATCGAGGTTCGAAGCACAATTTGACCGAATTTCAAAATATGAAACTTCCAATAACCACTGCTTTCTTTATGCATCTTACCGGTAGTTTAGTGCTCAATGTGTTGTATACTATACCTGTAATCATTTTGAACCGGAATTTCAACAAAAAAAAGTTTTCAATTTTTTGCGAAAAAACGTGATGGTTAGCCTTACTTTTTTTGAACGGATAAAATTGATAGTCACGGATTCCGAATGTTTCATTTATTTTTGATTATCAGTGTAATTATGAGTAGTTCAACGTTTGGTTTGCTTCAATTTGTTGCCACGTTCGCCTGCAATCGAGGTTCGAAGCACAATTTGACCGAATTTCAAAATATGAAACTTCCAATAACCACTGCTTTCTTTATGCGTCCTACCGGTAGTTTAGTGCTCAATGTGTTGTATACTATACCTGTAATCATTTTGAACCGGAATTTCAACAAAAAAAAGTTTTAAATTTTTTGCGAAAAAACGTGATGGTTAGCCTTACTTTTTTTGAACGGATAAAATTGATAGTCACGGATTCCGAATGTTTCATTTATTTTTGATTATCAGTGTAATTATGAGTAGTTCAACGTTTGGTTTGCTTCAATTTGTTGCCTCGTTCGCCTGCAATCGAGGTTCGAAGCACAATTTGACCGAATTTCAAAATATGAAACTTCCAATAACCACGGCTTTCTTTATGCATCCTACCGGTAGTTTAGTGCTCAATGTGTTGTATACTATACCTGTAATCATTTTGAACCGGAATTACACAAAAAAAAGTTTTCAATTTTTTGCGAAAAAACGTGATGGCTAGCCTTACTTTTTTTGAACGGATAAAATTGATAGTCACGGATTCCGAATGTTTCATTTATTTTTGATTATCACTGTAATTATGAGTAGTTCAACGTTTGGTTTGCTTCAATTTGTTGCCTCGTTCGCCTGCAATCGAGGTTCGAAGCACAATTTGACCGAATTTCAAAATATGAAACTTCCAATAACCACTGCTTTCTTTATGCATCCTACCGGTAGTTTAGTGCTCAATGTGTTGTATACTATACCTGTAATCATTTTGAACCGGAATTTCAACAAAAAAAAGTTTTCAATTTTTAACGTGATGGTTAGCCTTACTTTTTTTGAACGGATAAAATTGATAGTCACGGATTCCGAATGTTTCATTTATTTTTGATTATCAGTGTAATTATGAGTAGTTCAACGTTTGGTTTGCTTCAATTTGTTGCCACGTTCGCCTGCAATCGAGGTTCGAAGCACAATTTGACCGAATTTCAAAATATGAAACTTCCAATAACCACTGCTTTCTTTATGCATCCTACCGGTAGTTTAGTGCTCAATGTGTTGTATACTATACCTGTAATCATTTTGAACCGGAATTTCAACAAAAAAAAGTTTTAAATTTTTTGCGAAAAAACGTGATGGTTAGCCTTACTTTTTTTGAACGGATAAAATTGATAGTCACGGATTCCGAATGTTTCATTTATTTTTGATTATCAGTGTAATTATGAGTAGTTCAACGTTTGGTTTGCTTCAATTTGTTGCCACGTTCGCCTGCAATCGAGGTTCGAAGCACAATTTGACCGAATTTCAAAATATGAAACTTCCAATAACCACTGCTTTCTTTATGCATCCTACCGGTAGTTTAGTGCTCAATGTGTTGTATACTATACCTGTAATCATTTTGAACCGGAATTTCAACAAAAAAAAGTTTTCAATTTTTTGCGAAAAAACGTGATGGCTAGCCTTACTTTTTTTGAACGGATAAAATTGATAGTCACGGATTCCGAATGTTTCATTTATTTTTGATTATCAGTGTAATTATGAGTAGTTCAACGTTTGGTTTGCTTCAATTTGTTGCCACGTTCGCCTGCAATCGAGGTTCGAAGCACAATTTGACCGAATTTCAAAATATGAAACTTCCAATAACCACTGCTTTCTTTATGCATCTTACCGGTAGTTTAGTGCTCAATGTGTTGTATACTATACCTGTAATCATTTTGAACCGGAATTTCAACAAAAAAAAGTTTTCAATTTTTAACGTGATGGTTAGCCTTACTTTTTTTGAACGGATAAAATTGATAGTCACGGATTCCGAATGTTTCATTTATTTTTGATTATCAGTGTAATTATGAGTAGTTCAACGTTTGGTTTGCTTCAATTTGTTGCCTCGTTCGCCTGCAATCGAGGTTCGAAGCACAATTTGACCGAATTTCAAAATATGAAACTTCCAATAACCACTGCTTTCTTTATGCATCTTACCGGTAGTTTAGTGCTCAATGTGTTGTATACTATACCTGTAATCATTTTGAACCGGAATTTCAACAAAAAAAAGTTTTCAATTTTTTGCGAAAAAACGTGATGGTTAGCCTTACTTTTTTTGAACGGATAAAATTGATAGTCACGGATTCCGAATGTTTCATTTATTTTTGATTATCAGTGTAATTATGAGTAGTTCAACGTTTGGTTTGCTTCAATTTGTTGCCTCGTTCGCCTGCAATCGAGGTTCGAAGCACAATTTGACCGAATTTCAAAATATGAAACTTCCAATAACCACTGCTTTCTTTATGCATCCTACCGGTAGTTTAGTGCTCAATGTGTTGTATACTATACCTGTAATCATTTTGAACCGGAATTTCAACAAAAAAAAGTTTTAAATTTTTTGCGAAAAAACGTGATGGTTAGCCTTACTTTTTTTGAACGGATAAAATTGATAGTCACGGATTCCGAATGTTTCATTTATTTTTGATTATCAGTGTAATTATGAGTAGTTCAACGTTTGGTTTGCTTCAATTTGTTGCCTCGTTCGCCTGCAATCGAGGTTCGAAGCACAATTTGACCGAATTTCAAAATATGAAACTTCCAATAACCACTGCTTTCTTTATGCATCCTACCGGTAGTTTAGTGCTCAATGTGTTGTATACTATACCTGTAATCATTTTGAACCGGAATTTCAACAAAAAAAAGTTTTCAATTTTTAACGTGATGGTTAGCCTTACTTTTTTTGAACGGATAAAATTGATAGTCACGGATTCCGAATGTTTCATTTATTTTTGATTATCAGTGTAATTATGAGTAGTTCAACGTTTGGTTTGCTTCAATTTGTTGCCTCGTTCGCCTGCAATCGAGGTTCGAAGCACAATTTGACCGAATTTCAAAATATGAAACTTCCAATAACCACTGCTTTCTTTATGCATCCTACCGGTAGTTTAGTGCTCAATGTGTTGTATACTATACCTATAATCATTTTGAACCGGAATTTCAACAAAAAAAAGTTTTCAATTTTTTGCGAAAAAACGTGATTAGCCTTACTTTTTTTGAACGGATAAAATTGATAGTCACGGATTCCGAATGTTTCATTTATTTTTGATTATCAGTGTAATTATGAGTAGTTCAACGTTTGGTTTGCTTCAATTTGTTGCCTCGTTCGCCTGCAATCGAGGTTCGAAGCACAATTTGACCGAATTTCAAAATATGAAACTTCCAATAACCACGGCTTTCTTTATGCATCCTACCGGTAGTTTAGTGCTCAATGTGTTGTACTATACCTGTAATCATTTTGAACCGGAATTTCAACAAAAAAAAGTTTTCAATTTTTTGCGAAAAAACGTGATGGTTAGCCTTACTTTTTTTGAACGGATAAAATTGATAGTCACGGATTCCGAATGTTTCATTTATTTTTGATTATCAGTGTAATTATGAGTAGTTCAACGTTTGGTTTGCTTCAATTTGTTGCCTCGTTCGCCTGCAATCGAGGTTCGAAGCACAATTTGACCGAATTTCAAAATATGAAACTTCCAATAACCACTGCTTTCTTTATGCATCCTACCGGTAGTTTAGTGCTCAATGTGTTGTATACTATACCTGTAATCATTTTGAACCGGAATTTCAACAAAAAAAAGTTTTAAATTTTTTGCGAAAAAACGTGATGGTTAGCCTTACTTTTTTTGAACGGATAAAATTGATAGTCACGGATTCCGAATGTTTCATTTATTTTTGATTATCAGTGTAATTATGAGTAGTTCAACGTTTGGTTTGCTTCAATTTGTTGCCTCGTTCGCCTGCAATCGAGGTTCGAAGCACAATTTGACCGAATTTCAAAATATGAAACTTCCAATAACCACTGCTTTCTTTATGCATCTTACCGGTAGTTTAGTGCTCAATGTGTTGTATACTATACCTGTAATCATTTTGAACCGGAATTTCAACAAAAAAAAGTTTTCAATTTTTTGCGAAAAAACGTGATGGGTTAGCCTTACTTTTTTTGAACGGATAAAATTGATAGTCACGGATTCCGAATGTTTCATTTATTTTTGATTATCAGTGTAATTATGAGTAGTTCAACGTTTGGTTTGCTTCAATTTGTTGCCTCGTTCGCCTGCAATCGAGGTTCGAAGCACAATTTGACCGAATTTCAAAATATGAAACTTCCAATAACCACTGCTTTCTTTATGCATCCTACCGGTAGTTTAGTGCTCAATGTGTTGTATACTATACCTGTAATCATTTTGAACCGGAATTTCAACAAAAAAAAGTTTTCAATTTTTTGCGAAAAAACGTGATGGTTAGCCTTACTTTTTTTGAACGGATAAAATTGATAGTCACGGATTCCGAATGTTTCATTTATTTTTGATTATCAGTGTAATTATGAGTAGTTCAACGTTTGGTTTGCTTCAATTTGTTGCCTCGTTCGCCTGCAATCGAGGTTCGAAGCACAATTTGACCGAATTTCAAAATATGAAACTTCCAATAACCACTGCTTTCTTTATGCATCCTACCGGTAGTTTAGTGCTCAATGTGTTGTATACTATACCTGTAATCATTTTGAACCGGAATTTCAACAAAAAAAAGTTTTCAATTTTTTGCGAAAAAACGTGATGGTTAGCCTTACTTTTTTTGAACGGATAAAATTGATAGTCACGGATTCCGAATGTTTCATTTATTTTTGATTATCAGTGTAATTATGAGTAGTTCAACGTTTGGTTTGCTTCAATTTGTTGCCTCGTTCGCCTGCAATCGAGGTTCGAAGCACAATTTGACCGAATTTCAAAATATGAAACTTCCAATAACCACGGCTTTCTTTATGCATCCTACCGGTAGTTTAGTGCTCAATGTGTTGTATACTATACCTGTAATCATTTTGAACCGGAATTACACAAAAAAAAGTTTTCAATTTTTTGCGAAAAAACGTGATGGTTAGCCTTACTTTTTTTGAACGGATAAAATTGATAGTCACGGATTCCGAATGTTTCATTTATTTTTGATTATCACTGTAATTATGAGTAGTTCAACGTTTGGTTTGCTTCAATTTGTTGCCTCGTTCGCCTGCAATCGAGGTTCGAAGCACAATTTGACCGAATTTCAAAATATGAAACTTCCAATAACCACTGCTTTCTTTATGCATCCTACCGGTAGTTTAGTGCTCAATGTGTTGTATACTATACCTGTAATCATTTTGAACCGGAATTTCAACAAAAAAAAGTTTTCAATTTTTAACGTGATGGTTAGCCTTACTTTTTTTGAACGGATAAAATTGATAGTCACGGATTCCGAATGTTTCATTTATTTTTGATTATCAGTGTAATTATGAGTAGTTCAACGTTTGGTTTGCTTCAATTTGTTGCCACGTTCGCCTGCAATCGAGGTTCGAAGCACAATTTGACCGAATTTCAAAATATGAAACTTCCAATAACCACTGCTTTCTTTATGCATCCTACCGGTAGTTTAGTGCTCAATGTGTTGTATACTATACCTGTAATCATTTTGAACCGGAATTTCAACAAAAAAAAGTTTTAAATTTTTTGCGAAAAAACGTGATGGTTAGCCTTACTTTTTTTGAACGGATAAAATTGATAGTCACGGATTCCGAATGTTTCATTTATTTTTGATTATCAGTGTAATTATGAGTAGTTCAACGTTTGGTTTGCTTCAATTTGTTGCCTCGTTCGCCTGCAATCGAGGTTCGAAGCACAATTTGACCGAATTTCAAAATATGAAACTTCCAATAACCACTGCTTTCTTTATGCATCTTACCGGTAGTTTAGTGCTCAATGTGTTGTATACTATACCTGTAATCATTTTGAACCGGAATTTCAACAAAAAAAAGTTTTCAATTTTTTGCGAAAAAACGTGATGGGTTAGCCTTACTTTTTTTGAACGGATAAAATTGATAGTCACGGATTCCGAATGTTTCATTTATTTTTGATTATCAGTGTAATTATGAGTAGTTCAACGTTTGGTTTGCTTCAATTTGTTGCCACGTTCGCCTGCAATCGAGGTTCGAAGCACAATTTGACCGAATTTCAAAATATGAAACTTCCAATAACCACTGCTTTCTTTATGCATCCTACCGGTAGTTTAGTGCTCAATGTGTTGTATACTATACCTGTAATCATTTTGAACCGGAATTTCAACAAAAAAAAGTTTTAAATTTTTTGCGAAAAAACGTGATTTTTAGCCTTACTTTTTTTGAACGGATAAAATTGATAGTCACGGATTCCGAATGTTTCATTTATTTTTGATTATCAGTGTAATTATGAGTAGTTCAACGTTTGGTTTGCTTCAATTTGTTGCCTCGTTCGCCTGCAATCGAGGTTCGAAGCACAATTTGACCGAATTTCAAAATATGAAACTTCCAATAACCACTGCTTTCTTTATGCATCTTACCGGTAGTTTAGTGCTCAATGTGTTGTATACTATACCTGTAATCATTTTGAACCGGAATATCAACAAAAAAAAGTTTTCAATTTTTTGCGAAAAAACGTGATGGTTAGCCTTACTTTTTTTGAACGGATAAAATTGATAGTCACGGATTCCGAATGTTTCATTTATTTTTGATTATCAGTGTAATTATGAGTAGTTCAACGTTTGGTTTGCTTCAATTTGTTGCCTCGTTCGCCTGCAATCGAGGTTCGAAGCACAATTTGACCGAATTTCAAAATATGAAACTTCCAATAACCACTGCTTTCTTTATGCATCCTACCGGTAGTTTAGTGCTCAATGTGTTGTATACTATACCTGTAATCATTTTGAACCGGAATTTCAACAAAAAAAAGTTTTCAATTTTTTGCGAAAAAACGTGATGGTTAGCCTTACTTTTTTTGAACGGATAAAATTGATAGTCACGGATTCCGAATGTTTCATTTATTTTTGATTATCAGTGTAATTATGAGTAGTTCAACGTTTGGTTTGCTTCAATTTGTTGCCTCGTTCGCCTGCAATCGAGGTTCGAAGCACAATTTGACCGAATTTCAAAATATGAAACTTCCAATAACCACTGCTTTCTTTATGCATCTTACCGGTAGTTTAGTGCTCAATGTGTTGTATACTATACCTGTAATCATTTTGAACCGGAATTTCAACAAAAAAAAGTTTTCAATTTTTTGCGAAAAAACGTGATGGGTTAGCCTTACTTTTTTTGAACGGATAAAATTGATAGTCACGGATTCCGAATGTTTCATTTATTTTTGATTATCAGTGTAATTATGAGTAGTTCAACGTTTGGTTTGCTTCAATTTGTTGCCTCGTTCGCCTGCAATCGAGGTTCGAAGCACAATTTGACCGAATTTCAAAATATGAAACTTCCAATAACCACTGCTTTCTTTATGCATCCTACCGGTAGTTTAGTGCTCAATGTGTTGTATACTATACCTGTAATCATTTTGAACCGGAATTTCAACAAAAAAAAGTTTTCAATTTTTTGCGAAAAAACGTGATGGTTAGCCTTACTTTTTTTGAACGGATAAAATTGATAGTCACGGATTCCGAATGTTTCATTTATTTTTGATTATCAGTGTAATTATGAGTAGTTCAACGTTTGGTTTGCTTCAATTTGTTGCCTCGTTCGCCTGCAATCGAGGTTCGAAGCACAATTTGACCGAATTTCAAAATATGAAACTTCCAATAACCACGGCTTTCTTTATGCATCCTACCGGTAGTTTAGTGCTCAATGTGTTGTATACTATACCTGTAATCATTTTGAACCGGAATTTCAACAAAAAAAAGTTTTCAATTTTTTGCGAAAAAACGTGATGGCTAGCCTTACTTTTTTTGAACGGATAAAATTGATAGTCACGGATTCCGAATGTTTCATTTATTTTTGATTATCAGTGTAATTATGAGTAGTTCAACGTTTGGTTTGCTTCAATTTGTTGCCTCGTTCGCCTGCAATCGAGGTTCGAAGCACAATTTGGCCGAATTTCAAAATATGAAACTTCCAATAACCACTGCTTTCTTTATGCATCCTACCGGTAGTTTAGTGCTCAATGTGTTGTATACTATACCTGTAATCATTTTGAACCGGAATTTCAACAAAAAAAAGTTTTCAATTTTTTGCGAAAAAACGTGATGTAAGTTAGCCTTACTTTTTTTGAACGGATAAAATTGATAGTCACGGATTCCGAATGTTTCATTTATTTTTGATTATCAGTGTAATTATGAGTAGTTCAACGTTTGGTTTGCTTCAATTTGTTGCCTCGTTCGCCTGCAATCGAGGTTCGAAGCACAATTTGACCGAATTTCAAAATATGAAACTTCCAATAACCACGTCTTTCTTTATGCATCCTACCGGTAGTTTAGTGCTCAATGTGTTGTACTATACCTGTAATCATTTTGAACCGGAATTTCAACAAAAAAAAGTTTTCAATTTTTTGCGAAAAAACGTGATGGTTAGCCTTACTTTTTTTGAACGGATAAAATTGATAGTCACGGATTCCGAATGTTTCATTTATTTTTGATTATCAGTGTAATTATGAGTAGTTCAACGTTTGGTTTGCTTCAATTTGTTGCCTCGTTCGCCTGCAATCGAGGTTCGAAGCACAATTTGACCGAATTTCAAAATATGAAACTTCCAATAACCACGGCTTTCTTTATGCATCCTACCGGTAGTTTAGTGCTCAATGTGTTGTATACTATACCTGTAATCATTTTGAACCGGAATTTCAACAAAAAAAAGTTTTAAATTTTTTGCGAAAAAACGTGATGGTTAGCCTTACTTTTTTTGAACGGATAAAATTGATAGTCACGGATTCCGAATGTTTCATTTATTTTTGATTATCAGTGTAATTATGAGTAGTTCAACGTTTGGTTTGCTTCAATTTGTTGCCTCGTTCGCCTGCAATCGAGGTTCGAAGCACAATTTGACCGAATTTCAAAATATGAAACTTCCAATAACCACGGCTTTCTTTATGCATCCTACCGGTAGTTTAGTGCTCAATGTGTTGTATACACTATACCTGTAATCATTTTGAACCGGAATTTCAACAAAAAAAAGTTTTCAATTTTTTGCGAAAAAACGTGATGGTTAGCCTTACTTTTTTTGAACGGATAAAATTGATAGTCACGGATTCCGAATGTTTCATTTATTTTTGATTATCAGTGTAATTATGAGTAGTTCAACGTTTGGTTTGCTTCAATTTGTTGCCTCGTTCGCCTGCAATCGAGGTTCGAAGCACAATTTGACCGAATTTCAAAATATGAAACTTCCAATAACCACTGCTTTCTTTATGCATCTTACCGGTAGTTTAGTGCTCAATGTGTTGTATACTATACCTGTAATCATTTTGAACCGGAATTTCAACAAAAAAAAGTTTTCAATTTTTTGCGAAAAAACGTGATGGTTAGCCTTACTTTTTTTGAACGGATAAAATTGATAGTCACGGATTCCGAATGTTTCATTTATTTTTGATTATCACTGTAATTATGAGTAGTTCAACGTTTGGTTTGCTTTAATTTGTTGCCTCGTTCGCCTGCAATCGAGGTTCGAAGCACAATTTGACCGAATTTCAAAATATGAAACTTCCAATAACCACTGCTTTCTTTATGCATCCTACCGGTAGTTTAGTGCTCAATGTGTTGTATACTATACCTGTAATCATTTTGAACCGGAATTTCAACAAAAAAAAGTTTTCAATTTTTTGCGAAAAAACGTGATGGTTAGCCTTACTTTTTTTGAACGGATAAAATTGATAGTCACGGATTCCGAATGTTTCATTTATTTTTGATTATCAGTGTAATTATGAGTAGTTCAACGTTTGGTTTGCTTCAATTTGTTGCCTCGTTCGCCTGCAATCGAGGTTCGAAGCACAATTTGACCGAATTTCAAAATATGAAACTTCCAATAACCACTGCTTTCTTTATGCATCTTACCGGTAGTTTAGTGCTCAATGTGTTGTATACTATACCTGTAATCATTTTGAACCGGAATTTCAACAAAAAAAAGTTTTCAATTTTTTGCGAAAAAACGTGATGGTTAGCCTTACTTTTTTTGAACGGATAAAATTGATACTCACGGATTCCGAATGTTTCATTTATTTTTGATTATCACTGTAATTATGAGTAGTTCAACGTTTGGTTTGCTTCAATTTGTTGCCTCGTTCGCCTGCAATCGAGGTTCGAAGCACAATTTGACCGAATTTCAAAATATGAAACTTCCAATAACCACTGCTTTCTTTATGCATCCTACCGGTAGTTTAGTGCTCAATGTGTTGTATACTATACCTGTAATCATTTTGAACCGGAATTTCAACAAAAAAAAGTTTTCAACTTTTTGCGAAAAAACGTGATGGGTTAGCCTTACTTTTTTTGAACGGATAAAATTGATAGTCACGGATTCCGAATGTTTCATTTATTTTTGATTATCAGTGTAATTATGAGTAGTTCAACGTTTGGTTTGCTTCAATTTGTTGCCTCGTTCGCCTGCAATCGAGGTTCGAAGCACAATTTGACCGAATTTCAAAATATGAAACTTCCAATAACCACTGCTTTCTTTATGCATCCTACCGGTAGTTTAGTGCTCAATGTGTTGTATACTATACCTGTAATCATTTTGAACCGGAATTTCAACAAAAAAAAGTTTTCAATTTTTTGCGAAAAAACGTGATGGTTAGCCTTACTTTTTTTGAACGGATAAAATTGATAGTCACGGATTCCGAATGTTTCATTTATTTTTGAT
Source organism: Nephrotoma appendiculata (assembly GCA_947310385.1). NCBI lineage: Eukaryota > Metazoa > Arthropoda > Insecta > Diptera > Tipulidae > Nephrotoma > Nephrotoma appendiculata. Next base: position 320,110,970 of record OX371223.1, read on the forward strand.
TATCAGTGTAATTATGAGTAGTTCAACGTTTGGTTTGCTTCAATTTGTTGCCTCGTTCGCCTGCAATCGAGGTTCGAAGCACAATTTGACCGAATTTCAAAATATGAAACTTCCAATAACCACGGCTTTCTTTATGCATCCTACCGGTAGTTTAGTGCTCAATGTGTTGTATACTATACCTGTAATCATTTTGAACCGGAATTTCAACAAAAAAAAGTTTTCAATTTTTTGCGAAAAAACGTGATGGTTAGCCTTACTTTTTTTGAACGGATAAAATTGATAGTCACGGATTCCGAATGTTTCATTTATTTTTGATTATCAGTGTAATTATGAGTAGTTCAACGTTTGGTTTGCTTCAATTTGTTGCCTCGTTCGCCTGCAATCGAGGTTCGAAGCACAATTTGACCGAATTTCAAAATATGAAACTTCCAATAACCACTGCTTTCTTTATGCATCCTACCGGTAGTTTAGTGCTCAATGTGTTGTATACTATACCTGTAATCATTTTGAACCGGAATTTCAACAAAAAAAAGTTTTCAATTTTTTGCGAAAAAACGTGATGGTTAGCCTTACTTTTTTTGAACGGATAAAATTGATAGTCACGGATTCCGAATGTTTCATTTATTTTTGATTATCAGTGTAATTATGAGTAGTTCAACGTTTGGTTTGCTTCAATTTGTTGCCTCGTTCGCCTGCAATCGAGGTTCGAAGCACAATTTGACCGAATTTCAAAATATGAAACTTCCAATAACCACTGCTTTCTTTATGCATCCTACCGGTAGTTTAGTGCTCAATGTGTTGTATACTATACCTGTAATCATTTTGAACCGGAATTTCAACAAAAAAAAGTTTTAAATTTTTTGCGAAAAAACGTGATGGTTAGCCTTACTTTTTTTGAACGGATAAAATTGATAGTCACGGATTCCGAATGTTTCATTTATTTTTGATTATCAGTGTAATTATGAGTAGTTCAACGTTTGGTTTGCTTCAATTTGTTGCCTCGTTCGCCTGCAATCGAGGTTCGAAGCACAATTTGACCGAATTTCAAAATATGAAACTTCCAATAACCACGTCTTTCTTTATGCATCCTACCGGTAGTTTAGTGCTCAATGTGTTGTACTATACCTGTAATCATTTTGAACCGGAATTTCAACAAAAAAAAGTTTTCAATTTTTTGCGAAAAAACGTGATGGTTAGCCTTACTTTTTTTGAACGGATAAAATTGATACTCACGGATTCCGAATGTTTCATTTATTTTTGATTATCACTGTAATTATGAGTAGTTCAACGTTTGGTTTGCTTCAATTTGTTGCCTCGTTCGCCTGCAATCGAGGTTCGAAGCACAATTTGACCGAATTTCAAAATATGAAACTTCCAATAACCACTGCTTTCTTTATGCATCCTACCGGTAGTTTAGTGCTCAATGTGTTGTATACTATACCTGTAATCATTTTGAACCGGAATTTCAACAAAAAAAAGTTTTCAACTTTTTGCGAAAAAACGTGATGGGTTAGCCTTACTTTTTTTGAACGGATAAAATTGATAGTCACGGATTCCGAATGTTTCATTTATTTTTGATTATCAGTGTAATTATGAGTAGTTCAACGTTTGGTTTGCTTCAATTTGTTGCCTCGTTCGCCTGCAATCGAGGTTCGAAGCACAATTTGACCGAATTTCAAAATATGAAACTTCCAATAACCACTGCTTTCTTTATGCATCCTACCGGTAGTTTAGTGCTCAATGTGTTGTATACTATACCTGTAATCATTTTGAACCGGAATTTCAACAAAAAAAAGTTTTCAATTTTTTGCGAAAAAACGTGATGGTTAGCCTTACTTTTTTTGAACGGATAAAATTGATAGTCACGGATTCCGAATGTTTCATTTATTTTTGATTATCAGTGTAATTATGAGTAGTTCAACGTTTGGTTTGCTTCAATTTGTTGCCTCGTTCGCCTGCAATCGAGGTTCGAAGCACAATTTGACCGAATTTCAAAATATGAAACTTCCAATAACCACGGCTTTCTTTATGCATCCTACCGGTAGTTTAGTGCTCAATGTGTTGTATACTATACCTGTAATCATTTTGAACCGGAATTTCAACAAAAAAAAGTTTTCAATTTTTTGCGAAAAAACGTGATGGTTAGCCTTACTTTTTTTGAACGGATAAAATTGATAGTCACGGATTCCGAATGTTTCATTTATTTTTGATTATCAGTGTAATTATGAGTAGTTCAACGTTTGGTTTGCTTCAATTTGTTGCCTCGTTCGCCTGCAATCGAGGTTCGAAGCACAATTTGACCGAATTTCAAAATATGAAACTTCCAATAACCACTGCTTTCTTTATGCATCCTACCGGTAGTTTAGTGCTCAATGTGTTGTATACTATACCTGTAATCATTTTGAACCGGAATTTCAACAAAAAAAAGTTTTCAATTTTTTGCGAAAAAACGTGATGGTTAGCCTTACTTTTTTTGAACGGATAAAATTGATAGTCACGGATTCCGAATGTTTCATTTATTTTTGATTATCAGTGTAATTATGAGTAGTTCAACGTTTGGTTTGCTTCAATTTGTTGCCTCGTTCGCCTGCAATCGAGGTTCGAAGCACAATTTGACCGAATTTCAAAATATGAAACTTCCAATAACCACTGCTTTCTTTATGCATCCTACCGGTAGTTTAGTGCTCAATGTGTTGTATACTATACCTGTAATCATTTTGAACCGGAATTTCAACAAAAAAAAGTTTAAATTTTTTGCGAAAAAACGTGATGGTTAGCCTTACTTTTTTTGAACGGATAAAATTGATAGTCACGGATTCCGAATGTTTCATTTATTTTTGATTATCAGTGTAATTATGAGTAGTTCAACGTTTGGTTTGCTTCAATTTGTTGCCTCGTTCGCCTGCAATCGAGGTTCGAAGCACAATTTGACCGAATTTCAAAATATGAAACTTCCAATAACCACGTCTTTCTTTATGCATCCTACCGGTAGTTTAGTGCTCAATGTGTTGTACTATACCTGTAATCATTTTGAACCGGAATTTCAACAAAAAAAAGTTTTCAATTTTTTGCGAAAAAACGTGATGGTTAGCCTTACTTTTTTTGAACGGATAAAATTGATAGTCACGGATTCCGAATGTTTCATTTATTTTTGATTATCAGTGTAATTATGAGTAGTTCAACGTTTGGTTTGCTTCAATTTGTTGCCTCGTTCGCCTGCAATCGAGGTTCGAAGCACAATTTGACCGAATTTCAAAATATGAAACTTCCAATAACCACTGCTTTCTTTATGCATCCTACCGGTAGTTTAGTGCTCAATGTGTTGTATACTATACCTGTAATCATTTTGAACCGGAATTTCAACAAAAAAAAGTTTTCAATTTTTTGCGAAAAAACGTGATGGTTAGCCTTACTTTTTTTGAACGGATAAAATTGATAGTCACGGATTCCGAATGTTTCATTTATTTTTGATTATCAGTGTAATTATGAGTAGTTCAACGTTTGGTTTGCTTCAATTTGTTGCCTCGTTCGCCTGCAATCGAGGTTCGAAGCACAATTTGACCGAATTTCAAAATATGAAACTTCCAATAACCACTGCTTTCTTTATGCATCCTACCGGTAGTTTAGTGCTCAATGTGTTGTATACTATACCTGTAATCATTTTGAACCGGAATTTCAACAAAAAAAAGTTTTCAATTTTTTGCGAAAAAACGTGATGGTTAGCCTTACTTTTTTTGAACGGATAAAATTGATAGTCACGGATTCCGAATGTTTCATTTATTTTTGATTATCAGTGTAATTATGAGTAGTTCAACGTTTGGTTTGCTTCAATTTGTTGCCTCGTTCGCCTGCAATCGAGGTTCGAAGCACAATTTGACCGAATTTCAAAATATGAAACTTCCAATAACCACTGCTTTCTTTATGCATCCTACCGGTAGTTTAGTGCTCAATGTGTTGTATACTATACCTGTAATCATTTTGAACCGGAATTTCAACAAAAAAAAGTTTTAAATTTTTTGCGAAAAAACGTGATGGTTAGCCTTACTTTTTTTGAACGGATAAAATTGATAGTCACGGATTCCGAATGTTTCATTTATTTTTGATTATCAGTGTAATTATGAGTAGTTCAACGTTTGGTTTGCTTCAATTTGTTGCCTCGTTCGCCTGCAATCGAGGTTCGAAGCACAATTTGACCGAATTTCAAAATATGAAACTTCCAATAACCACGTCTTTCTTTATGCATCCTACCGGTAGTTTAGTGCTCAATGTGTTGTACTATACCTGTAATCATTTTGAACCGGAATTTCAACAAAAAAAAGTTTTCAATTTTTTGCGAAAAAACGTGATGGTTAGCCTTACTTTTTTTGAACGGATAAAATTGATAGTCACGGATTCCGAATGTTTCATTTATTTTTGATTATCAGTGTAATTATGAGTAGTTCAACGTTTGGTTTGCTTCAATTTGTTGCCTCGTTCGCCTGCAATCGAGGTTCGAAGCACAATTTGACCGAATTTCAAAATATGAAACTTCCAATAACCACTGCTTTCTTTATGCATCCTACCGGTAGTTTAGTGCTCAATGTGTTGTATACTATACCTGTAATCATTTTGAACCGGAATTTCAACAAAAAAAAGTTTTCAATTTTTTGCGAAAAAACGTGATGGTTAGCCTTACTTTTTTTGAACGGATAAAATTGATAGTCACGGATTCCGAATGTTTCATTTATTTTTGATTATCAGTGTAATTATGAGTAGTTCAACGTTTGGTTTGCTTCAATTTGTTGCCTCGTTCGCCTGCAATCGAGGTTCGAAGCACAATTTGACCGAATTTCAAAATATGAAACTTCCAATAACCACTGCTTTCTTTATGCATCTTACCGGTAGTTTAGTGCTCAATGTGTTGTATACTATACCTGTAATCATTTTGAACCGGAATTTCAACAAAAAAAAGTTTTCAATTTTTTGCGAAAAAACGTGATGGTTAGCCTTACTTTTTTTGAACGGATAAAATTGATAGTCACGGATTCCGAATGTTTCATTTATTTTTGATTATCAGTGTAATTATGAGTAGTTCAACGTTTGGTTTGCTTCAATTTGTTGCCTCGTTCGCCTGCAATCGAGGTTCGAAGCACAATTTGACCGAATTTCAAAATATGAAACTTCCAATAACCACGTCTTTCTTTATGCATCCTACCGGTAGTTTAGTGCTCAATGTGTTGTATACTATACCTGTAATCATTTTGAACCGGAATTTCAACAAAAAAAAGTTTTCAATTTTTTGCGAAAAAACGTGATGGTTTGCCTTACTTTTTTTGAACGGATAAAATTGATAGTCACGGATTCCGAATGTTTCATTTATTTTTGATTATCAGTGTAATTATGAGTAGTTCAACGTTTGGTTTGCTTCAATTTGTTGCCTCGTTCGCCTGCAATCGAGGTTCGAAGCACAATTTGACCGAATTTCAAAACATGAAACTTCCAATAACCACTGCTTTCTTTATGCATCCTACCGGTAGTTTAGTGCTCAATGTGTTGTATACTATACCTGTAATCATTTTGAACCGGAATTTCAACAAAAAAAAGTTTTCAATTTTTTGCGAAAAAACGTGATGTTAGCCTTACTTTTTTTGAACGGATAAAATTGATAGTCACGGATTCCGAATGTTTCATTTATTTTTGATTATCAGTGTAATTATGAGTAGTTCAAACGTTTGGTTTGCTTCAATTTGTTGCCTCGTTCGCCTGCAATCGAGGTTCGAAGCACAATTTGACCGAATTTCAAAATATGAAACTTCCAATAACCACGTCTTTCTTTATGCATCCTACCGGTAGTTTAGTGCTCAATGTGTTGTATACTATACCTGTAATCATTTTGAACCGGAATTTCAACAAAAAAAAGTTTTCAATTTTTTGCGAAAAAACGTGATGGTTAGCCTTACTTTTTTGAACGGATAAAATTGATAGTCACGGATTCCGAATGTTTCATTTATTTTTGATTATCAGTGTAATTATGAGTAGTTCAACGTTTGGTTTGCTTCAATTTGTTGCCTCGTTCGCCTGCAATCGAGGTTCGAAGCACAATTTGACCGAATTTCAAAATATGAAACTTCCAATAACCACGTCTTTCTTTATGCATCCTACCGGTAGTTTAGTGCTCAATGTGTTGTACTATACATGTAATCATTTTGAACCGGAATTTCAACAAAAAAAAGTTTTCAATTTTTTGCGAAAAAACGTGATGGTTAGCCTTACTTTTTTTGAACGGATAAAATTGATAGTCACGGATTCCGAATGTTTCATTTATTTTTGATTATCAGTGTAATTATGAGTAGTTCAACGTTTGGTTTGCTTCAATTTGTTGCCTCGTTCGCCTGCAATCGAGGTTCGAAGCACAATTTGACCGAATTTCAAAATATGAAACTTCCAATAACCACGTCTTTCTTTATGCATCCTACCGGTAGTTTAGTGCTCAATGTGTTGTATACTATACCTGTAATCATTTTGAACCGGAATTTCAACAAAAAAAAGTTTCAATTTTTTGCGAAAAAACGTGATGGTTAGCCTTACTTTTTTTGAACGGATAAAATTGATAGTCACGGATTCCGAATGTTTCATTTATTTTTGATTATCAGTGTAATTATGAGTAGTTCAACGTTTGGTTTGCTTCAATTTGTTGCCTCGTTCGCCTGCAATCGAGGTTCGAAGCACAATTTGACCGAATTTCAAAATATGAAACTTCCAATAACCCCTGCTTTCTTTATGCATCCTACCGGTAGTTTCGTGCTCAATGTGTTGTATACTATACCTGTAATCATTTTGAACCGGAATTTCAACAAAAAAAAAGTTTTCAATTTTTTGCGAAAAAACGTGATGGTTAGCCTTACTTTTTTTGAACGGATAAAATTGATAGTCACGGATTCCGAATGTTTCATTTATTTTTGATTATCAGTGTAATTATGAGTAGTTCAACGTTTGGTTTGCTTCAATTTGTTGCCTCGTTCGCCTGCAATCGAGGTTCGAAGCACAATTTGACCGAATTTCAAAATATGAAACTTCCAATAACCCCTGCTTTCTTTATGCATCCTACCGGTAGTTTCGTGCTCAATGTGTTGTATACTATACCTGTAATCATTTTGAACCGGAATTTCAACAAAAAAAGTTTTCAATTTTTTGCGAAAAAACGTGATGGTTAGCCTTACTTTTTTGAACGGATAAAATTGATAGTCACGGATTCCGAATGTTTCATTTATTTTTGATTATCAGTGTAATTATGAGTAGTTCAACGTTTGGTTTGCTTCAATTTGTTGCCTCGTTCGCCTGCAATCGAGGTTCGAAGCACAATTTGACCGAATTTCAAAATATGAAACTTCCAATAACCACGTCTTTCTTTATGCATCCTACCGGTAGTTTAGTGCTCAATGTGTTGTATACTATACCTGTAATCATTTTGAACCGGAATTTCAACAAAAAAAAGTTTTCAATTTTTTGCGAAAAAACGTGATGGTTAGCCTTACTTTTTTGAACGGATAAAATTGATAGTCACGGATTCCGAATGTTTCATTTATTTTTGATTATCACTGTAATTATGAGTAGTTCAACGTTTGGTTTGCTTCAATTTGTTGCCTCGTTCGCCTGCAATCGAGGTTCGAAGCACAATTTGACCGAATTTCAAAATATGAAACTTCCAATAACCACTGCTTTCTTTATGCATCCTACCGGTAGTTTAGTGCTCAATGTGTTGTATACTATACCTGTAATCATTTTGAACCGGAATTTCAACAAAAAAAAGTTTTAAATTTTTTGCGAAAAAACGTGATGGATAGCCTTACTTTTTTTGAACGGATAAAATTGATAGTCACGGATTCCGAATGTTTCATTTATTTTTGATTATCAGTGTAATTATGAGTAGTTCAACGTTTGGTTTGCTTCAATTTGTTGCCTCGTTCGCCTGCAATCGAGGTTCGAAAGCACAATTTGACCGATTTCAAAATATGAAACTTCCAATAACCACGTCTTTCTTTATGCATCCTACCGGTAGTTTAGTGCTCAATGTGTTGTATACTATACCTGTAATCATTTTGAACCGGAATTTCAACAAAAAAAAGTTTTCAATTTTTTGCGAAAAAACGTGATGGTTAGCCTTACTTTTTTTGAACGGATAAAATTGATAGTCACGGATTCCGAATGTTTCATTTATTTTTGATTATCACTGTAATTATGAGTAGTTCAACGTTTGGTTTGCTTCAATTTGTTGCCTCGTTCGCCTGCAATCGAGGTTCGAAGCACAATTTGACCGAATTTCAAAATATGAAACTTCCAATAACCACTGCTTTCTTTATGCATCCTACCGGTAGTTTAGTGCTCAATGTGTTGTATACTATACCTGTAATCATTTTGAACCGGAATTTCAACAAAAAAAAGTTTTAAATTTTTTGCGAAAAAACGTGATGGATAGCCTTACTTTTTTTGAACGGATAAAATTGATAGTCACGGATTCCGAATGTTTCATTTATTTTTGATTATCAGTGTAATTATGAGTAGTTCAACGTTTGGTTTGCTTCAATTTGTTGCCTCGTTCGCCTGCAATCGAGGTTCGAAGCACAATTTGACCGAATTTCAAAATATGAAACTTCCAATAACCACTGCTTTCTTTATGCATCCTACCGGTAGTTTAGTGCTCAATGTGTTGTATACTATACCTGTAATCATTTGAACCGGAATTTCAACAAAAAAAAGTTTTCAATTTTTTGCGAAAAAACGTGATGGATAGCCTTACTTTTTTTGAACGGATAAAATTGATAGTCACGGATTCCGAATGTTTCATTTATTTTTGATTATCAGTGTAATTATGAGTAGTTCAACGTTTGGTTTGCTTCAATTTGTTGCCTCGTTCGCCTGCAATCGAGGTTCGAAGCACAATTTGACCGAATTTCAAAATATGAAACTTCCAATAACCACGTCTTTCTTTATGCATCCTACCGGTAGTTTAGTGCTCAATGTGTTGTATACTATACCTGTAATCATTTTGAACCGGAATTTCAACAAAAAAAAGTTTTCAATTTTTTGCGAAAAAACGTGATGGTTAGCCTTACTTTTTTTGAACGGATAAAATTGATAGTCACGGATTCCGAATGTTTCATTTATTTTTGATTATCACTGTAATTATGAGTAGTTCAACGTTTGGTTTGCTTCAATTTGTTGCCTCGTTCGCCTGCAATCGAGGTTCGAAGCACAATTTGACCGAATTTCAAAATATGAAACTTCCAATAACCACTGCTTTCTTTATGCATCCTACCGGTAGTTTAGTGCTCAATGTGTTGTATACTATACCTGTAATCATTTTGAACCGGAATTTCAACAAAAAAAAGTTTTAAATTTTTTGCGAAAAAACGTGATGGATAGCCTTACTTTTTTTGAACGGATAAAATTGATAGTCACGGATTCCGAATGTTTCATTTATTTTTGATTATCAGTGTAATTATGAGTAGTTCAACGTTTGGTTTGCTTCAATTTGTTGCCTCGTTCGCCTGCAATCGAGGTTCGAAGCACAATTTGACCGAATTTCAAAATATGAAACTTCCAATAACCACTGCTTTCTTTATGCATCCTACCGGTAGTTTAGTGCTCAATGTGTTGTATACTATACCTGTAATCATTTTGAACCGGAATTTCAACAAAAAAAAGTTTTAAATTTTTTGCGAAAAAACGTGATGGATAGCCTTACTTTTTTTGAACGGATAAAATTGATAGTCACGGATTCCGAATGTTTCATTTATTTTTGATTATCAGTGTAATTATGAGTAGTTCAACGTTTGGTTTGCTTCAATTTGTTGCCTCGTTCGCCTGCAATCGAGGTTCGAAGCACAATTTGACCGAATTTCAAAATATGAAACTTCCAATAACCACGGCTTTCTTTATGCATCCTACCGGTAGTTTAGTGCTCAATGTGTTGTATACTATACCTGTAATCATTTTGAACCGGAATTTCAACAAAAAAAAGTTTTCAATTTTTTGCGAAAAAACGTGATGGTTAGCCTTACTTTTTTTGAACGGATAAAATTGATAGTCACGGATTCCGAATGTTTCATTTATTTTTGATTATCAGTGTAATTATGAGTAGTTCAACGTTTGGTTTGCTTCAATTTGTTGCCTCGTTCGCCTGCAATCGAGGTTCGAAGCACAATTTGACCGAATTTCAAAATATGAAACTTCCAATAACCACGTCTTTCTTTATGCATCCTACCGGTAGTTTAGTGCTCAATGTGTTGTATACTATACCTGTAATCATTTTGAACCGGAATTTCAACAAAAAAAAGTTTTAAATTTTTTGCGAAAAAACGTGATGGTTAGCCTTACTTTTTTTGAACGGATAAAATTGATAGTCACGGATTCCGAATGTTTCATTTATTTTTGATTATCAGTGTAATTATGAGTAGTTCAACGTTTGGTTTGCTTCAATTTGTTGCCTCGTTCGCCTGCAATCGAGGTTCGAAGCACAATTTGACCGAATTTCAAAATATGAAACTTCCAATAACCACTGCTTTCTTTATGCATCCTACCGGTAGTTTAGTGCTCAATGTGTTGTATACTATACCTGTAATCATTTTGAACCGGAATTTCAACAAAAAAAAGTTTTCAATTTTTTGCGAAAAAACGTGATGGTTAGCCTTACTTTTTTTGAACGGATAAAATTGATAGTCACGGATTCCGAATGTTTCATTTATTTTTGATTATCAGTGTAATTATGAGTAGTTCAACGTTTGGTTTGCTTCAATTTGTTGCCTCGTTCGCCTGCAATCGAGGTTCGAAGCACAATTTGACCGAATTTCAAAATATGAAACTTCCAATAACCACTGCTTTCTTTATGCATCCTACCGGTAGTTTAGTGCTCAATGTGTTGTATACTATACCTGTAATCATTTTGAACCGGAATTTCAACAAAAAAAAGTTTTCAATTTTTTGCGAAAAAACGTGATGGTTAGCCTTACTTTTTTTGAACGGATAAAATTGATAGTCACGGATTCCGAATGTTTCATTTATTTTTGATTATCAGTGTAATTATGAGTAGTTCAACGTTTGGTTTGCTTCAATTTGTTGCCTCGTTCGCCTGCAATCGAGGTTCGAAGCACAATTTGACCGAATTTCAAAATATGAAACTTCCAATAACCACTGCTTTCTTTATGCATCCTACCGGTAGTTTAGTGCTCAATGTGTTGTATACTATACCTGTAATCATTTTGAACCGGAATTTCAACAAAAAAAAGTTTTAAATTTTTTGCGAAAAAACGTGATGGTTAGCCTTACTTTTTTTGAACGGATAAAATTGATAGTCACGGATTCCGAATGTTTCATTTATTTTTGATTATCAGTGTAATTATGAGTAGTTCAACGTTTGGTTTGCTTCAATTTGTTGCCTCGTTCGCCTGCAATCGAGGTTCGAAGCACAATTTGACCGAATTTCAAAATATGAAACTTCCAATAACCACGTCTTTCTTTATGCATCCTACCGGTAGTTTAGTGCTCAATGTGTTGTACTATACCTGTAATCATTTTGAACCGGAATTTCAACAAAAAAAAGTTTTCAATTTTTTGCGAAAAAACGTGATGGTTAGCCTTACTTTTTTTGAACGGATAAAATTGATACTCACGGATTCCGAATGTTTCATTTATTTTTGATTATCACTGTAATTATGAGTAGTTCAACGTTTGGTTTGCTTCAATTTGTTGCCTCGTTCGCCTGCAATCGAGGTTCGAAGCACAATTTGACCGAATTTCAAAATATGAAACTTCCAATAACCACTGCTTTCTTTATGCATCCTACCGGTAGTTTAGTGCTCAATGTGTTGTATACTATACCTGTAATCATTTTGAACCGGAATTTCAACAAAAAAAAGTTTTCAACTTTTTGCGAAAAAACGTGATGGGTTAGCCTTACTTTTTTTGAACGGATAAAATTGATAGTCACGGATTCCGAATGTTTCATTTATTTTTGATTATCAGTGTAATTATGAGTAGTTCAACGTTTGGTTTGCTTCAATTTGTTGCCTCGTTCGCCTGCAATCGAGGTTCGAAGCACAATTTGACCGAATTTCAAAATATGAAACTTCCAATAACCACTGCTTTCTTTATGCATCCTACCGGTAGTTTAGTGCTCAATGTGTTGTATACTATACCTGTAATCATTTTGAACCGGAATTTCAACAAAAAAAAGTTTTCAATTTTTTGCGAAAAAACGTGATGGTTAGCCTTACTTTTTTTGAACGGATAAAATTGATAGTCACGGATTCCGAATGTTTCATTTATTTTTGATTATCAGTGTAATTATGAGTAGTTCAACGTTTGGTTTGCTTCAATTTGTTGCCTCGTTCGCCTGCAATCGAGGTTCGAAGCACAATTTGACCGAATTTCAAAATATGAAACTTCCAATAACCACGGCTTTCTTTATGCATCCTACCGGTAGTTTAGTGCTCAATGTGTTGTATACTATACCTGTAATCATTTTGAACCGGAATTTCAACAAAAAAAAGTTTTCAATTTTTTGCGAAAAAACGTGATGGTTAGCCTTACTTTTTTTGAACGGATAAAATTGATAGTCACGGATTCCGAATGTTTCATTTATTTTTGATTATCAGTGTAATTATGAGTAGTTCAACGTTTGGTTTGCTTCAATTTGTTGCCTCGTTCGCCTGCAATCGAGGTTCGAAGCACAATTTGACCGAATTTCAAAATATGAAACTTCCAATAACCACTGCTTTCTTTATGCATCCTACCGGTAGTTTAGTGCTCAATGTGTTGTATACTATACCTGTAATCATTTTGAACCGGAATTTCAACAAAAAAAAGTTTTCAATTTTTTGCGAAAAAACGTGATGGTTAGCCTTACTTTTTTTGAACGGATAAAATTGATAGTCACGGATTCCGAATGTTTCATTTATTTTTGATTATCAGTGTAATTATGAGTAGTTCAACGTTTGGTTTGCTTCAATTTGTTGCCTCGTTCGCCTGCAATCGAGGTTCGAAGCACAATTTGACCGAATTTCAAAATATGAAACTTCCAATAACCACTGCTTTCTTTATGCATCCTACCGGTAGTTTAGTGCTCAATGTGTTGTATACTATACCTGTAATCATTTTGAACCGGAATTTCAACAAAAAAAAGTTTAAATTTTTTGCGAAAAAACGTGATGGTTAGCCTTACTTTTTTTGAACGGATAAAATTGATAGTCACGGATTCCGAATGTTTCATTTATTTTTGATTATCAGTGTAATTATGAGTAGTTCAACGTTTGGTTTGCTTCAATTTGTTGCCTCGTTCGCCTGCAATCGAGGTTCGAAGCACAATTTGACCGAATTTCAAAATATGAAACTTCCAATAACCACGTCTTTCTTTATGCATCCTACCGGTAGTTTAGTGCTCAATGTGTTGTACTATACCTGTAATCATTTTGAACCGGAATTTCAACAAAAAAAAGTTTTCAATTTTTTGCGAAAAAACGTGATGGTTAGCCTTACTTTTTTTGAACGGATAAAATTGATAGTCACGGATTCCGAATGTTTCATTTATTTTTGATTATCAGTGTAATTATGAGTAGTTCAACGTTTGGTTTGCTTCAATTTGTTGCCTCGTTCGCCTGCAATCGAGGTTCGAAGCACAATTTGACCGAATTTCAAAATATGAAACTTCCAATAACCACTGCTTTCTTTATGCATCCTACCGGTAGTTTAGTGCTCAATGTGTTGTATACTATACCTGTAATCATTTTGAACCGGAATTTCAACAAAAAAAAGTTTTCAATTTTTTGCGAAAAAACGTGATGGTTAGCCTTACTTTTTTTGAACGGATAAAATTGATAGTCACGGATTCCGAATGTTTCATTTATTTTTGATTATCAGTGTAATTATGAGTAGTTCAACGTTTGGTTTGCTTCAATTTGTTGCCTCGTTCGCCTGCAATCGAGGTTCGAAGCACAATTTGACCGAATTTCAAAATATGAAACTTCCAATAACCACTGCTTTCTTTATGCATCCTACCGGTAGTTTAGTGCTCAATGTGTTGTATACTATACCTGTAATCATTTTGAACCGGAATTTCAACAAAAAAAAGTTTTCAATTTTTTGCGAAAAAACGTGATGGTTAGCCTTACTTTTTTTGAACGGATAAAATTGATAGTCACGGATTCCGAATGTTTCATTTATTTTTGATTATCAGTGTAATTATGAGTAGTTCAACGTTTGGTTTGCTTCAATTTGTTGCCTCGTTCGCCTGCAATCGAGGTTCGAAGCACAATTTGACCGAATTTCAAAATATGAAACTTCCAATAACCACTGCTTTCTTTATGCATCCTACCGGTAGTTTAGTGCTCAATGTGTTGTATACTATACCTGTAATCATTTTGAACCGGAATTTCAACAAAAAAAAGTTTTAAATTTTTTGCGAAAAAACGTGATGGTTAGCCTTACTTTTTTTGAACGGATAAAATTGATAGTCACGGATTCCGAATGTTTCATTTATTTTTGATTATCAGTGTAATTATGAGTAGTTCAACGTTTGGTTTGCTTCAATTTGTTGCCTCGTTCGCCTGCAATCGAGGTTCGAAGCACAATTTGACCGAATTTCAAAATATGAAACTTCCAATAACCACGTCTTTCTTTATGCATCCTACCGGTAGTTTAGTGCTCAATGTGTTGTACTATACCTGTAATCATTTTGAACCGGAATTTCAACAAAAAAAAGTTTTCAATTTTTTGCGAAAAAACGTGATGGTTAGCCTTACTTTTTTTGAACGGATAAAATTGATAGTCACGGATTCCGAATGTTTCATTTATTTTTGATTATCAGTGTAATTATGAGTAGTTCAACGTTTGGTTTGCTTCAATTTGTTGCCTCGTTCGCCTGCAATCGAGGTTCGAAGCACAATTTGACCGAATTTCAAAATATGAAACTTCCAATAACCACTGCTTTCTTTATGCATCCTACCGGTAGTTTAGTGCTCAATGTGTTGTATACTATACCTGTAATCATTTTGAACCGGAATTTCAACAAAAAAAAGTTTTCAATTTTTTGCGAAAAAACGTGATGGTTAGCCTTACTTTTTTTGAACGGATAAAATTGATAGTCACGGATTCCGAATGTTTCATTTATTTTTGATTATCAGTGTAATTATGAGTAGTTCAACGTTTGGTTTGCTTCAATTTGTTGCCTCGTTCGCCTGCAATCGAGGTTCGAAGCACAATTTGACCGAATTTCAAAATATGAAACTTCCAATAACCACTGCTTTCTTTATGCATCTTACCGGTAGTTTAGTGCTCAATGTGTTGTATACTATACCTGTAATCATTTTGAACCGGAATTTCAACAAAAAAAAGTTTTCAATTTTTTGCGAAAAAACGTGATGGTTAGCCTTACTTTTTTTGAACGGATAAAATTGATAGTCACGGATTCCGAATGTTTCATTTATTTTTGATTATCAGTGTAATTATGAGTAGTTCAACGTTTGGTTTGCTTCAATTTGTTGCCTCGTTCGCCTGCAATCGAGGTTCGAAGCACAATTTGACCGAATTTCAAAATATGAAACTTCCAATAACCACGTCTTTCTTTATGCATCCTACCGGTAGTTTAGTGCTCAATGTGTTGTATACTATACCTGTAATCATTTTGAACCGGAATTTCAACAAAAAAAAGTTTTCAATTTTTTGCGAAAAAACGTGATGGTTTGCCTTACTTTTTTTGAACGGATAAAATTGATAGTCACGGATTCCGAATGTTTCATTTATTTTTGATTATCAGTGTAATTATGAGTAGTTCAACGTTTGGTTTGCTTCAATTTGTTGCCTCGTTCGCCTGCAATCGAGGTTCGAAGCACAATTTGACCGAATTTCAAAACATGAAACTTCCAATAACCACTGCTTTCTTTATGCATCCTACCGGTAGTTTAGTGCTCAATGTGTTGTATACTATACCTGTAATCATTTTGAACCGGAATTTCAACAAAAAAAAGTTTTCAATTTTTTGCGAAAAAACGTGATGTTAGCCTTACTTTTTTTGAACGGATAAAATTGATAGTCACGGATTCCGAATGTTTCATTTATTTTTGATTATCAGTGTAATTATGAGTAGTTCAACGTTTGGTTTGCTTCAATTTGTTGCCTCGTTCGCCTGCAATCGAGGTTCGAAGCACAATTTGACCGAATTTCAAAATATGAAACTTCCAATAACCACGTCTTTCTTTATGCATCCTACCGGTAGTTTAGTGCTCAATGTGTTGTATACTATACCTGTAATCATTTTGAACCGGAATTTCAACAAAAAAAAGTTTTCAATTTTTTGCGAAAAAACGTGATGGTTAGCCTTACTTTTTTTGAACGGATAAAATTGATAGTCACGGATTCCGAATGTTTCATTTATTTTTGATTATCAGTGTAATTATGAGTAGTTCAACGTTTGGTTTGCTTCAATTTGTTGCCTCGTTCGCCTGCAATCGAGGTTCGAAGCACAATTTGACCGAATTTCAAAATATGAAACTTCCAATAACCACGTCTTTCTTTATGCATCCTACCGGTAGTTTAGTGCTCAATGTGTTGTACTATACATGTAATCATTTTGAACCGGAATTTCAACAAAAAAAAGTTTTCAATTTTTTGCGAAAAAACGTGATGGTTAGCCTTACTTTTTTTGAACGGATAAAATTGATAGTCACGGATTCCGAATGTTTCATTTATTTTTGATTATCAGTGTAATTATGAGTAGTTCAACGTTTGGTTTGCTTCAATTTGTTGCCTCGTTCGCCTGCAATCGAGGTTCGAAGCACAATTTGACCGAATTTCAAAATATGAAACTTCCAATAACCACGTCTTTCTTTATGCATCCTACCGGTAGTTTAGTGCTCAATGTGTTGTATACTATACCTGTAATCATTTTGAACCGGAATTTCAACAAAAAAAAGTTTTCAATTTTTTGCGAAAAAACGTGATGGTTAGCCTTACTTTTTTTGAACGGATAAAATTGATAGTCACGGATTCCGAATGTTTCATTTATTTTTGATTATCAGTGTAATTATGAGTAGTTCAACGTTTGGTTTGCTTCAATTTGTTGCCTCGTTCGCCTGCAATCGAGGTTCGAAGCACAATTTGACCGAATTTCAAAATATGAAACTTCCAATAACCCCTGCTTTCTTTATGCATCCTACCGGTAGTTTCGTGCTCAATGTGTTGTATACTATACCTGTAATCATTTTGAACCGGAATTTCAACAAAAAAAAGTTTTCAATTTTTTGCGAAAAAACGTGATGGTTAGCCTTACTTTTTTTGAACGGATAAAATTGATAGTCACGGATTCCGAATGTTTCATTTATTTTTGATTATCAGTGTAATTATGAGTAGTTCAACGTTTGGTTTGCTTCAATTTGTTGCCTCGTTCGCCTGCAATCGAGGTTCGAAGCACAATTTGACCGAATTTCAAAATATGAAACTTCCAATAACCCCTGCTTTCTTTATGCATCCTACCGGTAGTTTCGTGCTCAATGTGTTGTATACTATACCTGTAATCATTTTGAACCGGAATTTCAACAAAAAAAAGTTTTCAATTTTTTGCGAAAAAACGTGATGGTTAGCCTTACTTTTTTTGAACGGATAAAATTGATAGTCACGGATTCCGAATGTTTCATTTATTTTTGATTATCAGTGTAATTATGAGTAGTTCAACGTTTGGTTTGCTTCAATTTGTTGCCTCGTTCGCCTGCAATCGAGGTTCGAAGCACAATTTGACCGAATTTCAAAATATGAAACTTCCAATAACCACGTCTTTCTTTATGCATCCTACCGGTAGTTTAGTGCTCAATGTGTTGTATACTATACCTGTAATCATTTTGAACCGGAATTTCAACAAAAAAAAGTTTTCAATTTTTTGCGAAAAAACGTGATGGTTAGCCTTACTTTTTTTGAACGGATAAAATTGATAGTCACGGATTCCGAATGTTTCATTTATTTTTGATTATCACTGTAATTATGAGTAGTTCAACGTTTGGTTTGCTTCAATTTGTTGCCTCGTTCGCCTGCAATCGAGGTTCGAAGCACAATTTGACCGAATTTCAAAATATGAAACTTCCAATAACCACTGCTTTCTTTATGCATCCTACCGGTAGTTTAGTGCTCAATGTGTTGTATACTATACCTGTAATCATTTTGAACCGGAATTTCAACAAAAAAAAGTTTTAAATTTTTTGCGAAAAAACGTGATGGATAGCCTTACTTTTTTTGAACGGATAAAATTGATAGTCACGGATTCCGAATGTTTCATTTATTTTTGATTATCAGTGTAATTATGAGTAGTTCAACGTTTGGTTTGCTTCAATTTGTTGCCTCGTTCGCCTGCAATCGAGGTTCGAAGCACAATTTGACCGAATTTCAAAATATGAAACTTCCAATAACCACGTCTTTCTTTATGCATCCTACCGGTAGTTTAGTGCTCAATGTGTTGTATACTATACCTGTAATCATTTTGAACCGGAATTTCAACAAAAAAAAGTTTTCAATTTTTTGCGAAAAAACGTGATGGTTAGCCTTACTTTTTTTGAACGGATAAAATTGATAGTCACGGATTCCGAATGTTTCATTTATTTTTGATTATCACTGTAATTATGAGTAGTTCAACGTTTGGTTTGCTTCAATTTGTTGCCTCGTTCGCCTGCAATCGAGGTTCGAAGCACAATTTGACCGAATTTCAAAATATGAAACTTCCAATAACCACTGCTTTCTTTATGCATCCTACCGGTAGTTTAGTGCTCAATGTGTTGTATACTATACCTGTAATCATTTTGAACCGGAATTTCAACAAAAAAAAGTTTTAAATTTTTTGCGAAAAAACGTGATGGATAGCCTTACTTTTTTTGAACGGATAAAATTGATAGTCACGGATTCCGAATGTTTCATTTATTTTTGATTATCAGTGTAATTATGAGTAGTTCAACGTTTGGTTTGCTTCAATTTGTTGCCTCGTTCGCCTGCAATCGAGGTTCGAAGCACAATTTGACCGAATTTCAAAATATGAAACTTCCAATAACCACTGCTTTCTTTATGCATCCTACCGGTAGTTTAGTGCTCAATGTGTTGTATACTATACCTGTAATCATTTTGAACCGGAATTTCAACAAAAAAAAGTTTTCAATTTTTTGCGAAAAAACGTGATGGATAGCCTTACTTTTTTTGAACGGATAAAATTGATAGTCACGGATTCCGAATGTTTCATTTATTTTTGATTATCAGTGTAATTATGAGTAGTTCAACGTTTGGTTTGCTTCAATTTGTTGCCTCGTTCGCCTGCAATCGAGGTTCGAAGCACAATTTGACCGAATTTCAAAATATGAAACTTCCAATAACCACGTCTTTCTTTATGCATCCTACCGGTAGTTTAGTGCTCAATGTGTTGTATACTATACCTGTAATCATTTTGAACCGGAATTTCAACAAAAAAAAGTTTTCAATTTTTTGCGAAAAAACGTGATGGTTAGCCTTACTTTTTTTGAACGGATAAAATTGATAGTCACGGATTCCGAATGTTTCATTTATTTTTGATTATCACTGTAATTATGAGTAGTTCAACGTTTGGTTTGCTTCAATTTGTTGCCTCGTTCGCCTGCAATCGAGGTTCGAAGCACAATTTGACCGAATTTCAAAATATGAAACTTCCAATAACCACTGCTTTCTTTATGCATCCTACCGGTAGTTTAGTGCTCAATGTGTTGTATACTATACCTGTAATCATTTTGAACCGGAATTTCAACAAAAAAAAGTTTTAAATTTTTTGCGAAAAAACGTGATGGATAGCCTTACTTTTTTTGAACGGATAAAATTGATAGTCACGGATTCCGAATGTTTCATTTATTTTTGATTATCAGTGTAATTATGAGTAGTTCAACGTTTGGTTTGCTTCAATTTGTTGCCTCGTTCGCCTGCAATCGAGGTTCGAAGCACAATTTGACCGAATTTCAAAATATGAAACTTCCAATAACCACTGCTTTCTTTATGCATCCTACCGGTAGTTTAGTGCTCAATGTGTTGTATACTATACCTGTAATCATTTTGAACCGGAATTTCAACAAAAAAAAGTTTTAAATTTTTTGCGAAAAAACGTGATGGATAGCCTTACTTTTTTTGAACGGATAAAATTGATAGTCACGGATTCCGAATGTTTCATTTATTTTTGATTATCAGTGTAATTATGAGTAGTTCAACGTTTGGTTTGCTTCAATTTGTTGCCTCGTTCGCCTGCAATCGAGGTTCGAAGCACAATTTGACCGAATTTCAAAATATGAAACTTCCAATAACCACGGCTTTCTTTATGCATCCTACCGGTAGTTTAGTGCTCAATGTGTTGTATACTATACCTGTAATCATTTTGAACCGGAATTTCAACAAAAAAAAGTTTTCAATTTTTTGCGAAAAAACGTGATGGTTAGCCTTACTTTTTTTGAACGGATAAAATTGATAGTCACGGATTCCGAATGTTTCATTTATTTTTGATTATCAGTGTAATTATGAGTAGTTCAACGTTTGGTTTGCTTCAATTTGTTGCCTCGTTCGCCTGCAATCGAGGTTCGAAGCACAATTTGACCGAATTTCAAAATATGAAACTTCCAATAACCACGTCTTTCTTTATGCATCCTACCGGTAGTTTAGTGCTCAATGTGTTGTATACTATACCTGTAATCATTTTGAACCGGAATTTCAACAAAAAAAAGTTTTAAATTTTTTGCGAAAAAACGTGATGGTTAGCCTTACTTTTTTTGAACGGATAAAATTGATAGTCACGGATTCCGAATGTTTCATTTATTTTTGATTATCAGTGTAATTATGAGTAGTTCAACGTTTGGTTTGCTTCAATTTGTTGCCTCGTTCGCCTGCAATCGAGGTTCGAAGCACAATTTGACCGAATTTCAAAATATGAAACTTCCAATAACCACTGCTTTCTTTATGCATCCTACCGGTAGTTTAGTGCTCAATGTGTTGTATACTATACCTGTAATCATTTTGAACCGGAATTTCAACAAAAAAAAGTTTTAAATTTTTTGCGAAAAAACGTGATGGTTAGCCTTACTTTTTTTGAACGGATAAAATTGATAGTCACGGATTCCGAATGTTTCATTTATTTTTGATTATCAGTGTAATTATGAGTAGTTCAACGTTTGGTTTGCTTCAATTTGTTGCCTCGTTCGCCTGCAATCGAGGTTCGAAGCACAATTTGACCGAATTTCAAAATATGAAACTTCCAATAACCACGTCTTTCTTTATGCATCCTACCGGTAGTTTAGTGCTCAATGTGTTGTATACTATACCTGTAATCATTTTGAACCGGAATTTCAACAAAAAAAAGTTTTCAATTTTTTGCGAAAAAACGTGATGGTTAGCCTTACTTTTTTTGAACGGATAAAATTGATAGTCACGGATTCCGAATGTTTCATTTATTTTTGATTATCAGTGTAATTATGAGTAGTTCAACGTTTGGTTTGCTTCAATTTGTTGCCTCGTTCGCCTGCAATCGAGGTTCGAAGCACAATTTGACCGAATTTCAAAATATGAAACTTCCAATAACCACGGCTTTCTTTATGCATCCTACCGGTAGTTTAGTGCTCAATGTGTTGTATACTATACCTGTAATCATTTTGAACCGGAATTTCAACAAAAAAAAGTTTTCAATTTTTTGCGAAAAAACGTGATGGTTAGCCTTACTTTTTTTGAACGGATAAAATTGATAGTCACGGATTCCGAATGTTTCATTTATTTTTGATTATCAGTGTAATTATGAGTAGTTCAACGTTTGGTTTGCTTCAATTTGTTGCCTCGTTCGCCTGCAATCGAGGTTCGAAGCACAATTTGACCGAATTTCAAAATATGAAACTTCCAATAACCACTGCTTTCTTTATGCATCCTACCGGTAGTTTGGTGCTCAATGTGTTGTATACTATACCTGTAATCATTTTGAACCGGAATTTCAACAAAAAAAAGTTTTCAATTTTTTGCGAAAAACGTGATGGTTAGCCTTACTTTTTTTGAACGGATAAAATTGATAGTCACGGATTCCGAATGTTTCATTTATTTTTGATTATCAGTGTAATTATGAGTAGTTCAACGTTTGGTTTGCTTCAATTTGTTGCCTCGTTCGCCTGCAATCGAGGTTCGAAGCACAATTTGACCGAATTTCAAAATATGAAACTTCCAATAACCACGGCTTTCTTTATGCATCCTACCGGTAGTTTAGTGCTCAATGTGTTGTATACTATACCTGTAATCATTTTGAACCGGAATTTCAACAAAAAAAAGTTTTCAATTTTTTGCGAAAAAACGTGATGGTTAGCCTTACTTTTTTTGAACGGATAAAATTGATAGTCACGGATTCCGAATGTTTCATTTATTTTTGATTATCAGTGTAATTATGAGTAGTTCAACGTTTGGTTTGCTTCAATTTGTTGCCTCGTTCGCCTGCAATCGAGGTTCGAAGCACAATTTGACCGAATTTCAAAATATGAAACTTCCAATAACCACTGCTTTCTTTATGCATCCTACCGGTAGTTTGGTGCTCAATGTGTTGTATACTATACCTGTAATCATTTTGAACCGGAATTTCAACAAAAAAAAGTTTTCAATTTTTTGCGAAAAACGTGATGGTTAGCCTTACTTTTTTTGAACGGATAAAATTGATAGTCACGGATTCCGAATGTTTCATTTATTTTTGTTTATCAGTGTAATTATGAGTAGTTCAACGTTTGGGTTGCTTCAATTTGTTGCCTCGTTCGCCTGCAATCGAGGTTCGAAGCACAATTTGACCGAATTTCTAAATATGAAACTTCCAATAACCACGGCTTTCTTTATGCATCCTACCGGTAGTTTAGTGCTCAATGTGTTGTACTATACCTGTAATCATTTTGAACCGGAATTTCAACAAAAAAAAGTTTTCAATTTTTTGCGAAAAACGTGATGGTTAGCCTTACTTTTTTTGAACGGATAAAATTGATAGTCACGGATTCCGAATGTTTCATTTATTTTTGATTATCAGTGTAATTATGAGTAGTTCAACGTTTGGTTTGCTTCAATTTGTTGCCTCGTTCGCCTGCAATCGACGTTCGAAGCATAATTTGACCGAATTTCAAAATATGAAACTTCCAATAACCACTGCTTTCTTTATGCATCCTACCGGTAGTTTAGTGCTCAATGTGTTGTACTATACCTGTAATCATTTTGAACCGGAATTTCAACAAAAAAAAGTTTTCAATTTTTTGCGAAAAAACGTGATGGTTAGCCTTACTTTTTTTGAACGGATAAAATTGATAGTCACGGATTCCGAATGTTTCATTTATTTTTGATTATCAGTGTAATTATGAGTAGTTCAACGTTTGGTTTGCTTCAATTTGTTGCCTCGTTCGCCTGCAATCGACGTTCGAAGCACAATTTGACCGAATTTCAAAATATGAAACTTCCAATAACCACTGCTTTCTTTATGCATCCTACCGGTAGTTTAGTGCTCAATGTGTTGTATACTATACCTGTAATCATTTTGAACCGGAATTTCAACAAAAAAAAGTTTTCAATTTTTTGCGAAAAAACGTGATGGTTAGCCTTACTTTTTTTGAACGGATAAAATTGATAGTCACGGATTCCGAATGTTTCATTTATTTTTGATTATCAGTGTAATTATGAGTAGTTCAACGTTTGGTTTGCTTCAATTTGTTGCCTCGTTCGCCTGCAATCGAGGTTCGAAGCACAATTTGACCGAATTTCAAAATATGAAACTTCCAATAACCACTGCTTTCTTTATGCATCCTACCGGTAGTTTAGTGCTCAATGTGTTGTATACTATACCTGTAATCATTTTGAACCGGAATTTCAACAAAAAAAAGTTTTCAATTTTTTGCGAAAAAACGTGATGGTTAGCCTTACTTTTTTTGAACGGATAAAATTGATAGTCACGGATTCCGAATGTTTCATTTATTTTTGATTATCAGTGTAATTATGAGTAGTTCAACGTTTGGTTTGCTTCAATTTGTTGCCTCGTTCGCCTGCAATCGAGGTTCGAAGCACAATTTGACCGAATTTCAAAATATGAAACTTCCAATAACCACGTCTTTCTTTATGCATCCTACCGGTAGTTTAGTGCTCAATGTGTTGTATACTATACCTGTAATCATTTTGAACCGGAATTTCAACAAAAAAAAGTTTTCAATTTTTTGCGAAAAAACGTGATGGCTAGCCTTACTTTTTTGAACGGATAAAATTGATAGTCACGGATTCCGAATGTTTCATTTATTTTTGATTATCAGTGTAATTATGAGTAGTTCAACGTTTGGTTTGCTTCAATTTGTTGCCTCGTTCGCCTGCAATCGAGGTTCGAAGCACAATTTGACCGAATTTCAAAATATGAAACTTCCAATAACCACTGCTTTCTTTATGCATCCTACCGGTAGTTTAGTGCTCAATGTGTTGTATACTATACCTGTAATCATTTTGAACCGGAATTTCAACAAAAAAAAGTTTTCAATTTTTTGCGAAAAAACGTGATGGTTAGCCTTACTTTTTTTGAACGGATAAAATTGATAGTCACGGATTCCGAATGTTTCATTTATTTTTGATTATCAGTGTAATTATGAGTAGTTCAACGTTTGGTTTGCTTCAATTTGTTGCCTCGTTCGCCTGCAATCGAGGTTCGAAGCACAATTTGACCGAATTTCAAAATATGAAACTTCCAATAACCACGTCTTTCTTTATGCATCCTACCGGTAGTTTGGTGCTCAATGTGTTTTATACTATACCTGTAATCATTTTGAACCGGAATTTCAACAAAAAAAAGTTTTCAATTTTTTGCGAAAAAACGTGATGGCTAGCCTTACTTTTTTTGAACGGATAAAATTGATAGTCACGGATTCCGAATGTTTCATTTATTTTTGATTATCAGTGTAATTATGAGTAGTTCAACGTTTGGTTTGCTTCAATTTGTTGCCTCGTTCGCCTGCAATCGAGGTTCGAAGCACAATTTGACCGAATTTCAAAATATGAAACTTCCAATAACCACGTCTTTCTTTATGCATCCTACCGGTAGTTTAGTGCTCAATGTGTTGTATACTATACCTGTAATCATTTTGAACCGGAATTTCAACAAAAAAAAGTTTTCAATTTTTTGCGAAAAAACGTGATGGCTAGCCTTACTTTTTTTGAACGGATAAAATTGATAGTCACGGATTCCGAATGTTTCATTTATTTTTGATTATCAGTGTAATTATGAGTAGTTCAACGTTTGGTTTGCTTCAATTTGTTGCCTCGTTCGCCTGCAATCGAGGTTCGAAGCACAATTTGACCGAATTTCAAAATATGAAACTTCCAATAACCACTGCTTTCTTTATGCATCCTACCGGTAGTTTAGTGCTCAATGTGTTGTATACTATACCTGTAATCATTTTGAACCGGAATTTCAACAAAAAAAAGTTTTCAATTTTTTGCGAAAAAACGTGATGCCTTACTTTTTTTGAACGGATAAAATTGATAGTCACGGATTCCGAATGTTTCATTTATTTTTGATTATCAGTGTAATTATGAGTAGTTCAACGTTTGGTTTGCTTCAATTTGTTGCCTCGTTCGCCTGCAATCGAGGTTCGAAGCACAATTTGACCGAATTTCAAAATATGAAACTTCCAATAACCACGTCTTTCTTTATGCATCCTACCGGTAGTTTGGTGCTCAATGTGTTTTATACTATACCTGTAATCATTTTGAACCGGAATTTCAACAAAAAAAAGTTTTCAATTTTTTGCGAAAAAACGTGATGGTTAGCCTTACTTTTTTTGAACGGATAAAATTGATAGTCACGGATTCCGAATGTTTCATTTATTTTTGATTATCAGTGTAATTATGAGTAGTTCAACGTTTGGTTTGCTTCAATTTGTTGCCTCGTTCGCCTGCAATCGAGGTTCGAAGCACAATTTGACCGAATTTCAAAATATGAAACTTCCAATAACCACTGCTTTCTTTATGCATCCTACCGGTAGTTTAGTGCTCAATGTGTTGTATACTATACCTGTAATCATTTTGAACCGGAATTTCAACAAATAAAAGTTTTCAATTTTTTGCGAAAAAACGTGATGGTTAGCCTTACTTTTTTTGAACGGATAAAATTGATAGTCACGGATTCCGAATGTTTCATTTATTTTTGATTATCAGTGTAATTATGAGTAGTTCAACGTTTGGTTTGCTTCAATTTGTTGCCTCGTTCGCCTGCAATCGAGGTTCGAAGCACAATTTGACCGAATTTCAAAATATGAAACTTCCAATAACCACGTCTTTCTTTATGCATCCTACCGGTAGTTTAGTGCTCAATGTGTTGTATACTATACCTGTAATCATTTTGAACCGGAATTTCAACAAAAAAAAGTTTTCAATTTTTTGCGAAAAAACGTGATGATTAGCCTTACTTTTTTTGAACGGATAAAATTGATAGTCACGGATTCCGAATGTTTCATTTATTTTTGATTATCAGTGTAATTATGAGTAGTTCAACGTTTGGTTTGCTTCAATTTGTTGCCTCGTTCGCCTGCAATCGAGGTTCGAAGCACAATTTGACCGAATTTCAAAATATGAAACTTCCAATAACCACTGCTTTCTTTATGCATCCTACCGGTAGTTTAGTGCTCAATGTGTTGTATACTATACCTGTAATCATTTTGAACCGGAATTTCAACAAATAAAAGTTTTCAATTTTTTGCGAAAAAACGTGATGGTTAGCCTTACTTTTTTTGAACGGATAAAATTGATAGTCACGGATTCCGAATGTTTCATTTATTTTTGATTATCAGTGTAATTATGAGTAGTTCAACGTTTGGTTTGCTTCAATTTGTTGCCTCGTTCGCCTGCAATCGAGGTTCGAAGCACAATTTGACCGAATTTCAAAATATGAAACTTCCAATAACCACGTCTTTCTTTATGCATCCTACCGGTAGTTTAGTGCTCAATGTGTTGTACTATACATGTAATCATTTTGAACCGGAATTTCAACAAAAAAAAGTTTTCAATTTTTTGCGAAAAAACGTGATGGTTAGCCTTACTTTTTTTGAACGGATAAAATTGATAGTCACGGATTCCGAATGTTTCATTTATTTTTGATTATCAGTGTAATTATGAGTAGTTCAACGTTTGGTTTGCTTCAATTTGTTGCCTCGTTCGCCTGCAATCGAGGTTCGAAGCACAATTTGACCGAATTTCAAAATATGAAACTTCCAATAACCACTGCTTTCTTTATGCATCCTACCGGTAGTTTAGTGCTCAATGTGTTGTATACTATACCTGTAATCATTTTGAACCGGAATTTCAACAAAAAAAAGTTTTCAATTTTTTGCGAAAAAACGTGATGGTTAGCCTTACTTTTTTTGAACGGATAAAATTGATAGTCACGGATTCCGAATGTTTCATTTATTTTTGATTATCAGTGTAATTATGAGTAGTTCAACGTTTGGTTTGCTTCAATTTGTTGCCTCGTTCGCCTGCAATCGAGGTTCGAAGCACAATTTGACCGAATTTCAAAATATGAAACTTCCAATAACCACTGCTTTCTTTATGCATCCTACCGGTAGTTTAGTGCTCAATGTGTTGTATACTATACCTGTAATCATTTTGAACCGGAATTTCAACAAAAAAAAGTTTTCAATTTTTTGCGAAAAAACGTGATGGTTAGCCTTACTTTTTTTGAACGGATAAAATTGATAGTCACGGATTCCGAATGTTTCATTTATTTTTGTTTATCAGTGTAATTATGAGTAGTTCAACGTTTGGTTTGCTTCAATTTGTTGCCTCGTTCGCCTGCAATCGAGGTTCGAAGCACAATTTGACCGAATTTCAAAATATGAAACTTCCAATAACCACGGCTTTCTTTATGCATCCTACCGGTAGTTTAGTGCTCAATGTGTTGTATACTATACCTGTAATCATTTTGAACCGGAATTTCAACAAAAAAAAGTTTTCAATTTTTTGCGAAAAAACGTGATGGTTAGCCTTACTTTTTTTGAACGGATAAAATTGATAGTCACGGATTCCGAATGTTTCATTTATTTTTGATTATCAGTGTAATTATGAGTAGTTCAACGTTTGGTTTGCTTCAATTTGTTGCCTCGTTCGCCTGCAATCGAGGTTCGAAGCACAATTTGACCGAATTTCAAAATATGAAACTTCCAATAACCACGTCTTTCTTTATGCATCCTACCGGTAGTTTAGTGCTCAATGTGTTGTATACTATACCTGTAATCATTTTGAACCGGAATTTCAACAAAAAAAAGTTTTCAATTTTTTGCGAAAAAACGTGATGGTTAGCCTTACTTTTTTTGAACGGATAAAATTGATAGTCACGGATTCCGAATGTTTCATTTATTTTTGATTATCAGTGTAATTATGAGTAGTTCAACGTTTGGTTTGCTTCAATTTGTTGCCTCGTTCGCCTGCAATCGAGGTTCGAAGCACAATTTGACCGAATTTCAAAATATGAAACTTCCAATAACCACTGCTTTCTTTATGCATCCTACCGGTAGTTTAGTGCTCAATGTGTTGTATACTATACCTGTAATCATTTTGAACCGGAATTTCAACAAATAAAAGTTTTCAATTTTTTGCGAAAAAACGTGATGGTTAGCCTTACTTTTTTTGAACGGATAAAATTGATAGTCACGGATTCCGAATGTTTCATTTATTTTTGATTATCAGTGTAATTATGAGTAGTTCAACGTTTGGTTTGCTTCAATTTGTTGCCTCGTTCGCCTGCAATCGAGGTTCGAAGCACAATTTGACCGAATTTCAAAATATGAAACTTCCAATAACCACGTCTTTCTTTATGCATCCTACCGGTAGTTTAGTGCTCAATGTGTTGTATACTATACCTGTAATCATTTTGAACCGGAATTTCAACAAATAAAAGTTTTCAATTTTTTGCGAAAAAACGTGATGGTTAGCCTTACTTTTTTTGAACGGATAAAATTGATAGTCACGGATTCCGAATGTTTCATTTATTTTTGATTATCAGTGTAATTATGAGTAGTTCAACGTTTGGTTTGCTTCAATTTGTTGCCTCGTTCGCCTGCAATCGAGGTTCGAAGCACAATTTGACCGAATTTCAAAATATGAAACTTCCAATAACCACGTCTTTCTTTATGCATCCTACCGGTAGTTTAGTGCTCAATGTGTTGTACTATACATGTAATCATTTTGAACCGGAATTTCAACAAAAAAAAGTTTTCAATTTTTTGCGAAAAAACGTGATGGTTAGCCTTACTTTTTTTGAACGGATAAAATTGATAGTCACGGATTCCGAATGTTTCATTTATTTTTGATTATCAGTGTAATTATGAGTAGTTCAACGTTTGGTTTGCTTCAATTTGTTGCCTCGTTCGCCTGCAATCGAGGTTCGAAGCACAATTTGACCGAATTTCAAAATATGAAACTTCCAATAACCACTGCTTTCTTTATGCATCCTACCGGTAGTTTAGTGCTCAATGTGTTGTATACTATACCTGTAATCATTTTGAACCGGAATTTCAACAAAAAAAAGTTTTCAATTTTTTGCGAAAAAACGTGATGGTTAGCCTTACTTTTTTTGAACGGATAAAATTGATAGTCACGGATTCCGAATGTTTCATTTATTTTTGATTGTCAGTGTAATTATGAGTAGTTCAACGTTTGGTTTGCTTCAATTTGTTGCCTCGTTCGCCTGCAATCGAGGTTCGAAGCACAATTTGACCGAATTTCAAAATATGAAACTTCCAATAACCACTGCTTTCTTTATGCATCCTACCGGTAGTTTAGTGCTCAATGTGTTGTATACTATACCTGTAATCATTTTGAACCGGAATTTCAACAAAAAAAAGTTTTCAATTTTTTGCGAAAAAACGTGATGGTTAGCCTTACTTTTTTTGAACGGATAAAATTGATAGTCACGGATTCCGAATGTTTCATTTATTTTTGTTTATCAGTGTAATTATGAGTAGTTCAACGTTTGGTTTGCTTCAATTTGTTGCCTCGTTCGCCTGCAATCGAGGTTCGAAGCACAATTTGACCGAATTTCAAAATATGAAACTTCCAATAACCACGGCTTTCTTTATGCATCCTACCGGTAGTTTAGTGCTCAATGTGTTGTATACTATACCTGTAATCATTTTGAACCGGAATTTCAACAAAAAAAAGTTTTCAATTTTTTGCGAAAAAACGTGATGATTAGCCTTACTTTTTTTGAACGGATAAAATTGATAGTCACGGATTCCGAATGTTTCATTTATTTTTGATTATCAGTGTAATTATGAGTAGTTCAACGTTTGGTTTGCTTCAATTTGTTGCCTCGTTCGCCTGCAATCGAGGTTCGAAGCACAATTTGACCGAATTTCAAAATATGAAACTTCCAATAACCACTGCTTTCTTTATGCATCCTACCGGTAGTTTAGTGCTCAATGTGTTGTATACTATACCTGTAATCATTTTGAACCGGAATTTCAACAAAAAAAAGTTTTCAATTTTTTGCGAAAAAACGTGATGGTTAGCCTTACTTTTTTTGAACGGATAAAATTGATAGTCACGGATTCCGAATGTTTCATTTATTTTTGATTATCAGTGTAATTATGAGTAGTTCAACGTTTGGTTTGCTTCAATTTGTTGCCACGTTCGCCTGCAATCGAGGTTCGAAGCACAATTTGACCGAATTTCAAAATATGAAACTTCCAATAACCACGGCTTTCTTTATGCATCCTACCGGTAGTTTAGTGCTCAATGTGTTGTATACTATACCTGTAATCATTTTGAACCGGAATTTCAACAAAAAAAAGTTTTCAATTTTTTGCGAAAAAACGTGATGGTTAGCCTTACTTTTTTTGAACGGATAAAATTGATAGTCACGGATTCCGAATGTTTCATTTATTTTTGATTATCAGTGTAATTATGAGTAGTTCAACGTTTGGTTTGCTTCAATTTGTTGCCTCGTTCGCCTGCAATCGAGGTTCGAAGCACAATTTGACCGAATTTCAAAATATGAAACTTCCAATAACCACTGCTTTCTTTATGCATCCTACCGGTAGTTTAGTGCTCAATGTGTTGTATACTATACCTGTAATCATTTTGAACCGGAATTTCAACAAAAAAAAGTTTTCAATTTTTTGCGAAAAAACGTGATGGTTAGCCTTACTTTTTTTGAACGGATAAAATTGATAGTCACGGATTCCGAATGTTTCATTTATTTTTGATTATCAGTGTAATTATGAGTAGTTCAACGTTTGGTTTGCTTCAATTTGTTGCCTCGTTCGCCTGCAATCGAGGTTCGAAGCACAATTTGACCGAATTTCAAAATATGAAACTTCCAATAACCACGGCTTTCTTTATGCATCCTACCGGTAGTTTAGTGCTCAATGTGTTGTATACTATACCTGTAATCATTTTGAACCGGAATTTCAACAAAAAAAAGTTTTCAATTTTTTGCGAAAAACGTGATGGTTAGCCTTACTTTTTTTGAACGGATAAAATTGATAGTCACGGATTCCGAATGTTTCATTTATTTTTGTTTATCAGTGTAATTATGAGTAGTTCAACGTTTGGGTTGCTTCAATTTGTTGCCTCGTTCGCCTGCAATCGAGGTTCGAAGCACAATTTGACCGAATTTCTAAATATGAAACTTCCAATAACCACGGCTTTCTTTATGCATCCTACCGGTAGTTTAGTGCTCAATGTGTTGTATACTATACCTGTAATCATTTTGAACCGGAATTTCAACAAAAAAAAGTTTTCAATTTTTTGCGAAAAAACGTGATGGTTAGCCTTACTTTTTTTGAACGGATAAAATTGATAGTCACGGATTCCGAATGTTTCATTTATTTTTGATTATCAGTGTAATTATGAGTAGTTCAACGTTTGGTTTGCTTCAATTTGTTGCCTCGTTCGCCTGCAATCGAGGTTCGAAGCACAATTTGACCGAATTTCAAAATATGAAACTTCCAATAACCACTGCTTTCTTTATGCATCCTACCGGTAGTTTAGTGCTCAATGTGTTGTATACTATACCTGTAATCATTTTGAACCGGAATTTCAACAAAAAAAAGTTTTCAATTTTTTGCGAAAAAACGTGATGGTTAGCCTTACTTTTTTTGAACGGATAAAATTGATAGTCACGGATTCCGAATGTTTCATTTATTTTTGTTTATCAGTGTAATTATGAGTAGTTCAACGTTTGGTTTGCTTCAATTTGTTGCCTCGTTCGCCTGCAATCGAGGTTCGAAGCACAATTTGACCGAATTTCAAAATATGAAACTTCCAATAACCACGGCTTTCTTTATGCATCCTACCGGTAGTTTAGTGCTCAATGTGTTGTATACTATACCTGTAATCATTTTGAACCGGAATTTCAACAAAAAAAAGTTTTCAATTTTTTGCGAAAAAACGTGATGATTAGCCTTACTTTTTTTGAACGGATAAAATTGATAGTCACGGATTCCGAATGTTTCATTTATTTTTGATTATCAGTGTAATTATGAGTAGTTCAACGTTTGGTTTGCTTCAATTTGTTGCCTCGTTCGCCTGCAATCGAGGTTCGAAGCACAATTTGACCGAATTTCAAAATATGAAACTTCCAATAACCACTGCTTTCTTTATGCATCCTACCGGTAGTTTAGTGCTCAATGTGTTGTATACTATACCTGTAATCATTTTGAACCGGAATTTCAACAAAAAAAAGTTTTCAATTTTTTGCGAAAAAACGTGATGGTTAGCCTTACTTTTTTTGAACGGATAAAATTGATAGTCACGGATTCCGAATGTTTCATTTATTTTTGATTATCAGTGTAATTATGAGTAGTTCAACGTTTGGTTTGCTTCAATTTGTTGCCACGTTCGCCTGCAATCGAGGTTCGAAGCACAATTTGACCGAATTTCAAAATATGAAACTTCCAATAACCACGGCTTTCTTTATGCATCCTACCGGTAGTTTAGTGCTCAATGTGTTGTATACTATACCTGTAATCATTTTGAACCGGAATTTCAACAAAAAAAAGTTTTCAATTTTTTGCGAAAAAACGTGATGGTTAGCCTTACTTTTTTTGAACGGATAAAATTGATAGTCACGGATTCCGAATGTTTCATTTATTTTTGATTATCAGTGTAATTATGAGTAGTTCAACGTTTGGTTTGCTTCAATTTGTTGCCTCGTTCGCCTGCAATCGAGGTTCGAAGCACAATTTGACCGAATTTCAAAATATGAAACTTCCAATAACCACTGCTTTCTTTATGCATCCTACCGGTAGTTTAGTGCTCAATGTGTTGTATACTATACCTGTAATCATTTTGAACCGGAATTTCAACAAAAAAAAGTTTTCAATTTTTTGCGAAAAAACGTGATGGTTAGCCTTACTTTTTTTGAACGGATAAAATTGATAGTCACGGATTCCGAATGTTTCATTTATTTTTGATTATCAGTGTAATTATGAGTAGTTCAACGTTTGGTTTGCTTCAATTTGTTGCCTCGTTCGCCTGCAATCGAGGTTCGAAGCACAATTTGACCGAATTTCAAAATATGAAACTTCCAATAACCACGGCTTTCTTTATGCATCCTACCGGTAGTTTAGTGCTCAATGTGTTGTATACTATACCTGTAATCATTTTGAACCGGAATTTCAACAAAAAAAAGTTTTCAATTTTTTGCGAAAAAACGTGATGGTTAGCCTTACTTTTTTTGAACGGATAAAATTGATAGTCACGGATTCCGAATGTTTCATTTATTTTTGATTATCAGTGTAATTATGAGTAGTTCAACGTTTGGTTTGCTTCAATTTGTTGCCTCGTTCGCCTGCAATCGAGGTTCGAAGCACAATTTGACCGAATTTCAAAATATGAAACTTCCAATAACCACTGCTTTCTTTATGCATCCTACCGGTAGTTTGGTGCTCAATGTGTTGTATACTATACCTGTAATCATTTTGAACCGGAATTTCAACAAAAAAAAGTTTTCAATTTTTTGCGAAAAACGTGATGGTTAGCCTTACTTTTTTTGAACGGATAAAATTGATAGTCACGGATTCCGAATGTTTCATTTATTTTTGATTATCAGTGTAATTATGAGTAGTTCAACGTTTGGTTTGCTTCAATTTGTTGCCTCGTTCGCCTGCAATCGAGGTTCGAAGCACAATTTGACCGAATTTCAAAATATGAAACTTCCAATAACCACGGCTTTCTTTATGCATCCTACCGGTAGTTTAGTGCTCAATGTGTTGTATACTATACCTGTAATCATTTTGAACCGGAATTTCAACAAAAAAAAGTTTTCAATTTTTTGCGAAAAAACGTGATGGTTAGCCTTACTTTTTTTGAACGGATAAAATTGATAGTCACGGATTCCGAATGTTTCATTTATTTTTGATTATCAGTGTAATTATGAGTAGTTCAACGTTTGGTTTGCTTCAATTTGTTGCCTCGTTCGCCTGCAATCGAGGTTCGAAGCACAATTTGACCGAATTTCAAAATATGAAACTTCCAATAACCACGGCTTTCTTTATGCATCCTACCGGTAGTTTAGTGCTCAATGTGTTGTATACTATACCTGTAATCATTTTGAACCGGAATTTCAACAAAAAAAAGTTTTCAATTTTTTGCGAAAAAACGTGATGGTTAGCCTTACTTTTTTTGAACGGATAAAATTGATAGTCACGGATTCCGAATGTTTCATTTATTTTTGATTATCAGTGTAATTATGAGTAGTTCAACGTTTGGTTTGCTTCAATTTGTTGCCTCGTTCGCCTGCAATCGAGGTTCGAAGCACAATTTGACCGAATTTCAAAATATGAAACTTCCAATAACCACTGCTTTCTTTATGCATCCTACCGGTAGTTTGGTGCTCAATGTGTTGTATACTATACCTGTAATCATTTTGAACCGGAATTTCAACAAAAAAAAGTTTTCAATTTTTTGCGAAAAACGTGATGGTTAGCCTTACTTTTTTTGAACGGATAAAATTGATAGTCACGGATTCCGAATGTTTCATTTATTTTTGTTTATCAGTGTAATTATGAGTAGTTCAACGTTTGGGTTGCTTCAATTTGTTGCCTCGTTCGCCTGCAATCGAGGTTCGAAGCACAATTTGACCGAATTTCTAAATATGAAACTTCCAATAACCACGGCTTTCTTTATGCATCCTACCGGTAGTTTAGTGCTCAATGTGTTGTACTATACCTGTAATCATTTTGAACCGGAATTTCAACAAAAAAAAGTTTTCAATTTTTTGCGAAAAACGTGATGGTTAGCCTTACTTTTTTTGAACGGATAAAATTGATAGTCACGGATTCCGAATGTTTCATTTATTTTTGATTATCAGTGTAATTATGAGTAGTTCAACGTTTGGTTTGCTTCAATTTGTTGCCTCGTTCGCCTGCAATCGACGTTCGAAGCATAATTTGACCGAATTTCAAAATATGAAACTTCCAATAACCACTGCTTTCTTTATGCATCCTACCGGTAGTTTAGTGCTCAATGTGTTGTACTATACCTGTAATCATTTTGAACCGGAATTTCAACAAAAAAAAGTTTTAAATTTTTTGCGAAAAAACGTGATGGTTAGCCTTACTTTTTTTGAACGGATAAAATTGATAGTCACGGATTCCGAATGTTTCATTTATTTTTGATTATCAGTGTAATTATGAGTAGTTCAACGTTTGGTTTGCTTCAATTTGTTGCCTCGTTCGCCTGCAATCGACGTTCGAAGCACAATTTGACCGAATTTCAAAATATGAAACTTCCAATAACCACTGCTTTCTTTATGCATCCTACCGGTAGTTTAGTGCTCAATGTGTTGTATACTATACCTGTAATCATTTTGAACCGGAATTTCAACAAAAAAAAGTTTTCAATTTTTTGCGAAAAAACGTGATGGTTAGCCTTACTTTTTTTGAACGGATAAAATTGATAGTCACGGATTCCGAATGTTTCATTTATTTTTGATTATCAGTGTAATTATGAGTAGTTCAACGTTTGGTTTGCTTCAATTTGTTGCCTCGTTCGCCTGCAATCGAGGTTCGAAGCACAATTTGACCGAATTTCAAAATATGAAACTTCCAATAACCACTGCTTTCTTTATGCATCCTACCGGTAGTTTAGTGCTCAATGTGTTGTATACTATACCTGTAATCATTTTGAACCGGAATTTCAACAAAAAAAAGTTTTCAATTTTTTGCGAAAAAACGTGATGAGCCTTACTTTTTTTGAACGGATAAAATTGATAGTCACGGATTCCGAATGTTTCATTTATTTTTGATTATCAGTGTAATTATGAGTAGTTCAACGTTTGGTTTGCTTCAATTTGTTGCCACGTTCGCCTGCAATCGAGGTTCGAAGCACAATTTGACCGAATTTCAAAATATGAAACTTCCAATAACCACTGCTTTCTTTATGCATCCTACCGGTAGTTTAGTGCTCAATGTGTTGTATACTATACCTGTAATCATTTTGAACCGGAATTTCAACAAAAAAAAGTTTTCAATTTTTTGCGAAAAAACGTGATGGTTAGCCTTACTTTTTTTGAACGGATAAAATTGATAGTCACGGATTCCGAATGTTTCATTTATTTTTGATTATCAGTGTAATTATGAGTAGTTCAACGTTTGGTTTGCTTCAATTTGTTGCCTCGTTCGCCTGCAATCGAGGTTCGAAGCACAATTTGACCGAATTTCAAAATATGAAACTTCCAATAACCACGTCTTTCTTTATGCATCCTACCGGTAGTTTAGTGCTCAATGTGTTGTATACTATACCTGTAATCATTTTGAACCGGAATTTCAACAAAAAAAAGTTTTCAATTTTTTGCGAAAAAACGTGATGGTTAGCCTTACTTTTTTTGAACGGATAAAATTGATAGTCACGGATTCCGAATGTTTCATTTATTTTTGATTATCAGTGTAATTATGAGTAGTTCAACGTTTGGTTTGCTTCAATTTGTTGCCTCGTTCGCCTGCAATCGAGGTTCGAAGCACAATTTGACCGAATTTCAAAATATGAAACTTCCAATAACCACTGCTTTCTTTATGCATCCTACCGGTAGTTTAGTGCTCAATGTGTTGTATACTATACCTGTAATCATTTTGAACCGGAATTTCAACAAATAAAAGTTTTCAATTTTTTGCGAAAAAACGTGATGGTTAGCCTTACTTTTTTTGAACGGATAAAATTGATAGTCACGGATTCCGAATGTTTCATTTATTTTTGATTATCAGTGTAATTATGAGTAGTTCAACGTTTGGTTTGCTTCAATTTGTTGCCTCGTTCGCCTGCAATCGAGGTTCGAAGCACAATTTGACCGAATTTCAAAATATGAAACTTCCAATAACCACGTCTTTCTTTATGCATCCTACCGGTAGTTTAGTGCTCAATGTGTTGTATACTATACCTGTAATCATTTTGAACCGGAATTTCAACAAAAAAAAGTTTTCAATTTTTTGCGAAAAAACGTGATGATTAGCCTTACTTTTTTTGAACGGATAAAATTGATAGTCACGGATTCCGAATGTTTCATTTATTTTTGATTATCAGTGTAATTATGAGTAGTTCAACGTTTGGTTTGCTTCAATTTGTTGCCTCGTTCGCCTGCAATCGAGGTTCGAAGCACAATTTGACCGAATTTCAAAATATGAAACTTCCAATAACCACTGCTTTCTTTATGCATCCTACCGGTAGTTTAGTGCTCAATGTGTTGTATACTATACCTGTAATCATTTTGAACCGGAATTTCAACAAATAAAAGTTTTCAATTTTTTGCGAAAAAACGTGATGGTTAGCCTTACTTTTTTTGAACGGATAAAATTGATAGTCACGGATTCCGAATGTTTCATTTATTTTTGATTATCAGTGTAATTATGAGTAGTTCAACGTTTGGTTTGCTTCAATTTGTTGCCTCGTTCGCCTGCAATCGAGGTTCGAAGCACAATTTGACCGAATTTCAAAATATGAAACTTCCAATAACCACGTCTTTCTTTATGCATCCTACCGGTAGTTTAGTGCTCAATGTGTTGTACTATACATGTAATCATTTTGAACCGGAATTTCAACAAAAAAAAGTTTTCAATTTTTTGCGAAAAAACGTGATGGTTAGCCTTACTTTTTTTGAACGGATAAAATTGATAGTCACGGATTCCGAATGTTTCATTTATTTTTGATTATCAGTGTAATTATGAGTAGTTCAACGTTTGGTTTGCTTCAATTTGTTGCCTCGTTCGCCTGCAATCGAGGTTCGAAGCACAATTTGACCGAATTTCAAAATATGAAACTTCCAATAACCACTGCTTTCTTTATGCATCCTACCGGTAGTTTAGTGCTCAATGTGTTGTATACTATACCTGTAATCATTTTGAACCGGAATTTCAACAAAAAAAAGTTTTCAATTTTTTGCGAAAAAACGTGATGGTTAGCCTTACTTTTTTTGAACGGATAAAATTGATAGTCACGGATTCCGAATGTTTCATTTATTTTTGATTATCAGTGTAATTATGAGTAGTTCAACGTTTGGTTTGCTTCAATTTGTTGCCTCGTTCGCCTGCAATCGAGGTTCGAAGCACAATTTGACCGAATTTCAAAATATGAAACTTCCAATAACCACTGCTTTCTTTATGCATCCTACCGGTAGTTTAGTGCTCAATGTGTTGTATACTATACCTGTAATCATTTTGAACCGGAATTTCAACAAAAAAAAGTTTTCAATTTTTTGCGAAAAAACGTGATGGTTAGCCTTACTTTTTTTGAACGGATAAAATTGATAGTCACGGATTCCGAATGTTTCATTTATTTTTGTTTATCAGTGTAATTATGAGTAGTTCAACGTTTGGTTTGCTTCAATTTGTTGCCTCGTTCGCCTGCAATCGAGGTTCGAAGCACAATTTGACCGAATTTCAAAATATGAAACTTCCAATAACCACGGCTTTCTTTATGCATCCTACCGGTAGTTTAGTGCTCAATGTGTTGTATACTATACCTGTAATCATTTTGAACCGGAATTTCAACAAAAAAAAGTTTTCAATTTTTTGCGAAAAAACGTGATGGTCAGCCTTACTTTTTTTGAACGGATAAAATTGATAGTCACGGATTCCGAATGTTTCATTTATTTTTGATTATCAGTGTAATTATGAGTAGTTCAACGTTTGGTTTGCTTCAATTTGTTGCCTCGTTCGCCTGCAATCGAGGTTCGAAGCACAATTTGACCGAATTTCAAAATATGAAACTTCCAATAACCACTGCTTTCTTTATGCATCCTACCGGTAGTTTAGTGCTCAATGTGTTGTATACTATACCTGTAATCATTTTGAACCGGAATTTCAACAAAAAAAAGTTTTCAATTTTTTGCGAAAAAACGTGATGGTTAGCCTTACTTTTTTTGAACGGATAAAATTGATAGTCACGGATTCCGAATGTTTCATTTATTTTTGATTATCAGTGTAATTATGAGTAGTTCAACGTTTGGTTTGCTTCAATTTGTTGCCACGTTCGCCTGCAATCGAGGTTCGAAGCACAATTTGACCGAATTTCAAAATATGAAACTTCCAATAACCACTGCTTTCTTTATGCATCCTACCGGTAGTTTAGTGCTCAATGTGTTGTATACTATACCTGTAATCATTTTGAACCGGAATTTCAACAAAAAAAAGTTTTCAATTTTTTGCGAAAAAACGTGATGGTTAGCCTTACTTTTTTTGAACGGATAAAATTGATAGTCACGGATTCCGAATGTTTCATTTATTTTTGATTATCAGTGTAATTATGAGTAGTTCAACGTTTGGTTTGCTTCAATTTGTTGCCTCGTTCGCCTGCAATCGAGGTTCGAAGCACAATTTGACCGAATTTCAAAATATGAAACTTCCAATAACCACGGCTTTCTTTATGCATCCTACCGGTAGTTTAGTGCTCAATGTGTTGTATACTATACCTGTAATCATTTTGAACCGGAATTTCAACAAAAAAAAGTTTTCAATTTTTTGCGAAAAAACGTGATGGTTAGCCTTACTTTTTTTGAACGGATAAAATTGATAGTCACGGATTCCGAATGTTTCATTTATTTTTGATTATCAGTGTAATTATGAGTAGTTCAACGTTTGGTTTGCTTCAATTTGTTGCCTCGTTCGCCTGCAATCGAGGTTCGAAGCACAATTTGACCGAATTTCAAAATATGAAACTTCCAATAACCACTGCTTTCTTTATGCATCCTACCGGTAGTTTAGTGCTCAATGTGTTGTATACTATACCTGTAATCATTTTGAACCGGAATTTCAACAAAAAAAAGTTTTCAATTTTTTGCGAAAAAACGTGATGGTTAGCCTTACTTTTTTTGAACGGATAAAATTGATAGTCACGGATTCCGAATGTTTCATTTATTTTTGATTATCAGTGTAATTATGAGTAGTTCAACGTTTGGTTTGCTTCAATTTGTTGCCTCGTTCGCCTGCAATCGAGGTTCGAAGCACAATTTGACCGAATTTCAAAATATGAAACTTCCAATAACCACGGCTTTCTTTATGCATCCTACCGGTAGTTTAGTGCTCAATGTGTTGTATACTATACCTGTAATCATTTTGAACCGGAATTTCAACAAAAAAAAGTTTTCAATTTTTTGCGAAAAAACGTGATGGTCTTACTTTTTTTGAACGGATAAAATTGATAGTCACGGATTCCGAATGTTTCATTTATTTTTGATTATCAGTGTAATTATGAGTAGTTCAACGTTTGGTTTGCTTCAATTTGTTGCCTCGTTCGCCTGCAATCGAGGTTCGAAGCACAATTTGACCGAATTTCAAAATATGAAACTTCCAATAACCACTGCTTTCTTTATGCATCCTACCGGTAGTTTGGTGCTCAATGTGTTGTATACTATACCTGTAATCATTTTGAACCGGAATTTCAACAAAAAAAAGTTTTCAATTTTTTGCGAAAAACGTGATGGTTAGCCTTACTTTTTTTGAACGGATAAAATTGATAGTCACGGATTCCGAATGTTTCATTTATTTTTGATTATCAGTGTAATTATGAGTAGTTCAACGTTTGGTTTGCTTCAATTTGTTGCCTCGTTCGCCTGCAATCGAGGTTCGAAGCACAATTTGACCGAATTTCAAAATATGAAACTTCCAATAACCACGGCTTTCTTTATGCATCCTACCGGTAGTTTAGTGCTCAATGTGTTGTATACTATACCTGTAATCATTTTGAACCGGAATTTCAACAAAAAAAAGTTTTCAATTTTTTGCGAAAAAACGTGATGGTTAGCCTTACTTTTTTTGAACGGATAAAATTGATAGTCACGGATTCCGAATGTTTCATTTATTTTTGATTATCAGTGTAATTATGAGTAGTTCAACGTTTGGTTTGCTTCAATTTGTTGCCTCGTTCGCCTGCAATCGAGGTTCGAAGCACAATTTGACCGAATTTCAAAATATGAAACTTCCAATAACCACGGCTTTCTTTATGCATCCTACCGGTAGTTTAGTGCTCAATGTGTTGTATACTATACCTGTAATCATTTTGAACCGGAATTTCAACAAAAAAAAGTTTTCAATTTTTTGCGAAAAAACGTGATGGTTAGCCTTACTTTTTTTGAACGGATAAAATTGATAGTCACGGATTCCGAATGTTTCATTTATTTTTGATTATCAGTGTAATTATGAGTAGTTCAACGTTTGGTTTGCTTCAATTTGTTGCCTCGTTCGCCTGCAATCGAGGTTCGAAGCACAATTTGACCGAATTTCAAAATATGAAACTTCCAATAACCACTGCTTTCTTTATGCATCCTACCGGTAGTTTGGTGCTCAATGTGTTGTATACTATACCTGTAATCATTTTGAACCGGAATTTCAACAAAAAAAAGTTTTCAATTTTTTGCGAAAAACGTGATGGTTAGCCTTACTTTTTTTGAACGGATAAAATTGATAGTCACGGATTCCGAATGTTTCATTTATTTTTGTTTATCAGTGTAATTATGAGTAGTTCAACGTTTGGGTTGCTTCAATTTGTTGCCTCGTTCGCCTGCAATCGAGGTTCGAAGCACAATTTGACCGAATTTCTAAATATGAAACTTCCAATAACCACGGCTTTCTTTATGCATCCTACCGGTAGTTTAGTGCTCAATGTGTTGTACTATACCTGTAATCATTTTGAACCGGAATTTCAACAAAAAAAAGTTTTCAATTTTTTGCGAAAAACGTGATGGTTAGCCTTACTTTTTTTGAACGGATAAAATTGATAGTCACGGATTCCGAATGTTTCATTTATTTTTGATTATCAGTGTAATTATGAGTAGTTCAACGTTTGGTTTGCTTCAATTTGTTGCCTCGTTCGCCTGCAATCGACGTTCGAAGCATAATTTGACCGAATTTCAAAATATGAAACTTCCAATAACCACTGCTTTCTTTATGCATCCTACCGGTAGTTTAGTGCTCAATGTGTTGTACTATACCTGTAATCATTTTGAACCGGAATTTCAACAAAAAAAAGTTTTCAATTTTTTGCGAAAAAACGTGATGGTTAGCCTTACTTTTTTTGAACGGATAAAATTGATAGTCACGGATTCCGAATGTTTCATTTATTTTTGATTATCAGTGTAATTATGAGTAGTTCAACGTTTGGTTTGCTTCAATTTGTTGCCTCGTTCGCCTGCAATCGAGGTTCGAAGCACAATTTGACCGAATTTCAAAATATGAAACTTCCAATAACCACTGCTTTCTTTATGCATCCTACCGGTAGTTTAGTGCTCAATGTGTTGTATACTATACCTGTAATCATTTTGAACCGGAATTTCAACAAAAAAAAGTTTTCAATTTTTTGCGAAAAAACGTGATGAGCCTTACTTTTTTTGAACGGATAAAATTGATAGTCACGGATTCCGAATGTTTCATTTATTTTTGATTATCAGTGTAATTATGAGTAGTTCAACGTTTGGTTTGCTTCAATTTGTTG
Source organism: Nephrotoma appendiculata (assembly GCA_947310385.1). Lineage (NCBI taxonomy): Eukaryota > Metazoa > Arthropoda > Insecta > Diptera > Tipulidae > Nephrotoma > Nephrotoma appendiculata. The sequence goes on from OX371223.1 coordinate 320,153,930, forward strand.
CCACGTTCGCCTGCAATCGAGGTTCGAAGCACAATTTGACCGAATTTCAAAATATGAAACTTCCAATAACCACTGCTTTCTTTATGCATCCTACCGGTAGTTTAGTGCTCAATGTGTTGTACTATACCTGTAATCATTTTGAACCGGAATTTCAACAAAAAAAAGTTTTCAATTTTTTGCGAAAAAACGTGATGGTTAGCCTTACTTTTTTTGAACGGATAAAATTGATAGTCACGGATTCCGAATGTTTCATTTATTTTTGATTATCAGTGTAATTATGAGTAGTTCAACGTTTGGTTTGCTTCAATTTGTTGCCTCGTTCGCCTGCAATCGAGGTTCGAAGCACAATTTGACCGAATTTCAAAATATGAAACTTCCAATAACCACTGCTTTCTTTATGCATCCTACCGGTAGTTTAGTGCTCAATGTGTTGTATACTATACCTGTAATCATTTTGAACCGGAATTTCAACAAAAAAAAGTTTTCAATTTTTTGCGAAAAAACGTGATGAGCCTTACTTTTTTTGAACGGATAAAATTGATAGTCACGGATTCCGAATGTTTCATTTATTTTTGATTATCAGTGTAATTATGAGTAGTTCAACGTTTGGTTTGCTTCAATTTGTTGCCTCGTTCGCCTGCAATCGAGGTTCGAAGCACAATTTGACCGAATTTCAAAATATGAAACTTCCAATAACCACTGCTTTCTTTATGCATCCTACCGGTAGTTTAGTGCTCAATGTGTTGTATACTATACCTGTAATCATTTTGAACCGGAATTTCAACAAATAAAAGTTTTCAATTTTTTGCGAAAAAACGTGATGGTTAGCCTTACTTTTTTTGAACGGATAAAATTGATAGTCACGGATTCCGAATGTTTCATTTATTTTTGATTATCAGTGTAATTATGAGTAGTTCAACGTTTGGTTTGCTTCAATTTGTTGCCTCGTTCGCCTGCAATCGAGGTTCGAAGCACAATTTGACCGAATTTCAAAATATGAAACTTCCAATAACCACTGCTTTCTTTATGCATCCTACCGGTAGTTTAGTGCTCAATGTGTTGTATACTATACCTGTAATCATTTTGAACCGGAATTTCAACAAAAAAAAGTTTTCAATTTTTTGCGAAAAAACGTGATGGTTAGCCTTACTTTTTTTGAACGGATAAAATTGATAGTCACGGATTCCGAATGTTTCATTTATTTTTGATTATCAGTGTAATTATGAGTAGTTCAACGTTTGGTTTGCTTCAATTTGTTGCCTCGTTCGCCTGCAATCGAGGTTCGAAGCACAATTTGACCGAATTTCAAAATATGAAACTTCCAATAACCACTGCTTTCTTTATGCATCCTACCGGTAGTTTAGTGCTCAATGTGTTGTATACTATACCTGTAATCATTTTGAACCGGAATTTCAACAAAAAAAAGTTTTCAATTTTTTGCGAAAAAACGTGATGCCTTACTTTTTTTGAACGGATAAAATTGATAGTCACGGATTCCGAATGTTTCATTTATTTTTGATTATCAGTGTAATTATGAGTAGTTCAACGTTTGGTTTGCTTCAATTTGTTGCCTCGTTCGCCTGCAATCGAGGTTCGAAGCACAATTTGACCGAATTTCAAAATATGAAACTTCCAATAACCACTGCTTTCTTTAAGCATCCTACCGGTAGTTTAGTGCTCAATGTGTTGTATACTATACCTGTAATCATTTTGAACCGGAATTTCAACAAAAAAAAGTTTTCAATTTTTTGCGAAAAAACGTGATGGTTAGCCTTACTTTTTTTGAACGGATAAAATTGATAGTCACGGATTCCGAATGTTTCATTTATTTTTGATTATCAGTGTAATTATGAGTAGTTCAACGTTTGGTTTGCTTCAATTTGTTGCCTCGTTCGCCTGCAATCGAGGTTCGAAGCACAATTTGACCGAATTTCAAAATATGAAACTTCCAATAACCACGTCTTTCTTTATGCATCCTACCGGTAGTTTAGTGCTCAATGTGTTGTATACTATACCTGTAATCATTTTGAACCGGAATTTCAACAAAAAAAAGTTTTCAATTTTTTGCGAAAAAACGTGATGGCTAGCCTTACTTTTTTTGAACGGATAAAATTGATAGTCACGGATTCCGAATGTTTCATTTATTTTTGATTATCAGTGTAATTATGAGTAGTTCAACGTTTGGTTTGCTTCAATTTGTTGCCTCGTTCGCCTGCAATCGAGGTTCGAAGCACAATTTGACCGAATTTCAAAATATGAAACTTCCAATAACCACGTCTTTCTTTATGCATCCTACCGGTAGTTTGGTGCTCAATGCGTTTTATACTATACCTGTAATCATTTTGAACCGGAATTTCAACAAAAAAAAGTTTTCAATTTTTTGCGAAAAAACGTGATGGCTAGCCTTACTTTTTTTGAACGGATAAAATTGATAGTCACGGATTCCGAATGTTTCATTTATTTTTGATTATCAGTGTAATTATGAGTAGTTCAACGTTTGGTTTGCTTCAATTTGTTGCCTCGTTCGCCTGCAATCGAGGTTCGAAGCACAATTTGACCGAATTTCAAAATATGAAACTTCCAATAACCACGTCTTTCTTTATGCATCCTACCGGTAGTTTAGTGCTCAATGTGTTGTATACTATACCTGTAATCATTTTGAACCGGAATTTCAACAAAAAAAAGTTTTCAATTTTTTGCGAAAAAACGTGATGCCTTACTTTTTTTGAACGGATAAAATTGATAGTCACGGATTCCGAATGTTTCATTTATTTTTGATTATCAGTGTAATTATGAGTAGTTCAACGTTTGGTTTGCTTCAATTTGTTGCCTCGTTCGCCTGCAATCGAGGTTCGAAGCACAATTTGACCGAATTTCAAAATATGAAACTTCCAATAACCACGTCTTTCTTTATGCATCCTACCGGTAGTTTGGTGCTCAATGCGTTTTATACTATACCTGTAATCATTTTGAACCGGAATTTCAACAAAAAAAAGTTTTCAATTTTTTGCGAAAAAACGTGATGGTTAGCCTTACTTTTTTTGAACGGATAAAATTGATAGTCACGGATTCCGAATGTTTCATTTATTTTTGATTATCAGTGTAATTATGAGTAGTTCAACGTTTGGTTTGCTTCAATTTGTTGCCTCGTTCGCCTGCAATCGAGGTTCGAAGCACAATTTGACCGAATTTCAAAATATGAAACTTCCAATAACCACTGCTTTCTTTATGCATCCTACCGGTAGTTTAGTGCTCAATGTGTTGTATACTATACCTGTAATCATTTTGAACCGGAATTTCAACAAATAAAAGTTTTCAATTTTTTGCGAAAAAACGTGATGGTTAGCCTTACTTTTTTTGAACGGATAAAATTGATAGTCACGGATTCCGAATGTTTCATTTATTTTTGATTATCAGTGTAATTATGAGTAGTTCAACGTTTGGTTTGCTTCAATTTGTTGCCTCGTTCGCCTGCAATCGAGGTTCGAAGCACAATTTGACCGAATTTCAAAATATGAAACTTCCAATAACCACGTCTTTCTTTATGCATCCTACCGGTAGTTTAGTGCTCAATGTGTTGTATACTATACCTGTAATCATTTTGAACCGGAATTTCAACAAAAAAAAGTTTTCAATTTTTTGCGAAAAAACGTGATGGCTAGCCTTACTTTTTTTGAACGGATAAAATTGATAGTCACGGATTCCGAATGTTTCATTTATTTTTGATTATCAGTGTAATTATGAGTAGTTCAACGTTTGGTTTGCTTCAATTTGTTGCCTCGTTCGCCTGCAATCGAGGTTCGAAGCACAATTTGACCGAATTTCAAAATATGAAACTTCCAATAACCACGTCTTTCTTTATGCATCCTACCGGTAGTTTAGTGCTCAATGTGTTGTATACTATACCTGTAATCATTTTGAACCGGAATTTCAACAAAAAAAAGTTTTCAATTTTTTGCGAAAAAACGTGATGCCTTACTTTTTTTGAACGGATAAAATTGATAGTCACGGATTCCGAATGTTTCATTTATTTTTGATTATCAGTGTAATTATGAGTAGTTCAACGTTTGGTTTGCTTCAATTTGTTGCCTCGTTCGCCTGCAATCGAGGTTCGAAGCACAATTTGACCGAATTTCAAAATATGAAACTTCCAATAACCACGTCTTTCTTTATGCATCCTACCGGTAGTTTGGTGCTCAATGCGTTTTATACTATACCTGTAATCATTTTGAACCGGAATTTCAACAAAAAAAAGTTTTCAATTTTTTGCGAAAAAACGTGATGGTTAGCCTTACTTTTTTTGAACGGATAAAATTGATAGTCACGGATTCCGAATGTTTCATTTATTTTTGATTATCAGTGTAATTATGAGTAGTTCAACGTTTGGTTTGCTTCAATTTGTTGCCTCGTTCGCCTGCAATCGAGGTTCGAAGCACAATTTGACCGAATTTCAAAATATGAAACTTCCAATAACCACTGCTTTCTTTATGCATCCTACCGGTAGTTTAGTGCTCAATGTGTTGTATACTATACCTGTAATCATTTTGAACCGGAATTTCAACAAATAAAAGTTTTCAATTTTTTGCGAAAAAACGTGATGGTTAGCCTTACTTTTTTTGAACGGATAAAATTGATAGTCACGGATTCCGAATGTTTCATTTATTTTTGATTATCAGTGTAATTATGAGTAGTTCAACGTTTGGTTTGCTTCAATTTGTTGCCTCGTTCGCCTGCAATCGAGGTTCGAAGCACAATTTGACCGAATTTCAAAATATGAAACTTCCAATAACCACGTCTTTCTTTATGCATCCTACCGGTAGTTTAGTGCTCAATGTGTTGTATACTATACCCGTAATCATTTTGAACCGGAATTTCAACAAAAAAAAGTTTTCAATTTTTTGCGAAAAAACGTGATGATTAGCCTTACTTTTTTTGAACGGATAAAATTGATAGTCACGGATTCCGAATGTTTCATTTATTTTTGATTATCAGTGTAATTATGAGTAGTTCAACGTTTGGTTTGCTTCAATTTGTTGCCTCGTTCGCCTGCAATCGAGGTTCGAAGCACAATTTGACCGAATTTCAAAATATGAAACTTCCAATAACCACTGCTTTCTTTATGCATCCTACCGGTAGTTTAGTGCTCAATGTGTTGTATACTATACCTGTAATCATTTTGAACCGGAATTTCAACAAAAAAAAGTTTTCAATTTTTTGCGAAAAAACGTGATGGTTAGCCTTACTTTTTTTGAACGGATAAAATTGATAGTCACGGATTCCGAATGTTTCATTTATTTTTGATTATCAGTGTAATTATGAGTAGTTCAACGTTTGGTTTGCTTCAATTTGTTGCCTCGTTCGCCTGCAATCGAGGTTCGAAGCACAATTTGACCGAATTTCAAAATATGAAACTTCCAATAACCACGTCTTTCTTTATGCATCCTACCGGTAGTTTAGTGCTCAATGTGTTGTACTATACATGTAATCATTTTGAACCGGAATTTCAACAAAAAAAAGTTTTCAATTTTTTGCGAAAAAACGTGATGGTTAGCCTTACTTTTTTTGAACGGATAAAATTGATAGTCACGGATTCCGAATGTTTCATTTATTTTTGATTATCAGTGTAATTATGAGTAGTTCAACGTTTGGTTTGCTTCAATTTGTTGCCTCGTTCGCCTGCAATCGAGGTTCGAAGCACAATTTGACCGAATTTCAAAATATGAAACTTCCAATAACCACTGCTTTCTTTATGCATCCTACCGGTAGTTTAGTGCTCAATGTGTTGTATACTATACCTGTAATCATTTTGAACCGGAATTTCAACAAAAAAAAGTTTTCAATTTTTTGCGAAAAAACGTGATGGTTAGCCTTACTTTTTTTGAACGGATAAAATTGATAGTCACGGATTCCGAATGTTTCATTTATTTTTGATTATCAGTGTAATTATGAGTAGTTCAACGTTTGGTTTGCTTCAATTTGTTGCCTCGTTCGCCTGCAATCGAGGTTCGAAGCACAATTTGACCGAATTTCAAAATATGAAACTTCCAATAACCACTGCTTTCTTTATGCATCCTACCGGTAGTTTAGTGCTCAATGTGTTGTATACTATACCTGTAATCATTTTGAACCGGAATTTCAACAAAAAAAAGTTTTCAATTTTTTGCGAAAAAACGTGATGATTAGCCTTACTTTTTTTGAACGGATAAAATTGATAGTCACGGATTCCGAATGTTTCATTTATTTTTGATTATCAGTGTAATTATGAGTAGTTCAACGTTTGGTTTGCTTCAATTTGTTGCCTCGTTCGCCTGCAATCGAGGTTCGAAGCACAATTTGACCGAATTTCAAAATATGAAACTTCCAATAACCACTGCTTTCTTTATGCATCCTACCGGTAGTTTAGTGCTCAATGTGTTGTATACTATACCTGTAATCATTTTGAACCGGAATTTCAACAAAAAAAAGTTTTCAATTTTTTGCGAAAAAACGTGATGGTTAGCCTTACTTTTTTTGAACGGATAAAATTGATAGTCACGGATTCCGAATGTTTCATTTATTTTTGATTATCAGTGTAATTATGAGTAGTTCAACGTTTGGTTTGCTTCAATTTGTTGCCTCGTTCGCCTGCAATCGAGGTTCGAAGCACAATTTGACCGAATTTCAAAATATGAAACTTCCAATAACCACTGCTTTCTTTATGCATCCTACCGGTAGTTTAGTGCTCAATGTGTTGTATACTATACCTGTAATCATTTTGAACCGGAATTTCAACAAAAAAAAGTTTTCAATTTTTTGCGAAAAAACGTGATGGTTAGCCTTACTTTTTTTGAACGGATAAAATTGATAGTCACGGATTCCGAATGTTTCATTTATTTTTGATTATCAGTGTAATTATGAGTAGTTCAACGTTTGGTTTGCTTCAATTTGTTGCCTCGTTCGCCTGCAATCGAGGTTCGAAGCACAATTTGACCGAATTTCAAAATATGAAACTTCCAATAACCACTGCTTTCTTTATGCATCCTACCGGTAGTTTAGTGCTCAATGTGTTGTATACTATACCTGTAATCATTTTGAACCGGAATTTCAACAAAAAAAAGTTTTCAATTTTTTGCGAAAAAACGTGATGGTTAGCCTTACTTTTTTTGAACGGATAAAATTGATAGTCACGGATTCCGAATGTTTCATTTATTTTTGATTATCAGTGTAATTATGAGTAGTTCAACGTTTGGTTTGCTTCAATTTGTTGCCTCGTTCGCCTGCAATCGAGGTTCGAAGCACAATTTGACCGAATTTCAAAATATGAAACTTCCAATAACCACGTCTTTCTTTATGCATCCTACCGGTAGTTTGGTGCTCAATGTGTTTTATACTATACCTGTAATCATTTTGAACCGGAATTTCAACAAAAAAAAGTTTTCAATTTTTTGCGAAAAAACGTGATGCCTTACTTTTTTTGAACGGATAAAATTGATAGTCACGGATTCCGAATGTTTCATTTATTTTTGATTATCAGTGTAATTATGAGTAGTTCAACGTTTGGTTTGCTTCAATTTGTTGCCTCGTTCGCCTGCAATCGAGGTTCGAAGCACAATTTGACCGAATTTCAAAATATGAAACTTCCAATAACCACGTCTTTCTTTATGCATCCTACCGGTAGTTTGGTGCTCAATGTGTTTTATACTATACCTGTAATCATTTTGAACCGGAATTTCAACAAAAAAAAGTTTTCAATTTTTTGCGAAAAAACGTGATGATTAGCCTTACTTTTTTTGAACGGATAAAATTGATAGTCACGGATTCCGAATGTTTCATTTATTTTTGATTATCAGTGTAATTATGAGTAGTTCAACGTTTGGTTTGCTTCAATTTGTTGCCTCGTTCGCCTGCAATCGAGGTTCGAAGCACAATTTGACCGAATTTCAAAATATGAAACTTCCAATAACCACTGCTTTCTTTATGCATCCTACCGGTAGTTTAGTGCTCAATGTGTTGTATACTATACCTGTAATCATTTTGAACCGGAATTTCAACAAATAAAAGTTTTCAATTTTTTGCGAAAAAACGTGATGGTTAGCCTTACTTTTTTTGAACGGATAAAATTGATAGTCACGGATTCCGAATGTTTCATTTATTTTTGATTATCAGTGTAATTATGAGTAGTTCAACGTTTGGCTTGCTTCAATTTGTTGCCTCGTTCGCCTGCAATCGAGGTTCGAAGCACAATTTGACCGAATTTCAAAATATGAAACTTCCAATAACCACTGCTTTCTTTATGCATCCTACCGGTAGTTTAGTGCTCAATGTGTTGTATACTATACCTGTAATCATTTTGAACCGGAATTTCAACAAAAAAAAGTTTTCAATTTTTTGCGAAAAAACGTGATGATTAGCCTTACTTTTTTTGAACGGATAAAATTGATAGTCACGGATTCCGAATGTTTCATTTATTTTTGATTATCAGTGTAATTATGAGTAGTTCAACGTTTGGTTTGCTTCAATTTGTTGCCTCGTTCGCCTGCAATCGAGGTTCGAAGCACAATTTGACCGAATTTCAAAATATGAAACTTCCAATAACCACTGCTTTCTTTATGCATCCTACCGGTAGTTTAGTGCTCAATGTGTTGTATACTATACCTGTAATCATTTTGAACCGGAATTTCAACAAAAAAAAGTTTTCAATTTTTTGCGAAAAAACGTGATGGTTAGCCTTACTTTTTTTGAACGGATAAAATTGATAGTCACGGATTCCGAATGTTTCATTTATTTTTGATTATCAGTGTAATTATGAGTAGTTCAACGTTTGGTTTGCTTCAATTTGTTGCCTCGTTCGCCTGCAATCGAGGTTCGAAGCACAATTTGACCGAATTTCAAAATATGAAACTTCCAATAACCACTGCTTTCTTTATGCATCCTACCGGTAGTTTAGTGCTCAATGTGTTGTATACTATACCTGTAATCATTTTGAACCGGAATTTCAACAAAAAAAAGTTTTCAATTTTTTGCGAAAAAACGTGATGGTTAGCCTTACTTTTTTTGAACGGATAAAATTGATAGTCACGGATTCCGAATGTTTCATTTATTTTTGATTATCAGTGTAATTATGAGTAGTTCAACGTTTGGTTTGCTTCAATTTGTTGCCTCGTTCGCCTGCAATCGAGGTTCGAAGCACAATTTGACCGAATTTCAAAATATGAAACTTCCAATAACCACTGCTTTCTTTATGCATCCTACCGGTAGTTTAGTGCTCAATGTGTTGTATACTATACCTGTAATCATTTTGAACCGGAATTTCAACAAAAAAAAGTTTTCAATTTTTTGCGAAAAAACGTGATGGTGCCTTACTTTTTTTGAACGGATAAAATTGATAGTCACGGATTCCGAATGTTTCATTTATTTTTGATTATCATTGTAATTATGAGTAGTTCAACGTTTGGTTTGCTTCAATTTGTTGCCTCGTTCGCCTGCAATCGAGGTTCGAAGCACAATTTGACCGAATTTCAAAATATGAAACTTCCAATAACCACTGCTTTCTTTATGCATCCTACCGGTAGTTTAGTGCTCAATGTGTTGTATACTATACCTGTAATCATTTTGAACCGGAATTTCAACAAAAAAAAGTTTTCAATTTTTTGCGAAAAAACGTGATGGTTAGCCTTACTTTTTTTGAACGGATAAAATTGATAGTCACGGATTCCGAATGTTTCATTTATTTTTGATTATCAGTGTAATTATGAGTAGTTCAACGTTTGGTTTGCTTCAATTTGTTGCCACGTTCGCCTGCAATCGAGGTTCGAAGCACAATTTGACCGAATTTCAAAATATGAAACTTCCAATAACCACTGCTTTCTTTATGCATCCTACCGGTAGTTTAGTGCTCAATGTGTTGTACTATACCTGTAATCATTTTGAACCGGAATTTCAACAAAAAAAAGTTTTCAATTTTTTGCGAAAAAACGTGATGGTTAGTTAGCCTTACTTTTTTTGAACGGATAAAATTGATAGTCACGGATTCCGAATGTTTCATTTATTTTTGATTATCAGTGTAATTATGAGTAGTTCAACGTTTGGTTTGCTTCAATTTGTTGCCTCGTTCGCCTGCAATCGACGTTCGAAGCACAATTTGACCGAATTTCAAAATATGAAACTTCCAATAACCACTGCTTTCTTTATGCATCCTACCGGTAGTTTAGTGCTCAATGTGTTGTATACTATACCTGTAATCATTTTGAACCGGAATTTCAACAAAAAAAAGTTTTCAATTTTTTGCGAAAAAACGTGATGGTTAGCCTTACTTTTTTTGAACGGATAAAATTGATAGTCACGGATTCCGAATGTTTCATTTATTTTTGATTATCAGTGTAATTATGAGTAGTTCAACGTTTGGTTTGCTTCAATTTGTTGCCTCGTTCGCCTGCAATCGAGGTTCGAAGCACAATTTGACCGAATTTCAAAATATGAAACTTCCAATAACCACTGCTTTCTTTATGCATCCTACCGGTAGTTTAGTGCTCAATGTGTTGTATACTATACCTGTAATCATTTTGAACCGGAATTTCAACAAAAAAAAGTTTTCAATTTTTTGCGAAAAAACGTGATGGCTAGCCTTACTTTTTTTGAACGGATAAAATTGATAGTCACGGATTCCGAATGTTTCATTTATTTTTGATTATCATTGTAATTATGAGTAGTTCAACGTTTGGTTTGCTTCAATTTGTTGCCTCGTTCGCCTGCAATCGAGGTTCGAAGCACAATTTGACCGAATTTCAAAATATGAAACTTCCAATAACCACTGCTTTCTTTATGCATCCTACCGGTAGTTTAGTGCTCAATGTGTTGTACTATACCTGTAATCATTTTGAACCGGAATTTCAACAAAAAAAAGTTTTCAATTTTTTGCGAAAAAACGTGATGTTAGCCTTACTTTTTTTGAACGGATAAAATTGATAGTCACGGATTCCGAATGTTTCATTTATTTTTGATTATCAGTGTAATTATGAGTAGTTCAACGTTTGGTTTGCTTCAATTTGTTGCCTCGTTCGCCTGCAATCGAGGTTCGAAGCACAATTTGACCGAATTTCAAAATATGAAACTTCCAATAACCACTGCTTTCTTTATGCATCCTACCGGTAGTTTAGTGCTCAATGTGTTGTATACTATACCTGTAATCATTTTGAACCGGAATTTCAACAAAAAAAAGTTTTCAATTTTTTGCGAAAAACGTGATGGTTAGCCTTACTTTTTTTGAACGGATAAAATTGATAGTCACGGATTCCGAATGTTTCATTTATTTTTGTTTATCAGTGTAATTATGAGTAGTTCAACGTTTGGGTTGCTTCAATTTGTTGCCTCGTTCGCCTGCAATCGAGGTTCGAAGCACAATTTGACCGAATTTCAAAATATGAAACTTCCAATAACCACTGCTTTCTTTATGCATCCTACCGGTAGTTTAGTGCTCAATGTGTTGTATACTATACCTGTAATCATTTTGAACCGGAATTTCAACAAAAAAAAGTTTTCAATTTTTTGCGAAAAAACGTGATGGCTAGCCTTACTTTTTTTGAACGGATAAAATTGATAGTCACGGATTCCGAATGTTTCATTTATTTTTGATTATCACTGTAATTATGAGTAGTTCAACGTTTGGTTTGCTTCAATTTGTTGCCTCGTTCGCCTGCAATCGAGGTTCGAAGCACAATTTGACCGAATTTCAAAATATGAAACTTCCAATAACCACGTCTTTCTTTATGCATCCTACCGGTAGTTTAGTGCTCAATGTGTTGTATACTATACCTGTAATCATTTTGAACCGGAATTTCAACAAAAAAAGGTTTTCAATTTTTTGCGAAAAAACGTGATGGTTAGCCTTACTTTTTTTGAACGGATAAAATTGATAGTCACGGATTCCGAATGTTTCATTTATTTTTGATTATCACTGTAATTATGAGTAGTTCAACGTTTGGTTTGCTTCAATTTGTTGCCTCGTTCGCCTGCAATCGAGGTTCGAAGCACAATTTGACCGAATTTCAAAATATGAAACTTCCAATAACCACTGCTTTCTTTATGCATCCTACCGGTAGTTTAGTGCTCAATGTGTTGTATACTATACCTGTAATCATTTTGAACCGGAATTTCAACAAAAAAAAGTTTTCAATTTTTTGCGAAAAAACGTGATGGTTAGCCTTACTTTTTTTGAACGGATAAAATTGATAGTCACGGATTCCGAATGTTTCATTTATTTTTGATTATCAGTGTAATTATGAGTAGTTCAACGTTTGGTTTGCTTCAATTTGTTGCCTCGTTCGCCTGCAATCGAGGTTCGAAGCACAATTTGACCGAATTTCAAAATATGAAACTTCCAATAACCACTGCTTTCTTTATGCATCCTACCGGTAGTTTAGTGCTCAATGTGTTGTATACTATACCTGTAATCATTTTGAACCGGAATTTCAACAAATAAAAGTTTTCAATTTTTTGCGAAAAAACGTGATGGTTAGCCTTACTTTTTTTGAACGGATAAAATTGATAGTCACGGATTCCGAATGTTTCATTTATTTTTGATTATCAGTGTAATTATGAGTAGTTCAACGTTTGGTTTGCTTCAATTTGTTGCCTCGTTCGCCTGCAATCGAGGTTCGAAGCACAATTTGACCGAATTTCAAAATATGAAACTTCCAATAACCACTGCTTTCTTTATGCATCCTACCGGTAGTTTAGTGCTCAATGTGTTGTATACTATACCTGTAATCATTTTGAACCGGAATTTCAACAAAAAAAAGTTTTCAATTTTTTGCGAAAAAACGTGATGGTTAGCCTTACTTTTTTTGAACGGATAAAATTGATAGTCACGGATTCCGAATGTTTCATTTATTTTTGATTATCAGTGTAATTATGAGTAGTTCAACGTTTGGTTTGCTTCAATTTGTTGCCTCGTTCGCCTGCAATCGAGGTTCGAAGCACAATTTGACCGAATTTCAAAATATGAAACTTCCAATAACCACTGCTTTCTTTATGCATCCTACCGGTAGTTTAGTGCTCAATGTGTTGTATACTATACCTGTAATCATTTTGAACCGGAATTTCAACAAAAAAAAGTTTTCAATTTTTTGCGAAAAAACGTGATGGTTAGCCTTACTTTTTTTGAACGGATAAAATTGATAGTCACGGATTCCGAATGTTTCATTTATTTTTGATTATCAGTGTAATTATGAGTAGTTCAACGTTTGGTTTGCTTCAATTTGTTGCCTCGTTCGCCTGCAATCGAGGTTCGAAGCACAATTTGACCGAATTTCAAAATATGAAACTTCCAATAACCACTGCTTTCTTTATGCATCCTACCGGTAGTTTAGTGCTCAATGTGTTGTATACTATACCTGTAATCATTTTGAACCGGAATTTCAACAAAAAAAAGTTTTAAATTTTTTGCGAAAAAACGTGATGGTTAGCCTTACTTTTTTTGAACGGATAAAATTGATAGTCACGGATTCCGAATGTTTCATTTATTTTTGATTATCAGTGTAATTATGAGTAGTTCAACGTTTGGTTTGCTTCAATTTGTTGCCTCGTTCGCCTGCAATCGAGGTTCGAAGCACAATTTGACCGAATTTCAAAATATGAAACTTCCAATAACCACGTCTTTCTTTATGCATCCTACCGGTAGTTTGGTGCTCAATGTGTTTTATACTATACCTGTAATCATTTTGAACCGGAATTTCAACAAAAAAAAGTTTTCAATTTTTTGCGAAAAAACGTGATGGTTAGCCTTACTTTTTTTGAACGGATAAAATTGATAGTCACGGATTCCGAATGTTTCATTTATTTTTGATTATCAGTGTAATTATGAGTAGTTCAACGTTTGGTTTGCTTCAATTTGTTGCCTCGTTCGCCTGCAATCGAGGTTCGAAGCACAATTTGACCGAATTTCAAAATATGAAACTTCCAATAACCACTGCTTTCTTTATGCATCCTACCGGTAGTTTAGTGCTCAATGTGTTGTATACTATACCTGTAATCATTTTGAACCGGAATTTCAACAAATAAAAGTTTTCAATTTTTTGCGAAAAAACGTGATGGTTAGCCTTACTTTTTTTGAACGGATAAAATTGATAGTCACGGATTCCGAATGTTTCATTTATTTTTGATTATCAGTGTAATTATGAGTAGTTCAACGTTTGGTTTGCTTCAATTTGTTGCCTCGTTCGCCTGCAATCGAGGTTCGAAGCACAATTTGACCGAATTTCAAAATATGAAACTTCCAATAACCACGTCTTTCTTTATGCATCCTACCGGTAGTTTAGTGCTCAATGTGTTGTATACTATACCTGTAATCATTTTGAACCGGAATTTCAACAAAAAAAAGTTTTCAATTTTTTGCGAAAAAACGTGATGATTAGCCTTACTTTTTTTGAACGGATAAAATTGATAGTCACGGATTCCGAATGTTTCATTTATTTTTGATTATCAGTGTAATTATGAGTAGTTCAACGTTTGGTTTGCTTCAATTTGTTGCCTCGTTCGCCTGCAATCGAGGTTCGAAGCACAATTTGACCGAATTTCAAAATATGAAACTTCCAATAACCACTGCTTTCTTTATGCATCCTACCGGTAGTTTAGTGCTCAATGTGTTGTATACTATACCTGTAATCATTTTGAACCGGAATTTCAACAAAAAAAAGTTTTCAATTTTTTGCGAAAAAACGTGATGATTAGCCTTACTTTTTTTGAACGGATAAAATTGATAGTCACGGATTCCGAATGTTTCATTTATTTTTGATTATCAGTGTAATTATGAGTAGTTCAACGTTTGGTTTGCTTCAATTTGTTGCCTCGTTCGCCTGCAATCGAGGTTCGAAGCACAATTTGACCGAATTTCAAAATATGAAACTTCCAATAACCACGTCTTTCTTTATGCATCCTACCGGTAGTTTAGTGCTCAATGTGTTGTATACTATACCTGTAATCATTTTGAACCGGAATTTCAACAAAAAAAAGTTTTCAATTTTTTGCGAAAAAACGTGATGGTTAGCCTTACTTTTTTTGAACGGATAAAATTGATAGTCACGGATTCCGAATGTTTCATTTATTTTTGATTATCAGTGTAATTATGAGTAGTTCAACGTTTGGTTTGCTTCAATTTGTTGCCTCGTTCGCCTGCAATCGAGGTTCGAAGCACAATTTGACCGAATTTCAAAATATGAAACTTCCAATAACCACTGCTTTCTTTATGCATCCTACCGGTAGTTTAGTGCTCAATGTGTTGTATACTATACCTGTAATCATTTTGAACCGGAATTTCAACAAATAAAAGTTTTCAATTTTTTGCGAAAAAACGTGATGGTTAGCCTTACTTTTTTTGAACGGATAAAATTGATAGTCACGGATTCCGAATGTTTCATTTATTTTTGATTATCAGTGTAATTATGAGTAGTTCAACGTTTGGTTTGCTTCAATTTGTTGCCTCGTTCGCCTGCAATCGAGGTTCGAAGCACAATTTGACCGAATTTCAAAATATGAAACTTCCAATAACCACTGCTTTCTTTATGCATCCTACCGGTAGTTTAGTGCTCAATGTGTTGTATACTATACCTGTAATCATTTTGAACCGGAATTTCAACAAAAAAAAGTTTTCAATTTTTTGCGAAAAAACGTGATGGTTAGCCTTACTTTTTTTGAACGGATAAAATTGATAGTCACGGATTCCGAATGTTTCATTTATTTTTGATTATCAGTGTAATTATGAGTAGTTCAACGTTTGGTTTGCTTCAATTTGTTGCCTCGTTCGCCTGCAATCGAGGTTCGAAGCACAATTTGACCGAATTTCAAAATATGAAACTTCCAATAACCACTGCTTTCTTTATGCATCCTACCGGTAGTTTAGTGCTCAATGTGTTGTATACTATACCTGTAATCATTTTGAACCGGAATTTCAACAAAAAAAAGTTTTCAATTTTTTGCGAAAAAACGTGATGGTTAGCCTTACTTTTTTTGAACGGATAAAATTGATAGTCACGGATTCCGAATGTTTCATTTATTTTTGATTATCAGTGTAATTATGAGTAGTTCAACGTTTGGTTTGCTTCAATTTGTTGCCTCGTTCGCCTGCAATCGAGGTTCGAAGCACAATTTGACCGAATTTCAAAATATGAAACTTCCAATAACCACTGCTTTCTTTATGCATCCTACCGGTAGTTTAGTGCTCAATGTGTTGTATACTATACCTGTAATCATTTTGAACCGGAATTTCAACAAAAAAAAGTTTTCAATTTTTTGCGAAAAAACGTGATGATTAGCCTTACTTTTTTTGAACGGATAAAATTGATAGTCACGGATTCCGAATGTTTCATTTATTTTTGATTATCAGTGTAATTATGAGTAGTTCAACGTTTGGTTTGCTTCAATTTGTTGCCTCGTTCGCCTGCAATCGAGGTTCGAAGCACAATTTGACCGAATTTCAAAATATGAAACTTCCAATAACCACTGCTTTCTTTATGCATCCTACCGGTAGTTTAGTGCTCAATGTGTTGTATACTATACCTGTAATCATTTTGAACCGGAATTTCAACAAAAAAAAGTTTTCAATTTTTTGCGAAAAAACGTGATGGTTAGCCTTACTTTTTTTGAACGGATAAAATTGATAGTCACGGATTCCGAATGTTTCATTTATTTTTGATTATCAGTGTAATTATGAGTAGTTCAACGTTTGGTTTGCTTCAATTTGTTGCCTCGTTCGCCTGCAATCGAGGTTCGAAGCACAATTTGACCGAATTTCAAAATATGAAACTTCCAATAACCACTGCTTTCTTTATGCATCCTACCGGTAGTTTAGTGCTCAATGTGTTGTATACTATACCTGTAATCATTTTGAACCGGAATTTCAACAAAAAAAAGTTTTCAATTTTTTGCGAAAAAACGTGATGGTTAGCCTTACTTTTTTTGAACGGATAAAATTGATAGTCACGGATTCCGAATGTTTCATTTATTTTTGATTATCAGTGTAATTATGAGTAGTTCAACGTTTGGTTTGCTTCAATTTGTTGCCTCGTTCGCCTGCAATCGAGGTTCGAAGCACAATTTGACCGAATTTCAAAATATGAAACTTCCAATAACCACTGCTTTCTTTATGCATCCTACCGGTAGTTTAGTGCTCAATGTGTTGTATACTATACCTGTAATCATTTTGAACCGGAATTTCAACACAAAAAAGTTTTCAATTTTTTGCGAAAAAACGTGATGGTTAGCCTTACTTTTTTTGAACGGATAAAATTGATAGTCACGGATTCCGAATGTTTCATTTATTTTTGATTATCAGTGTAATTATGAGTAGTTCAACGTTTGGTTTGCTTCAATTTGTTGCCTCGTTCGCCTGCAATCGAGGTTCGAAGCACAATTTGACCGAATTTCAAAATATGAAACTTCCAATAACCACTGCTTTCTTTATGCATCCTACCGGTAGTTTAGTGCTCAATGTGTTGTATACTATACCTGTAATCATTTTGAACCGGAATTTCAACAAAAAAAAGTTTTCCATTTTTTGCGAAAAAACGTGATGGTTAGCCTTACTTTTTTTGAACGGATAAAATTGATAGTCACGGATTCCGAATGTTTCATTTATTTTTGATTATCAGTGTAATTATGAGTAGTTCAACGTTTGGTTTGCTTCAATTTGTTGCCTCGTTCGCCTGCAATCGAGGTTCGAAGCACAATTTGACCGAATTTCAAAATATGAAACTTCCAATAACCACGTCTTTCTTTATGCATCCTACCGGTAGTTTAGTGCTCAATGTGTTGTACTATACATGTAATCATTTTGAACCGGAATTTCAACAAAAAAAAGTTTTCAATTTTTTGCGAAAAAACGTGATGGTTAGCCTTACTTTTTTTGAACGGATAAAATTGATAGTCACGGATTCCGAATGTTTCATTTATTTTTGATTATCAGTGTAATTATGAGTAGTTCAACGTTTGGTTTGCTTCAATTTGTTGCCTCGTTCGCCTGCAATCGAGGTTCGAAGCACAATTTGACCGAATTTCAAAATATGAAACTTCCAATAACCACGTCTTTCTTTATGCATCCTACCGGTAGTTTAGTGCTCAATGTGTTGTACTATACATGTAATCATTTTGAACCGGAATTTCAACAAAAAAAAGTTTTCAATTTTTTGCGAAAAAACGTGATGGTTAGCCTTACTTTTTTTGAACGGATAAAATTGATAGTCACGGATTCCGAATGTTTCATTTATTTTTGATTATCAGTGTAATTATGAGTAGTTCAACGTTTGGTTTGCTTCAATTTGTTGCCTCGTTCGCCTGCAATCGAGGTTCGAAGCACAATTTGACCGAATTTCAAAATATGAAACTTCCAATAACCACTGCTTTCTTTATGCATCCTACCGGTAGTTTAGTGCTCAATGTGTTGTATACTATACCTGTAATCATTTTGAACCGGAATTTCAACAAAAAAAAGTTTTCAATTTTTTGCGAAAAAACGTGATGATTAGCCTTACTTTTTTTGAACGGATAAAATTGATAGTCACGGATTCCGAATGTTTCATTTATTTTTGATTATCAGTGTAATTATGAGTAGTTCAACGTTTGGTTTGCTTCAATTTGTTGCCTCGTTCGCCTGCAATCGAGGTTCGAAGCACAATTTGACCGAATTTCAAAATATGAAACTTCCAATAACCACGTCTTTCTTTATGCATCCTACCGGTAGTTTAGTGCTCAATGTGTTGTATACTATACCTGTAATCATTTTGAACCGGAATTTCAACAAAAAAAAGTTTTCAATTTTTTGCGAAAAAACGTGATGGTTAGCCTTACTTTTTTTGAACGGATAAAATTGATAGTCACGGATTCCGAATGTTTCATTTATTTTTGATTATCAGTGTAATTATGAGTAGTTCAACGTTTGGTTTGCTTCAATTTGTTGCCTCGTTCGCCTGCAATCGAGGTTCGAAGCACAATTTGACCGAATTTCAAAATATGAAACTTCCAATAACCACGTCTTTCTTTATGCATCCTACCGGTAGTTTAGTGCTCAATGTGTTGTATACTATACCTGTAATCATTTTGAACCGGAATTTCAACAAAAAAAAGTTTTCAATTTTTTGCGAAAAAACGTGATGGTTAGCCTTACTTTTTTTGAACGGATAAAATTGATAGTCACGGATTCCGAATGTTTCATTTATTTTTGATTATCAGTGTAATTATGAGTAGTTCAACGTTTGGTTTGCTTCAATTTGTTGCCTCGTTCGCCTGCAATCGAGGTTCGAAGCACAATTTGACCGAATTTCAAAACATGAAACTTCCAATAACCACTGCTTTCTTTATGCATCCTACCGGTAGTTTAGTGCTCAATGTGTTGTATACTATACCTGTAATCATTTTGAACCGGAATTTCAACAAAAAAAAGTTTTCAATTTTTTGCGAAAAAACGTGATGGTTAGCATTACTTTTTTTGAACGGATAAAATTGATAGTCACGGATTCCGAATGTTTCATTTATTTTTGATTATCAGTGTAATTATGAGTAGTTCAACGTTTGGTTTGCTTCAATTTGTTGCCTCGTTCGCCTGCAATCGAGGTTCGAAGCACAATTTGACCGAATTTCAAAATATGAAACTTCCAATAACCACGTCTTTCTTTATGCATCCTACCGGTAGTTTAGTGCTCAATGTGTTGTATACTATACCTGTAATCATTTTGAACCGGAATTTCAACAAAAAAAAGTTTTCAATTTTTTGCGAAAAAACGTGATGGTTAGCCTTACTTTTTTTGAACGGATAAAATTGATAGTCACGGATTCCGAATGTTTCATTTATTTTTGATTATCAGTGTAATTATGAGTAGTTCAACGTTTGGTTTGCTTCAATTTGTTGCCTCGTTCGCCTGCAATCGAGGTTCGAAGCACAATTTGACCGAATTTCAAAACATGAAACTTCCAATAACCACTGCTTTCTTTATGCATCCTACCGGTAGTTTAGTGCTCAATGTGTTGTATACTATACCTGTAATCATTTTGAACCGGAATTTCAACAAAAAAAAGTTTTCAATTTTTTGCGAAAAAACGTGATGGTTAGCCTTACTTTTTTTGAACGGATAAAATTGATAGTCACGGATTCCGAATGTTTCATTTATTTTTGATTATCAGTGTAATTATGAGTAGTTCAACGTTTGGTTTGCTTCAATTTGTTGCCTCGTTCGCCTGCAATCGAGGTTCGAAGCACAATTTGACCGAATTTCAAAATATGAAACTTCCAATAACCACGTCTTTCTTTATGCATCCTACCGGTAGTTTAGTGCTCAATGTGTTGTACTATACATGTAATCATTTTGAACCGGAATTTCAACAAAAAAAAGTTTTCAATTTTTTGCGAAAAAACGTGATGATTAGCCTTACTTTTTTTGAACGGATAAAATTGATAGTCACGGATTCCGAATGTTTCATTTATTTTTGATTATCAGTGTAATTATGAGTAGTTCAACGTTTGGTTTGCTTCAATTTGTTGCCTCGTTCGCCTGCAATCGAGGTTCGAAGCACAATTTGACCGAATTTCAAAATATGAAACTTCCAATAACCACTGCTTTCTTTATGCATCCTACCGGTAGTTTAGTGCTCAATGTGTTGTATACTATACCTGTAATCATTTTGAACCGGAATTTCAACAAAAAAAAGTTTTCAATTTTTTGCGAAAAAACGTGATGGTTAGCCTTACTTTTTTTGAACGGATAAAATTGATAGTCACGGATTCCGAATGTTTCATTTATTTTTGATTATCAGTGTAATTATGAGTAGTTCAACGTTTGGTTTGCTTCAATTTGTTGCCTCGTTCGCCTGCAATCGAGGTTCGAAGCACAATTTGACCGAATTTCAAAATATGAAACTTCCAATAACCACTGCTTTCTTTATGCATCCTACCGGTAGTTTCGTGCTCAATGTGTTGTATACTATACCTGTAATCATTTTGAACCGGAATTTCAACAAAAAAAAGTTTTCAATTTTTTGCGAAAAACGTGATGGTTAGCCTTACTTTTTTTGAACGGATAAAATTGATAGTCACGGATTCCGAATGTTTCATTTATTTTTGATTATCAGTGTAATTATGAGTAGTTCAACGTTTGGTTTGCTTCAATTTGTTGCCTCGTTCGCCTGCAATCGAGGTTCGAAGCACAATTTGACCGAATTTCAAAATATGAAACTTCCAATAACCACTGCTTTCTTTATGCATCCTACCGGTAGTTTAGTGCTCAATGTGTTGTATACTATACCTGTAATCATTTTGAACCGGAATTTCAACAAAAAAAAGTTTTCAATTTTTTGCGAAAAAACGTGATGTTATGAGTAGTTCAACGTTTGGTTTGCTTCAATTTGTTGCCTCGTTCGCCTGCAATCGAGGTTCGAAGCACAATTTGACCGAATTTCAAAATATGAAACTTCCAATAACCACTGCTTTCTTTATGCATCCTACCGGTAGTTTCGTGCTCAACGTGTTGTATACTGTACCTATAATCATTTTGAACCGGAATTTGAACAAAAAAGTTTTCAATTTTTTGCGAAAAAACGTGAGCCTTACTTTTTTTGAACGGATAAAATTGATAGTCACGGATTCCGAATGTTTCATGTCAGCCAGTTCACACCCCAATTATATCCACGCACGAGTTCAGCACACACCCTCGGCGCACATAATTTATCGTAGTATCACTGCAATTTATATCGTTAATGGAGTCATGTTTAGGTGCCAGTTTACACACCAATTCACAGCAGGCGTAGCTTATCGTAGGATCACTGCAATTTTTCAAGTTCTCGTTTTTATTCATGCTCAAAACTTTTGATTCGGAATGATCCAAGAATTCTACATAACACTCAACGTATTAATGTTATGCTTGTGTATCATACACATTCTCGACTAATTTTAAAATAATTATTCTTATTTATTATTTGCACTAGTACAAATTACTTAGAACACCAAACACATTCCAAATTTATTTTATTAAATTTAATTTGAATAGAGCTTTAAACATAATATGCTCATTTGCTTTTTCACTTCTATCCAATCAATCCTGAACTGGTAAAAAAATATTTTCCGTTTTCTACAAGAAAATAAATAACAAAAAAACATTCGGTGTTTATATGCCATAGGAACAGAAAAATCCGCTAACGCAATATAAATGATCGTAAGACTTTTTTTCGGTCACAGCATAGTATATGGTGCATATATCAACAATGCAAGTCATAATA
Organism: Nephrotoma appendiculata; assembly: GCA_947310385.1. NCBI lineage: Eukaryota > Metazoa > Arthropoda > Insecta > Diptera > Tipulidae > Nephrotoma > Nephrotoma appendiculata. The sequence continues at coordinate 320,176,163 of OX371223.1, forward strand.
GCAAACCTCCTAACGTGTATACTATAGCAACAACATGCGAACATCGCAGGCGTAACAATAATTTAAATGGTATAATTAGCTGTACTTAGTAATCGCTTAGGCGCAATGATATATTGTGCTACAAAAGTTGAAAGCGTTATCCAACATGAAAACTTAATTATGACCAAACAATTTAAATTTTGTTCAAAAGTGCTCCCTGAACACTAGCATAAATTTTGTCCAAAGATGTTAAAAAAATTAGTACATGTCCAAAAATTTCACACCTTGTGACCTTCCATTTTGTACGCCACGCGACATGACGATATTCTGAATGTTTTTTACGAAACAGTTTGTAAAACACTTTAAATTGTTTTAAATAATTTATTTTTCACGTTACTCCTTTAAAATCTTACTGCGAACATATCGTTGTATGAAAAAAAACACTTTGGTTTTAAAATATTATTAATTACAAAAAAAAAATAAAAAAATTAAATTTCGATATTATCCTAAATTGATGAATTATGCTATTAAATAATAATTTTAAAATACTCGTAATAGTATGAGGGTATGAAACATATTTCGTACGTACACATAAATCTTACCATAAAACCCTATTTCCATATTCAGTCTGCCTTCCGGGGTGATAATAACACTCGACTGTAAAAAGTCGAGAACAGATGAAAATTTTTTCAGTAAATGAAAATTTGCAATAAAATATTGAAAAATTTTAATTTCTTAATGTTTTTTTTTATTCATTTTTGTTTTATTGAGATAATCGATTCAATAATTATTTTATTTTTATTAAATTATTTTTATGTTTTTTTTTAATTTGATTCTTTTTTTGGTGATAAATATATTTATATAAAGATAACAGTTGTGTTCTTATAATTTTCATTTATTTTTATTATATTTATTTTTTCTTATACATGTTTTCCTCATTTTAATAATTAATTAATTAGTATAACAAAAAAAAAAAACAAATTATAAAAAATTTTATTTATTTTATTTACTTTAAGTTTGCGAAAATAAAAGTTTATAACTAAAAATTATAAGGACTTTTTTTATCAAAATTAATTAACTATTAATTTTTCTGTTTGTGTTTTTTTTTAATTTTTTATTTTTTAATTAATTTAATATATATTTATGTACAAATCTTTTTAATTAAAAATTATGAAAATTATATAATAGTGTTTTGTTTTAATTATTTTAAATTAATTAATCAATTAATTTATGTTGTTCTTGCCTCTACATTAATTAACATAATTTATAATTTTATGTAGAAATCGTGATTTTATATTTAAGTAATTTTAAATATTAATATAAATTATTATTTTTTATTTCCTCTTCATCCTTTATTTAATTTTAGAGTTAAATTAAATTTATTTATTTATATATTTATATACTTTTATTTTATTTCTATGTAATAGAATTAATTTTATTTATTTTTCAGTCTTTTTTAATATAATTAGTATTTTTTATTTTATTTTTTTAAGTTTTACTTGACTAACTAATTTACAAATTTTTTTTTTCTTGTGTAGTTTGTTTACTTATCGGTTCTTTGTAATTTTTTGGGTGAGTGGGTCGCGAAATTTTATTTATGGGGGTAGATCGAAAATTTATGGTTTGTTATTCGTTTCAATTAATATAAAATGTTTTTTCTTTGTTTGCTTTTCTCCATGCAGAGAGATAAATTGACATTTTATTGAGCTTTAGGCGTATACCTTACGTATTTTGTGTATATGTACTGTGCTAAGTTGTGGACATTGTGTGATGTTCTTACGTGTTATAAGTAAAGAATAGCAATGATATAAATTAATTTATTTCAATTATTGTTCATCGATTTAGATGTCGATAAAATTACAATGATACTGTATTTATATGAAAGTAATGATAAACAGAATTTTTAGAAAGTTTCGATTCTTTCTCAAGCAGCGTCATTTAGTTTGGGTTGTGTTTTACAGCCATTGAAAGCAAACTACTTCGTGACTTTTAACGAAAATCGAAAAAAATTAATTTCGTGTGCTGATCAAGCATTATTTTTATGCATAAAAAAATTATCACCAAAACCAAGCAAAGGCTTGATAAATACTATAAGGACTCTGCCCCATCAATTTCAATGGTAAGGAAGTGGTTTACTGAGTTCCGTTGTGGTCGTACTAGACCAATGACGCGATGGATGCTGCGATTGCTCATATTCGACCATAAGCGCAATCGATGTGACCACTTAAAAGGAGAAAGGAGTGTTTGGCGATGTTTATAAACATCGCCGCAATGCGAATGAGTTTTAGCGCCGTTTCATAATCGTGGACGAAACATGTCCATCACAATAAATCAGAGACCAAAGATCAATCAAGCCGTGGGTTTCTCCCGGTGAACGTGCACATCATGGTAACAGTTTTTTGGGATACACGCGGTGTCACATCGATTACCTTGAACAGGGTAAAACGATCGCCGGCGAATATTTTTCAGAGCTTGTGGACATATTCGATATTGATTTGAAGCAAAAATGACCGCATTTGGCGAGGAAAAAGTGCTGTGTCATCAAAACAATGCACGCTCCAGCCCCATGCGGCTATCTATTGTTTTGAAACCTGAAGAAATGGCTGGGCGCTAAGAGGTTTGAGTCTAACGACGAGGTCATCACTGAAACAAACGCCTATTTTGAAGGCCTTGAGAAAACAAATTATTTGGAAGGCATAAAAAATTGGAAAAACGCGCGACAAAATGTATCGAGCTTAAAAAAGACAGGTTGAGAAATAAAATAAAAAGTCACTGAGTTATCATATACTGCCCTCGTATATTCAAATTTTTAATGTCTTTTGGAAATTAAATGTTATTAAAGAAATTTAAATTAATAGTAACGACAAGTTTCCCCGTAATTATTGTAGAGACGACAACAATCTAACACGATAACTACCCATATGCTTAGGTGCTACCTAGGCTAAAAGTTTAAAAGTTTTTAGAAAAAGTAATAAAAAATTTTAATTTTTCATCAAAATTGCTTTTTTGCTTTTCAAAATATTCGCCTTTAAGTTCTATACACTTCTGCAAGCGTTTTTGAACGCATCAATCGCTTATTCAGGCGATACAAATCGTTGTCTAGTCCACGCATCTTATCTTTGATTGGTTGGCGCCAAGGAGAAGCCATTGGGTGCCAAGTCGGGGCTGAAAGGCTTATGATCCATCAATACGATTATTTGAGTGCTCAAATACTCGCTTGTTTAATATGGTGTGTGTGTGTGTGATCTCGCATTATCGTGATGAAAAATAACTAGTTGTTTTAGGTTGTTTTCTCTCAATTTGATGAAAACCTCGGCCAAACAAATGGTGGTATACCAAGCTGAATTGACTGGCAAGATCTGTCAATTGATTTTCAAAAGCCACAGTGGCCGCATCACCTGTATTGGAATTGGAAGACCTAAACAGAAATACCTCTAACGAATTGTTGAAGCATTTGGCGGTACCAATCGACACGAGCCTTTTTTGTGCGTTTGTCAAGCAATTTGGAATTCAACGTGTACATAGCTTCCGCACCTTTAAATGTTCATGTAAGATCGTATATACGCTGGTTTTACTAATGTCTAGGCATGCCTCGATTTCACGATAAGTCACATCACGATCCTATTCAATCAGCTTTCTCACAGCATCGATGTTGGGCCACCTTTCCGAGGCTCGTATTTGAGTGCCCGTCGTTCGCGTTTAAATTCGTTGTACCAAATAGAAACACTGTCCAAGGATGGTGCGCCGTTGCTAAAACTCGAATGAATCGAATGAAGTGATTCGAATCACTGTTGTTGAGTCAACCCTTTTCAAACAATTGTAAAATTCTTCACACAAGTAAATAAAAAACAATATTGTGATGCGAACTGACAGATAAATTCTGAGAAACATAACCTGCAAAAATGTTACAGTTTTTGATTGACATAGAGATTTGCATCGGACAATACTAGTATTACCATTTTCTAAAAACTTTTACGGCAACCCTCGTATATGAACCAAGATTTCCTAAAAGTACTAGGAAATACTACTTAAGAAAAGAGAGCCTTGCCTAGGGTTTTGACACCCAATTTTTGAAAAATTTCCTCATTAGTAATGTAAAGACGATTTTTACATTTTAAATTTTTTCAAATATCCACAACAATCTGACAAGATAGCGACCCCATATGGTTACGCGCTATATGAACGAAGCTTTTGTTACGACTCTACGGTCCTAACATTTCACTCTTATAGTTTTTATTTTGTATTTTTCAGTTTCACTATAATCATTTGATTAATACTGATGGCATTGCCATCTATTGTTAAATAGACGCTAACGTTTGATTTTATGGAGATTAACCAAGATTCTATCCACACGCCGTGTCGTGTGAATCTTGATTAATAAAAATCAATTGGCGCATGTAGGACTGACTTGAGAACGGTTAGTTGTAATTTGTGTTTGTAATTGTCAGGACAAGGCTTGTATGAAAGAAAATTTTGGAATATCCACTGGAAAAGTCGAAAAATTTGGAAAATCGGAAAACGATGTTTTTGTACGGGATTTTGCACATTTCTGATCCAAATGGTCTTTAAGAAGAGAACAATTGGAAAATCTGAGTGGAAAACTCGGAACACTTCCGGACAAACCCGAGGAAAATTGATTTTTTCTTCTAGCGCATCAGTTGAGAACGGCTGAACCGAAGTTGCTCAATCTTTTTTTGCTGTTTTTGCAATTTCCAGGAGATAGTTCTTACGAAAGAAAATTTTGGGAAAATTCACCGTCGTCCAAAGTCGGAAAACTCGGAAAATCGAAAAATGTTGTTTTTTGTACAGGATTTTGCACGTATCTGATCCAGATGGTCTTTTAATTAGAAGTGAAACATTTGAAAATCTGAGTGGAAAAATCGAAAAATGATGTTTTTGTACGTGATTTCGCACGAATTCAATCCAGATGGTCTTTTAGAAGATACAAATTGGAAAATCTGAGTATAGAAAACTCGGAAAATTCAGGAAAAAACCGAAGAAAATCTATATTAATAAAAATCAATTGCCGCATGTATCATTACTTGAGAACGGGTCGACCGATTTAGCTGATTTTTTTTTATTGTGTTCGTAATTATTAGGACAAGGTTTGTATGAAAGAAAATTTTGGGAAAATCCACCGGAAATAATAGTTTTCATAACAACAACAAATTCCGAATTGAATATTGATATTTTGTGAAAAATAATTAAATTTAAAGCGACAATTCAGTGTGTTATCGGTGGTGGTCGAATCTTTGGTCCATTCACAATTTGAATTTATTTAAGTTCGTTGTAATTTGGTGTGTAGCAAACATTGAATTGATTTCTATAGAATTTTTCTAGCGCGGTCCTTTATGACTCCGAAACAACGGATACAGTCGACTTCGACTCGCTCATTTCAAACTTACGAACAAAACAATTTGAATTGTTGACAAAATAGACGGCTTAACGTGACAATTCGGAATGAACTTTTGGCGTTCAGATATGATCCAATAGTCGATTATGCCGTGGATCTATCGGTTGACTTCGGAACAATGAGCACGGTTTTTCAACATTGCAATGTTTTGAGGTTTGGACACGAACCGCCATGATAATGTTGTGCGAGCAGATAGGTGAAATTTCCACTTCGGTCAAAGCGTTTTTTTCATAGTATAAAAAAGTAAAACGGTTCCTTCCAAATTACATCATTTGGTGCGAATATTATCGAAGCCCGAGATTTGAATGAATGTAGATGGAATTCCATGAATGTAGATGGAAATGTAAACAATTTAGGCCGACTTATCATTTTGCCAGCGACGTATGTTGGTAGCCAAAGGCACATGCACGAATACGCGTAAGATGCTATGAACTACGTACGACAACACGGTCGACCAAACTTATTCATCACTTTCACTCGCAACCCAAAATGGATCAGAATCACGCAGCTGTTACTACCCGGTCAATCATCCACCGAATGCCACGACCTTACAGCACAAGTATTCAAGCAGAAACTCAAGGATTTCATTGTGAAGTATCGCGTCTTCGGATACATGCGATATTGGATGTACTCTAAGGGAGTCGAAATTGAAATGCTGAGTACTTCAATTCTGTCAAGTCCATATACGTTTGTGAGTACGTCACAAAAGGAAGTGACATTGCTGTATTTGCTACTTCTACTGATACCAACGATGAAGTTTTACAATATCAAATGGAAAGATATGTCAACAGCAATGAGACGGTTATCACTATCTTTCCATTCTCAATAGACGAATGTCATCAAATTAGGGTCCATTTAGCTGTGCACTTGGAGAATGGACAACTAGCTTATTTCACGGCAGTTAACACGACCAACGACCACCCGCGACAACGTTGACATGCTTATTCGCGACATGCGCAAGAGATCTATTTGCAAAAAATTGCTTTACTCGAAGATACCGAGATATTTTACTTGGAACGCATCCTCAAAAAAATTCCAACTTCGGAATCAGGGAGCGCCTGTTCCTGGATACGTGATTGTATATTCAACCGATGCATTAGGCCGCATTTACACAGTTTAACCGAGCAATGGCAAATTTTTGTACCTTCCTTTGTTATTGGTTAATGTTCGTGGACCGGCTTCATTTGACTTTCTACGAAACGTTAATTGTGAGCTGTTCGCAACATATCGAGAAACCTGTTAGTATTTACATTTGCATGTGTTTTTCCCATGGGCAGTTGTACGTGGCGTGGTTGAGAGTAGGTAAACCATCAGTGCTATTCGTTTTCTCTTCTGACAGAAAGGCAAAAAATATAGTTCATCACCAAGCGATACGATGAACGCATTATTAATTGGCTGCCGAGGTCGTGAGATTTGACAACTCTCGATTCCTTTCAGAAGGGTTATTTAAAGTCACCGGATTATGCTGATAAACCAGAAACAATAGACGCTTTGCAGATTAATTACAGTTATTGATTTAAAAAAATAATAAAGTAAATATCATAATCTGGCAAATGAAATGCTCTTTGGTAATCCTAAATCAAAATCGTTTATAACAAAATTTGCAGAAAAACCTTTTATGTGTGCACGCTCGATTTTTGGGTTTGAAAAGTCAGGGCTGGACCCCGGGGTCGTAATATTTCGTAAAATTTCAATTTTAGTTATTTATTTTCTGAGAATGAGTTTAGGAAAGGAATTATATTAAATTAGTGACATGTGCGAATCCGAGGGATGCGTCCTCTGAATCAAGGGGCCCATTCTTTTACGTTTCTGTACCATTCATCTCATTGCGATGAAATGTTGATGATGGGTTGCGTCCATGCTCGCGAAGGTTTCTGAGTTGGTAAATTTAGGGCTGGGACCCTGGGGTCTAAGGGCATCGGTAAAATGTTATTCTAAAATTACAATTTTTGATGCTTCCGATACTGAATTCAGTACCCGATGAATTCCTGTCATATATACGATTGCAACTACAGTGATGTCGAGAAATTGTCTGCAAAATATATAATTAAAGTAATTTTAATTTCTCCCGTGCAACGCCGGAAAATTCAGCTAGTTTATAATAAATTGAAAGAGAGATCAGTGTTTACCTTGTGCGGGTGTGCGACTGGTGAGAAATACAGGAGTATTTCTTGTGTGTTTCTCATTTTGGTGTGTGCGATTGATGCGCGGTAGGAATAGGTAGGGTAGTGACTCGCACAAAACAAAACGAGAGGCACAACGGAAAAATATTCTTCTAGAATGTTTATGATTGTGCGAGAATTTTTTTTGTTGAGTCGAGTCTAGTTTAATTTATTAAACGGTCAAGTAAATTTTGAAAAAATCAAGTGCTGGTCGTTTGTAAAATATTGAAAAAGGATTTTTTCTTTCTTTGAGAAATAAAAATTATACTTAAAAAAAGTAAGAAAAATTGTGAAAGATTAGATCTCAGACTTTGGGAAATACAGTTGGATTTTTATCCATTCTGAAAGTTTAGATAGTTTATCGTGGGTTCGCGATTTTTAAGTCTCATATATCAAAAATACGTACATAATTTGGATCAGTGGGGAGTAACGAGAACAATTTATTCCGACAAGGACATGGCACATTCACAGTAATTGCATAACAGGCCAATATTATTATAGTATATTTTCGGGTGGAGCAGCAACATTTTTTCGGGTACCTTATTTTAACGGGAGACCAATTTGTTTACCACTGGTGTCATCCAGTATAACTGGCGCCGCAAATATTATTTTCTACAGGTGCCGTTAACCATCGGCGGGCGTGCTGCTACATGGAATCTGATTTACGGGTGGCCAACCGAGACCAATCGTGCCTTTGATTAGCGGCGGGAAGACGCCCAACGTGTTTACCAAAGGCGGGGAGACGCCCCACATTGACGGCGGCCAGTTGAGGCCAGTCGTTTTTATTTTCGCTGGTTATTTTTACGAAAGGCGGGAAGACGCCCAACGTTTTTTTACGGGTGGCCAGTTGAGGCCATTCCCCTTTTTACGTTGTGGCGAGCCAACGTGTTATTTACGGTAAAAGCGGAAAACCGAAAGCTACCGATTTTTTTATCAATTATTTTTATGTTTTAAATTTTATATTTCTTTATTTCAATTTTTTTGTGATAAATGTTAATAACGTTTATTATGGATAATTTTAATAAAACAGGCGTAAATATGTTGAAGTTGCGCAATGGCATATATCATAATTGGAGTTTTAAGACCCAACTAATTTTAAAAAAGGACGAATGTTGGAATGTAGTTTCGCATCCAAAGCCTGATCCAGTTACTGATGATTGGATGAAAAAAGATACCTTAGCAACTGCTGTTATAGGATTATTGGTGGAAGATAGCCAATTAATTTGAATTCGGTCTGCTGCATGTGCTAAATAGATGTGGGAAAATCTTCAAAACATCATGTTAAATCCAACTTAAGCAACAAAATAATTCTAATGCGTAGATTATTTCGCATGTAGTTGACTAAAGATGGCATTTTAGTTTCTTTAATGTTGAGCAGTTTACCGGAAGATTATTACAAATTAAATAACAGCTATTGAAGCTAGAAAAAAGCTGAATCGTCTTCGGATTTTGCCAAGGCTAAATTATTGAAGTGTATGATCGTAAAGAAATTACCAGTGAGCATAAAGATAAAGCATTTAGTGTGAATAAGGTCAATAATAGTGAAAATAATAAAGACCATAAAGTGTGTTATTTTTGTTGGTTTATAGATTCAGGGGCAACTAGTCATATTACAAATAATAAAAGCTTGTTTACTGAATTTGATATTAAGTTTAGACAGTGGCCAGTGGTATTGAAGTTCAGTATCAAGGTCGTGCTAATACGATCATAAAGTTCCTAAATCACAATGGTGATAAAGAAATTGTAAAAATAAAAGACGTCAGTTAAAAAACTAACAGAAAGTGAATTTGAGGTGTTGTTTAAAGAGAACTATTGTGAAAAAAAATTTCAAAAAGTGACAATGGCATTGGCGGATGCTATCTCGAATTTATATATTCTTTGAAATAGAAATCAAGTGTTAATGGCAATTGTCAATATGTGCATTACTAATGGTTTAAATATACGGCATCGAGAATTGGGTCATCGTGATAATAATGCAATAAAATTAATGTGTAAAGAAAAAATGACATTAGGTATTGACATTAAAGAATGCGCGCATGTCCCGAAAAAAAATGTCCCGAGTAAACTTTCCAAAGTACAAATCAAACATTAGATTTAATTCATAGTGATGTATGCGGTCCAATGGAAAGTGTAACACCGAGCAAAAATCGTTATTTTGTAACGTTTATAGATGACTTCTCTCGATATTGCACGATTTATTTAATGCATGAGAAATCCGAGGATGCTGAAAAAATTATTCTTTTTGTGGAATCGGTCACGACAAAATTTGGGAAGAAACCTGTTATTATTTGGTCAGATCGAGAAGGCGAATATGTGAATAAAAATTGCAACCATTTCTTTTACGTGAAGGCATTAAATTTGAGTATACGGCACCATACTCACCACAACAAAATGGAGTTGCGGAGCGTAAAAATCGATATTTGGTGGAAAGTGCTCGATGCATGCTTATGCGCCAACTATATACAAAATAGATTACCGTCAATATCTATTAAAGAAACACCACATAAACTTAGGTTTGGTCAAAAACAAATTTAGATCATCTTCAAATTTGTGGTGCAATGCATATGTCCCGAAGGAGAAATGTAAAAAAGTTTGATGATAAGACAATAAAGTTACGATTCGTTGGATATGATGCAAATACTAAAGGATTTTGTTTATTAGATTCCAGTACAAACAAAATCATAATCAGTAGGGATGTGCGTTTTATAAATGATACTACAGTTGAGGAGAAGTCTACTACAATCGAACCACAACTGTACTGTGATGTAGTTGATAAATTAAAAGTTCTGGATCAGAAATTTACGACAGTGCAAATGAAAGCTTAGAACACGATTTTATTGGGTTTGAAAGGCAATCACAAAGGGTTAATAAAGGTATACCGCCAAAAAGATATATCTACTCAGTATGTAACTCGTCAGAAGTACCAACAGAACCAAAGAATCATAGAAAAGCATTAACAGGGCCTGATAAGGATAAATGGAAACAGACTTTGCAGTAGGAATTGGATTCTATTCAGGTAAACAATACATGGGATTTAGTTGATCTTTCAGCACAACGTAAAGCCATTGGATGTAAATAAGTTTTTAAGGTGAAAAAAGACTGTAAAGGAAATATAAGTCAATATAAAGCAAGGCTTGTTGCTCAAGGGTTTAGTCAGCAATATGGATGTGATTATGACCAAGTGTTTGCAACTGTGGCACGTCAAACAACAACAACAACAAGACAGCTTTTTTAAATGGCCAAATTGAAGAAGAAATATTTATGCAACAGCCACCAAGATTTAAAGATTCTGTTATGCCTAATAAGGTGTGTAAATTAAAAAATTAATTATATGGACTTAAACAGGAAGCACGAGCATGGAATCAGGTAATTCATAGATTGCAGTTTTGTTCAAAGCAGGTCAGAACCATGTCTATATATTAATGGAGATAAAGCTGAAAAGGGTTATGCTCTTATTTATGTTGCTGATATCATTTTTGCGTGCAAGAACGAACATATTACTAAAGAATTTGCATGTAATCTATCTGAACATTTTGAAATAACAAATCTTGGCAGCGTGACACATTATTTGGGAATTCAAATAGAAAATAATAAAAATAATGATTATTTTTTAAATCAGAAAAGTTATATTGAGGAACTCATATCATCAAGTGGTTTGGCAGATGCTAAAATGTCAAATATCCCTTTGGATCCCGGATATTTTAGGAATATGACAAATGAATATTTACTTGATGATTAAAAAACTTATCAAAAATTAATAGGCCAACTGCTATATATGGCAGTAAATAGCCAGTGTAACGATATAGTCGCAGAATAAGTAAACCTAGAAATCAAGACTGAAATGATTTGAAACGCGTCGTACGATATTTGAAGGGTACGATTAATTTGAAATTAGCAGTTAGCAATAACGACGCCAAAGAAGGTTTAGTTGGGTATGCAGATGCAGATTGGGCAGAATGTAGGCAAGATAGAAAGTCCAATAGCGGATTAAGTGCAATGGCGGGCTTGTAAGCTGGGCATCCAGGAAAGAAACATGTGTTTCGTTGTCTACAACTGAATCTAAATTTATTGCTCTATGTGAAGCAACTCAGGAGGCGTTACGGATTCGAAAGTGTCTTGAAGATATGGATGCACCGCAAGGGAGTCCAACAACTATTTTTGAAGACTATCAAAGTTGTTCAAGTCTCATCCAAAACAATACGTTTAGTAGTAGATCAAAACACATTGATATAAAGTACAGCTTCATCAGAGATTTGAAAGAAAAAGAAATCTTAAAGTTTATTTATTGCCCTACGGAAGAAATGCAAGCAGATTTGATGACAAAACCATTACATAAAATAAAAGTTGAAGGACCTATGAAATTATTGGGACTTATTATATTTTTACCGTTCTTCATAATATATTTTTATCTGTATTCATTTCATTCTTTATATATTCATTTTGTCTCTTGTCATGTAAAGTTTGTTGAATAAAGTGCATGTGGTTTAGCGATATAAGTTTATTTTAATTTAATAAATTTCAATAATGCCCTTAGCATATTATATCACTTTGTTGTGGCTGGGCATCGGCCTTTCGGGATTGATGGGCCATTCGGGGGTCTCTTCAGCAGACTGGGTACTTATCACTCGGGAAGTTCCGGCGGCCGCCGGATAGACACACTTGGTTAATATTAATCTGATTTCATATATAATTCAATTTGATTATTTATCGCACATATACGTGAAAAATCATGGGAAATGTCAATTTTACTGTAAAACAGGGATTTTTAGTTTGAAAATAGAGATTCGCCCTAATTTATTTGCTTTTTCAAATAAATTAATTTAAGGAAAAAATATTAAAAATATTAATTTATATGAACTAAAAGATCTATGCACTGCTGATTGTAGGTTATGATTTTTTTTTCAAAATGATGACATATAAACAAAATGACTATTCGTAGTTTTCAAGCTCAGTTTTCATATCCAATGTACAACTAACCAAATAAACGACAACTAAATTAGTTCGCAAAATGAGTTTTGAGTTTATTTCACAACTTATTATGCACTCCATTAAGAACTTATCTTAAATGGTGATTGTAACCAGTTGTTAGAACTGTTTCACAACTAATTTAATGTAACATTTATTTTAGTTCATTATTGGTGATTAAATTAGTTGTGGCTTGTATGTCCCATCCAACTCAGAGAACCAATTGGTGGTAGTCCGTAACTGGTAGCTTTTCTAGTTGTGACATGCGCGTGCGAACTAATTTCGTCAACCAATGTGTGGCGTTTCGCAACTGGTACCCTTTTTAGTAGTGACATGTATGTCCGAACTAGTGTGACAAACTAATTGGTTGTGCTGACCATTCAGCTGTGGATATTATAAGAGACAACAACTCTACAAATATAATTTATCAATAAAGTTGTTTTAAATTTGACAACCATTTCACAAGCAATTTCGGGTTGTGACAATTATGTGACAACCATCAATTGGTTGTACACAACTAACTAGTTGTAAGATGCTTCTTGGGACCCGGTTATAATTATTTATCCATTGTTCCCACAAGTTTCGTTCGACGAATTATGGTGTCAGTCAATTTATTTCCAGTTTTTTTTTTTTGATAATTTTTATTTGATTCTGTTCCAAGGTGTAAACCACACCAGGAAGATGCAAGCCTTAACTTCCCCACGACCCAAAACCCTGAAATCTAGTCGGCAACATCACCGAGAGAGCGGCCTCTGCGTGTTTAGTTAAATCTGCGAAATGGTGTTGAACTATTTCGTAACACTTCCTAGAAAGTACTAAATCTTAAAAAACAAGAGTGTTTCCGAGGGGTTAGAACATACTTTTGAAAATTTTTTCATTACTCATGTAAAGGCACTTATTACATTTAAAATATATTCCAATTTCCAAAAAAATCTGACATGATAGCAACTCATATGGTTAGGTGATTTATGAACCAGGCTTTAGTGAACGTACCAAATCATAAGAAAAAACAGCCTTGCCAGGGGTAAGTGCAAGCCATTTTTTTAAATTGCCTTGCCGGGGGTTGTGACCACTTATTTTTGAATCAGTTAGACGTTATCTGAACAAAAATTTAGAAAAAGAAATCAAATCACATGAAAAAGAGCCCTTCCGGGGGTAAGGACAAGTCATTTTTGGAAAATTACGTCATTACATTACCTCAAGACAATTGTTACATTTAAGAAAGCTGGTAGGACAAGCCATTTTCGAAAATTTTCCTCATTACTACATGACTATAGTAACGATTATTATTTTTAAATTGTTCCTCAGGAATGTGTGTATGCGTGGCGCGAAAAGGGGACGGATGCAAAGTTCATTCTGCGTCTCCTTTTGATATTTGCAAATAGGATCGTAATCATGTGATGTGACCCCGATGCTGTTTGCATATGCCTACAAATTAGGCAGGACACTCAAGCTATCAGCTATATAAATCTTGGCAGTTCTAAACTTGGCCAAATCTGACTAGTTATTTCTCAGCACTATTAACCACTCTGTTGTTCGTTAGTCTTACAGATTTCTCCTCAAACGTTAATTTGTAAATAACTCAACGAGGTCGTCTACTATTGAACTTCCCGTAATATTAAAATGTCGTGGCAATGTTGAATTGAGCGACAATTTTAGGCTATTTTCGATGTAAGAAAAATTGATTTTAGCACTATAATCGCACCCTGACTGTCCCTAAAAATGCGAATATCCGCATTTTTAGATATTATATTAAGCTTCAAGCAGTCTACGGTCTTTTTTTCATTTAGTTTAACTTGAGACATCCTGCAGTGGTCGAGGAGACCAAAGGAGAGGTTTAAGATCTATCTGTTATCAAACATCCTACCCCCAATCTTACCGTTCATCTTTAAACCATCCGTGAAAAAATTAACCCATGCTGGGTTTAATACAGCATTAAAGATGACCCTGTATTTCAGGATAGATGAGTATCCTGCGGTCATACGGTTTCACATTGAGCTTTTGTTGAGTCTTATCGCTGAGCTCGCGGCCAATTATTTACCTAGGATATCCAAGAGTGTAGGATGAAAGAGAATCTTCATTGCTTCAGTGTGTATCTTCCGTAGTACTTAACTTATATACAGGGTAGCTGTTCACTATAATTTTGTATGTTCGCCGGCCACCAGACATTAAAACCATATAATGTGTACGATGTGGGCCTTGAAACCCCATTCTTTACCGATGGCCCTTTTACAATAGTAAAGTGCTATTTGGCTTACTTTACTCATTCAAAGTAGGTTTTCAGCGTAACTTGATGTCGAATGTAAAACCCAAGTACTCTGGATTATCTGTGATGGTCAAGATATTAGTATTAACAGTGTGGGGTCAATCTGGTTTTGGTCATTTGATAATAATGACCAAATTCCAAAGATATGTCTCTACTCACAAAATGTTTGTGTGTGCTTCTATTTGTCTTCCTACAATCAACCCGAACCTGGAAAGATTTTTTTTTTTAAAATAAAAGTTTGTATTGAAAAAATTATTCTCCGTAAGGCTGGCTGGACACGAATTTTAATTTCTTGATTACACTATATAACATCCTTATGCTTCGATAAAAAGTTTCAAACAGCATAGAAGAAAACTAAAGCGATGCAATTTTTTCTCGAACGAGTAGAAAAATAAATCAATTAAACCAACTGATTATTGACATAAAATCCAAAGGATAATTAATACTTTCTTTAAAAAAGGATTCTCAGCTTAGATATAATAATTTGTTTTAAAAATCTCTAGCGATAATAACTGCTACATTCCAAAGAAACATAATATTTAATTTGTTTTAAGATTTTTTTCGGGTTTTCGGACATAATATTATTTTAATGGACACCCTATACAATGTTTACGACAGTTTTAGTCGCAAAAAACAAAGAGACCATTTACTAACAATATTTTTACCACAAAAGTAGAAAAAATGCACTCCCCTACCCCACTTTTAACCTCAGGGCACTTGTGCATACAAAGATACACAAACCCTTACAAAAATGAGAAACTCCCTTAGGTAGCTTCTTGGCAGAATGGCAGCTTGGTTTCGTACTGATAAAAGATTGGTCTACTCATCAAGTTGCAACGATCAAACTGGAAAAATTTAACTCTTGCTTTATACTGATAATACAAAACAAGAACATATCGATTTAGCGAATTATATGTCACTAATCAGAAACAACAGGAAATTCTCACTATGTTTGTGTATGATTTTAAAAATTCTTCATAATATTTAACGTATACTTGAAATAAACTCAATGAGATTATCCGTCGACCTTAGGAAACTCGTGTTGAGTGACAGAAAGCAAATATTTGCAATAAATGAAAAGTGACACATAAACGAATATAGCGTCGCTGTGGGCCGTAAATTAGTTAGACAAACTACCACTGAATTTTTATTATGATGATTGATGGCAAATCATCATTCACATGGTATTTTGATTTTTAACAACCACCTCCCCCCTCTTCCTTTTTAATCAAACTGCATGATTAGCATCACAAGGCGTGATAATTCGGTAACTTGGACCTCATTATTTTCTGCTGAATCTCCGTTCTGTATACGCAGATGCGTTATTGGTGTTCTGTTTGTTTATAGTTTACCTCTTATTCGGGTTAACATTGTTACGATTACGTGATCGTAACCAGTGCTTTTTGTATTATATTCACCTCTGTTGTATCTTGGCTAGGGTTTGTGTATGTACTTTTTTAGTACAGTGTGCTTCGTTGCATAGTTGTAAGCTTTGTGTTGTGTTGTGATGAAGCGAGATCAATGCACATCGGGTGTGCGAAAACCAAAACATTCCATAAGAATGCTTTTCTTACATGCGTCTCTTTTACATCAATGCGAATTGATGAACAAAAAAAAATTATTTGTGCAATAATTGTGAATGTTTTATAAAATTCTAAACAAAAAGTTAATTTTCTGTGACATTCAAGTCAAGTTTGAAAGGCATTGATAATTACCGAAAATAAAAGAAAAAAATTACAATTGGGAAATCAACTGTTTATTATTATTATTGAAAATAATTACTACGTAAAACGGCGATTTTGTCTATTGGAGACAAGTGTGGTGTTACATTTCATTGCCTTCGATTCAATTGTGGTGGTGGTGGTGGTGATCTTGTGGGTGAAGTGCAATATTTACGGTTGGCGAGACAACGCCCAACTCATTTTGGCGGCTAGTCGAGGCCAGATATATTTTGTTTTACCGGCGGTTGGGTCGCACCGGTGGAACACGCGGTGATTATTGGTATCGGGGAGAGGCCCCGCAACGATGGTGCCCAACCAGGCAAGCGCTCGAGCACAAGGCGGGGAGTCGCCCAACGAGAAAAAAATACGGGTAACGGCACATAAAGCCGCAACGGTCAGGGTGCAGGGTGGTACTTGTGGCATGACGACCGCCCAAGGTCGCATCAATACATTTTTAGTATTAAGGTACGATTTTTTTAAAATATTTTTTCATTATTTTTATATTTTTCTTACCTTTCTTTTGTACCATTTTTCTTAAATTCTTTTAAATTTAAAGTTTTGTTTTTGTAATCGAGCGCCGCATAGCGGGTGCACGCTCGATGCACATTGGTCTCGCGGCTCGTTTCTCCATTTGTTTTCCTTTCGGCGATTATTTTTTTTATATTATTTTTCTGGTTGATTTTTTTTTTTTGTAAAATGAATTGCTAATTTTTTTTTGGATATGGTATGATGGGAGCGGAGACTCCCTCTGTGTCGGTGTAGTGTTCATTGCGGATCCGGTTTCGAAACCAGGGTTTTACCCTGTTTGAATTCGAACGGATGCGCGCACCAAGGCACCTCTCTCTTTTATAATTATTGTGTTGTTCGTTCCTCAATTTTCGTCCGACGAATTTTGGCGGAACTCCGGTTTTTTTATGATTATTTATAATTTGCGTTTTCCCCAAATATTCTGTAATCTCGGTGTCAGCCAGGAGCCATGCAAGCCACAAACCCCACGACCCTTAGCACTTCTCCCTGAGAACGTAGCCGGCAAAAATCACCGTGGAGGCCTCCGCATGCGCTTACTGAATTCTGCAGGATGGCAGTAGCGTGTTCGAGTTTGAGTTGGAGCGACTGTAGATCAAGTTTCACAATAGTTTGAATATAACAATTTTTTCTTTTTAGTGCTTAAAGTTATATAAGCCGTGTTTTATTATTCGAGCACTATCCGGAGCCGAATGGAAAATTTCTACTAAAATAGTTGCTGTTATTCACTAGTGTCGCTACTAATCAAAAAAATAAAATTGTACTTAACTTCACGCAGCCAAATGACACTTTTACTTTTGTGTTTATTGTTGCTTGTCACTTGTTTATTTTTTCTTGGTTTTTCTTCAAAATACATAGAAACAACTTTTTATTAAAAATCTAAACAATTTCGCATATCCCTTTGCCGACCAAGAAAATAAAAAAATTTGGCTCAATTGAAGTACAAACCACACAAATGTGTGAGTAAAAAAAACATAGTATGTAATGGCGTTGTTGATAAAAAATTTCGCATGATTTGAAGTACAACTAACAGAATTGTGTGTATAGTTATTATGTTTTTTTCGGACGAAAATAAGTTAAAAAGGAATACACAAATGTGTAAGTTGGTTCAAACACATACAACCATAAATTTTTCACATGATTCGTTTACCCTACCCACACAATTGTGTGGGCTGGCCGGTAAAGGAATATAAAGTTTTTTCCGAAACTACATAACAAAAAAAAGTTGGCATTACGTCAAAATTTGTACACGAGAATGAAGTTTGCTTTGGTTTAAGGGTTGTACAAAACAAAGGCTTTTTCGAATTTTCCTTTGAAATGGAAACGGACTCCCGATAGCGGCGCCCGATAAATAGGTAGAGCGAAATTGTATATCGATTTTTAACTAAAAAGTAGAATGAAAAATCTTAGTTAAGAGTTAAATAAATTTATCATATGCAAAAATAGCGCGCTGTTGGCACAGAGAATTGGATGCTCCGGATAAGTAAGATAGATTACAAGATAGTAGAGACATCTCTTGTCAACTAGCAATATATTTAAACGATTAATTTATCCAATAGATGGTGATACTATCGTTTTATGTATAATTTTGACAGTGAGAATATTAGATAATTTTGGTGTAATCAAATTATAGATTTACTGAACGAAAAGTATTGGAATAGCTTAAGGAAAGGCAACTCTGTCTTGTTATCAATGCTGAAACGATGGACTGCCGATAAGGAAAGCGAAAAAATGAAAACTCCTCTGAGGAAAGTCACTATACCAACCAACAAAATTCGGTTTGCCGGAGCTTAGCACTTACTCACAATCATTTCCTAATCAGCTTTCCACATCAGTTGGTACGATTGTATATGATACCATCAAATAGTTTATTGTAGTAAACATAACAATAAAACATAACTCTAATATAAAGAGAGGTGGACAACCACCGTTTCCGAACAAAATGTTACGATAATTAAAATTAAATTAACGGCGAGACACCAAATAAATAAAAATCTTACCTGCTTCAGAACGTGGTTCCAGTATCATTGTAATCATTACATTTTTAAAAATGGTATATAAAATAGTTTGTGTCAAAAATAGTTTTCTATTTTGAAAGCCTCGGAGAGCTTTGACCCCAATTTCCTGTATTTATAATATGACCTCGACTATATTGTTTTGATATTTTCATAAAATTTAGTTGTTATTGTTATTTAAAAATGGTTTTTTTAACTTAATTTAATTTATTTATAGTTTTTTTTTTTTTTTTTTTTTTAATTAAAAATTTAAATATTTTCACTTTATATTTACAAATTCAATTTTTTATTTACTTTTTTTGTGGAATTTTCATTAAAATTTCATTATTTATAAAAAAATCATAAGGTTTTTTTTTTATTTTGGTCCAAGATCACGTTTAAAAATTAATTAACCCGAAAACAACAAAA
Organism: Nephrotoma appendiculata; assembly: GCA_947310385.1. Taxonomy (NCBI): domain Eukaryota; kingdom Metazoa; phylum Arthropoda; class Insecta; order Diptera; family Tipulidae; genus Nephrotoma; species Nephrotoma appendiculata. The sequence continues at coordinate 320,195,617 of OX371223.1, forward strand.
TAATGAGGTTTATTTGTAAATTATAATTAATATTAAATGTAATAATGAAACCAAACCTCCGTGATATACATGTTTATCTATGTACGTTATATAATCACGTGCGGGGAGAGCAGTTTGGATTATAAATTATAAATTAAAAAATAATTTTTTTGTGCAGATTCATTAATTATTAATTTCATATTTTATATATTATATATATATTTATATTTGTTAATTTAATTTAATTAAAAACTATTTTTTATGTATATAAATTAATATTAATTATGAAAATTTCACCTAGCGTCAAACTCGAAGCTCGTCCATTGTATTTTGTTGATTCGAACTATTTGTATTCTTTACAATTCCTTTCTTTGCACTAAGCGTACCACAATTGGCGCCTATAATTTGTAACCCGTGCGATGGTATATGTCCATCGGGTACCGATTTTAAATGTTTTGGCGGGGGCGGTGCACGCTGAGGCAAATCGGCAAATTCCGGCGGTGGCAACTGATGATGCTGTTGCATTGCATGATGATGGCTTAGTATTGTGGTCGGATCATTTTTCGAGTGAATCGTTAAATTTTCTAAATCACCACAAATATTATTGGGCATTTGCCCGTTCTCATTACGTTTTTTACCGTTGCGTGCATGATCGTTCAGCCGCGTTTTATCGCGCTGATAGTAGACGCCCGCAAATATTAAAACATTTAAAATTAATAAACTACAACCGATCGCTATTGTTACACTAAGTGCTGTGCTATACGCAGCAAATCCATCTTCTTGCGGTTGGACGGTACCCGTTATATGATTAGCATCCTCCGTATCGGATTCCGCCTCGGTCGACGACGTGATTTTATTCGCGTCAGTTTTATTGTATCGCAACTGTGACGAGTAATTTAGTAGCGAAAATACTTGTGTCGTAAATATGGAAAAATTATTATTGTTATTATTATTGCTATTACTATTACTACCACCCAGAGCACCATAATTTCGTTGAACCTGTGGACTTAACGGTTTCACTGTTGATTTTGGTTTAGTTTTTGTTTCGTCACTATCGTTTTCTAGCTGATGATGTGACATTGGAACCTCGTCGCCACCCGGTTTGTGCAGATCCGGCACCAAGTTCAACCAAAACGATAAACGATGTGCTCGATAATGATTTTTAAGCTTTGGTTTTGTGTCTGAAAAAAAAAAATTAAAATATGGGTAAAGTTAATTTAAATTAAGAGTTTTGTATATAGATAGTTGAGTAAGTCAATGTTTGAATACGATAATCATATTGTATATGCTGGGTGAAAATCTAGATAAACCGTAAAACGATAAAATTTTAAGCAGAGTCATGACCTTTATCTCTTGTATTTATTACGTGACTCATCTCGAATTGTTCAGTTATTTTGGTGTTGGTGAACCGCATGACCATTCAATTGTTAAACCATATTAAAACAGTTCTATTTAGGTTAAGTATAGTCGCGCGTGTTCCCCCCGATAAATAAAGTTATATGCCGCACATGTTATTACTAATACTATTTTTATTACCATTATTTCAACAATAATTAAAAATATAAAATAAGAAATTCTAGACTTTTCTGCTATGTGTACATACGAGTATAAGAGTCCGGCATTAATTAGATTTGAAACAATTTTGCTTCTTTTCTCCTTTAATAAATCAACGTTATCAAGGGTCGAAATTTATTTCGAACAAAATTAAATTAAAAATTAGGTAGAACACACACTGTAATGGGGGTTCACTATATCGTTCCAAAAGGGTTATATTACGAATATATACGTATATTGATCCCAACTACATGTGAAGAAGGGATTTTGTTACCCAAAGTTAAAATTTTAATTAATTGAGGGTAGTTATATGTGGTCTTATCGGATTATGAAGGCAATTCGTATGTAGATAAAATTTTCGATACCCGTAAGCACGTTCCTATAACTAGTTAACTGGAAAATGTATTATATTATGATTATGGCAACAAATCTACCTTCATCGTATTGTGTAGGTTGGGGAGAAATCCAATCAATAAATGCGGTTTGACTTTGTGCTATACTTTAAGGGTTGGTTGTGGTGCGACGGTACACAGAGTGCCGAAAAACTGTTACATTAGTTGATTGATTGCTGTTATGTGATGTAGTGAAAACAAACTTTTTACTTACCTAAATTTAGGTACTTTTTATGAACACTCTCGTATGGCGTCCATTCGATATTTTTAATCCTCCTCTCCTGTCGATTACTGTTATGTTCAGATTCGTGTGGTTCATTTGGGTTTCTGGAAAGAGTAAACAATCTCGTTACTTCTCGTTTTGGTAATAAAAATATGTAAAAGAGCTTACCCAGTTTTGACAAAATTTGACCAGTACAGCATAACCGATTCCGACAAAATGATTTCAGCTTTCGTGTAATTTCGTGTAAAATGATTGAAGCCGCCGACTAACGGAGCCCCAAATATGTATGGGAGATCCTCACCATGAATACAACCTTGACGCTGAAATCAGAAAGAATAAAATGATTTTTTATATAAATGCGTGAACAATTAACAACAAATACGTGTAGCATAATGAAGCGAATAATTCTTTATATTTTCATATTTCTTTACAGTAAAGGAGCGTTCTCAGTATTGAAATTGAGTCCTCACAGAGCCCGGTAAGGGGCTTTTTTTAATAAATTTAATACTCTGCATAGCGAAATTCAAGTTGAATTTTCTGAATAAAAACAACTCTTCCCGGTTCTAACTGACGGAAATTGTCTACAAAAATTCTACAACCTATGTACTTACTTTTATTTAATGTATGGTAAATATATATCGTGAACAAATTGTATAGTTTTGTGTATAAATTTGCTTGCTTTTAGATCTGATAAGCATTTTCATAAACAGGTCATAAATAAACGGAATCAGAGAATAGTAAACACCATGTCAGTTATGTGTTGCTAAAATGCGGTTAAATTAATAATCAAATAAATTTAAATTTCATTACGCATGCTAAAATGCGTTAAGCTGATTTGGCGGTTTGTGCTCTTGTTTGTAAATTTTAAAGACGATCTACAAGGTTTAAGATTCATTCAATTTCAATTTCTCAATTTCAATTTTTCAATAAATTTTTTTTAATATTTATTTAGATAATAATATAACAAATTACAGTTATTTTAAGATTGTATGTAAAATATGACTAACCTAATATATAACAACGTCATTTCTGCTGCGCGAAACATTATGATTATAGCACAGCATCTAAATTTATTTTTACGTTAATATTTGTTTGTATTTTGATATGTGATTAGCAGTAGCACTGCAATCTCCAACAAATTTTTTTGATTAACAATACTATTTTTTGAATTTATAATTTTATACTCAATTTAACAGTTTCTCAATTTCTTAGTTTCTCAGTTTCTAAATTTCTCAGTTTCTCAATTTCTCAATTTCATAGTTTCTCAATTTCTCAGTTCCTCAATTTCTTAGTTTCTCACGTTCTCAATTTCCTCAATTTCTTAGTTTCTTAAGTTTCTCAATTTCTCAGTATCTCAATTTCTCAGTTTCTTAATTTCTAAGTATACCAATTTCTCAGTTTCTCAATTTCTTAGTTTTTCAGTTTCTCAATTTCACAGTTTCTCAAGTTTTCAGTTTCTCGTTTCTCAATTTGTCAGTTTCTCAATTTTTCAGTTTGTTAATTTCTCAGTTTCTCAATTTATCAGTTTTTCAATTTCTCAGTTTCTCAATTTCTAAGTTTCTCAATTTCTTAGTTTTTCAATTTCTCAGTTTCACAATTTCTCGGTTTCTCAATTTCCGATTTTCTCAATTTCTAAGTTCTTAATTTCTCAGTTTTCAATTTCTCTAACTTATCAGTTTCTCAATTTCTCAGTTTCTTAATTTCTCAGTTTCTCAAATTCTAAGTTTCCGAAATTCTTTGTTTTTCAATTTCCGAGTTTCTCAATTTCCCAGTTTCCTAATTTCTCAGTTTCTCAATTTCTCAGTTTCTTAATTTCTCAGTTTCGCAATTTCTCAGTTTCTCAATTTCTCAGTTTCTAAATTTCAATGAACACCAATTTCCAAGTTTCTCAATTTCTCAATTTCTCAGTTTCACAATTTCCCAGTTTCCCAATTCCTTAGTTTTTCAATTTATCAGTTTCTCAATTTCTCAGTTTAACATTTTCTCAATTTCTCAGTTTCTTAATTTCTCAGCTTCTCAGTTTCTCATTTTTGCAATTTCTCGAATTATCAGTTTCTCAATTTCTCAGTTTCTTAATTTCTCAGTTTCTCAATTTCTAAGTTTCTCAATTTCTCCGTTTCTCAATTTCTCAGTTTCTCAACTTATGTTTCCCAATTACTCTTTCTCAGTTTCTTAATTTCTCATTTTCTCAATTTCTCAGTTTCTCAATTTCTCAGTTTCTTAATTTCAAAGTACCCCAATTTCTCAGTTTCTCAATTTTACAGTTTATCAATTTCTTGTTGCGCAATTTCTGAGTTTCTCAATCTCTCAGTTTCTAAATTTCTGAGTTTCTCACTTTCTCAATTTCGCAGTTTTCCAATTTCTTAGTTTCACAATTTCTCAGTTTCTCAATTTCGCAGTTTCTTAATTTCTCAGTTTATCAATTTGTTGTTGCGTGTTTCCCAGTTTCACAGTTTCTCAATTTCTTAGTTTCACAGTTTCTCAATTTCTGAGTTTCTCAATTTCTCCAGTTACTCAATTTCTCAGTTTTCCAATTTCTCAGTTTCTCAGTTTTACAGTTTCTCAATTTCTCAGTTTCTCAGTTCACCAATTTCTTGTTGCACAATTTCTCAATTTCTCAGTTTCCTAATTTCTTACTTTCCCAATTTCTCTGTTTCTAAATTTCCAAATTTGCCATTTTGTCAGTTTCTCAATTTCTAAGTTATTCAATGTCTCAATTTCTCAGTTCCTCAATTTCTCAGTTTCACATTTTCTCAGTTTCTCAATTTCTCAGTTTTTCAATTTCTCAATTTTGCAGTTTCTAATTATCAAAGTACCCCAATTTCTCATTTTCTAAATTTCTTAGTTTATCTATTTCTTGTTGCGCAATTCTCATAATTTCTCAGTTTCTCAGTTTCTTAATTTCTCAGTTTCTCAATTTATCAGTTTTCTATTTTCTCAATTTCCCAATTTCTCATTTTCTCAATTTCTCTGTTTCTCAATAACTCAATTTCTCGATTTCTCATTTTTTCAATTTCTCAGTTTCACAATATCTCGGTTTCTCAATTTCCCATTTTGTCAATTTCTCAGTTTCCTTATTTCTCAGCTTCTCAGTTTTTCAATTTTTCAAATTTTCAGTTTGTAATTTCCTAATTTCTCAGTTTCACAATTTATACCCAAGTAACATTTGTTAGAGCTATAAGCAGCGTTGAGCTCTATTTCAGTTCTAAAACAGATAATATGAGCCTAGCAGTTCCACAAGGTAAATATTTATAGCTTTCAGCTTTACACAATATTTCTGGTGCTTTAACTCATTGTTTCTTTATGATGTTAGCTCTAATTGCTTATGGAGCTTATAGCTTTGTTAGTAAGCTCTATAACCACAATTAGAGCTTATTTAGGTTGCTTTATAGAGCTCGTTGGATTTTGGAATAAAATGTTTCTATTAGCCACATTTTATCTCATATTAAAGCTATATTACAACTGATTTAGAATTTATAGCTTCTTTAGATATATGCTCAAATATAACATAATTTTACAATACTATAGTGCTCATAGGTAACAAATAAAATTACAATATCCTTATATAGAGCTTACTTAAATATTTTAAACTCTTTTAGAGCATACGAATTATTTTAGAGCGTTATAAAGCACTCTTCATTTGTTTAGTTTGACGTTTCGCATTTTTTATAAGTGCACCGAGTTGTAAAGTGGAAGAAGTCGAATTTGTAAACAATTTAATGTTTTCACTAATCAACACTATAGCAGTATTCAAAAACTGCGCTGCAACAATTTTATTGTGATATAGAGCTATTAATTTTATTTATTAATCGATTTTCTATGTAATTCAGCTAATAGCTCTAATACAGAAAATATACCGTTACGTGCTCTATATAAACTGCAAACGAAAACAAATTATTCACTTTCAGAGCACAAAGTTGAACAATAGAATAGAGAGATGCAGAATGCTCTAAAATAGGATTTAATAACAATAACAAATATTCTCCATTAAAATAAAATAAAAATTGGCGTCCATGTTTAAATATTATCGTTTATAATAATAAAATAAGGTTAATTTTTTATGACTCCACGGGCAAAATAAAGGAATTTCTATAAAATTATGTTGAAACGACATAAGAAATTTTTTGAAGATGTAAAATTCAATTTTTCAAGAAAATTTGAAAATTTGCATTTTCAATAAAAGTTTATTTTATTATTAAATGTTTATGATTTGAGTGGCCCATTCAAAATTTATGAGGTATCGTACTAGATTTAACCATAAAAATATAATTGCATAATTATTGCACTATATTTACAAACCAAAAGTACTAAATATATTGTTATATTTATTATCGCAATTTATTAAATCAAAATGCCATTAGAAAAATATAATAGATAAAAAAATGATGAATGTCTAAGTTCGGCATAATTCGATTGCTCCGAAATTGTTTATTATATTTTTTCTATCTTAGGAATTTGTTCGTTAACTTTTAAAATTGCAGATTAACTTATTTAAGTACTATATAGAGCAAGGTACTTCATAAAAGCTGCAAAATGGATGGTTATGGGGCTTATAAAATAAACATTTTTGCTCTAAGACCACTACTTTTTGCTCTATAAAAACTTTATAACAGTTCTAAGAGCGCTTCTAGAGTTAAAATGAGCGCATGCCGCTCTATAAAGTAGCTCTAAGAGCGCTCTTAAAACTAAATTAGAGCAAAATTGTTACTTGGGTAAGTTTGTGAATTTATCTGTTTCTCGATTTCTGAGTTTCTTAATTTCTCAGTTTCCCAATTTCACAGTTTCTCAATTTCTCAGTTTTTTACTTTCTCACTTTCTCAATTTGTTCAGTTACTCAATTTCTCTCTTTTTCAGTTTCTCAGTTTCTCAATTTTCAGTTTCTCAATTTCTCCGTTTCTCAGTTTCTTAGTTTCTCAATTTCTCAGTTTCTCCATCTCTCAGCTTCTCAGTTTCTCAATTTCCTAGTATCTCATTTTTTCAGTTTTTAAATTTCAAAGTACCCCAATTTTTCAGTTTCTCAATTTCTCGGTTTATCAATATCTTGTTAATCCATTTCTCAGTTTCTCAGTTTTTCCAATTTCTCAGTTTCTCAATTTCTCAGTTTCACAATTTATCAGTTTCTCAATTTTTCAGTTTCTAGATTTCAAAGTTCCCCAATTTCTCAGTTTCTCAATTTTTCAGTTTCTCAATTTCACAGTTTCCCAGTTTTTCAGTTTCTAAGTTTCTCAATTTCTCAGTTTCTCAATTTCTCAGTTTCCCAATTTCTGAGTTTCTCAATTTCTTCAGTTTCTCAGTTTCTCAGTATCTCAATTTCTCAGTTTCTCTATTACCTAGTTTCTCAATTTCTCAGTTTCCCAATTTCTTAGTTTCTCAGTTTATCAATTTCTTGTTGCGCAATTTCTCAATTTCCTACTTTCTCGATTTCTCAGTTTCTCAGTTTCCCAATTTCTCAGTTTCTTAATTTCTCAGTTTCCCAATTTCTTTGTTTCTCAATTTCTCAATTTCTTAATTTCTCAGTTGCCTAATTTCTCAGTTTCTCAATTTCTTAGTTTCTCAATTTTTTAGTTTCTCATTTTCTCAGTTTCTCAGTTTTTCAATTTCTCAGTTTCTAAATTTAAAAGTTCCCCAATTTCTCAGTTCCTCAATTCCTCAGTTTACCAATTTGTTGTTACGCCATTTCTCGGTTCCTCAATTTCTCAGTTTCATAGTTTCTCAATTTCTCAGTTACTCAATTTCTCAAATTCTCAGTTTCCAAATTTCTAAGTTTCTCAATATCTCTAGTTACTCAATTACTCAGTTTTTCAATTTCTCAGTTTCTCAATTTTTCAGTTTCTCAATTTCTTGGTTTCTCAATTTCTCAGGTTCCCAGTTTCTCAATTTCTCAGTTTCTCAGTTCATCAATTTCTTGGTGCGCAATTTCTCAATTTCTCAGTTTTTCCAATTTCTTAGTTTTTCAATTTCTCTGTTTCTAAATTTCCCAAATTCTCAGTTTCTCAATTTCTTAATTTCTTAGTTTTTCAATCTCTTAATTTCTCAGTTTCTCAATTTATAGTTTCACATTTGTTTAGTTTCTCAATTTCTCAGTTTTTAAATTTGTCAGATTCTTATTTTCTCAGTTTCTCAATTTCTCCGTTTCTCAATTTCAAAGTACTCCAATTTCTCAGTTTCTCAATTTCTAAGTTTATCTTTTTCTTGTTGCGCATTTTCTCAATTTCTCAGTTTCTCATTTTCTCAGTTTCTTAATTTCTCAGTTTCTCAATTTCTCAGTTTCTCAATTTCTCAGTTCCCCAATTTCTCAGTTTCTAAATTTCGAAGTTCCAAAATTTATTAGTTTCTCAATTTCTCAGTTTTTTAATTTGTTGTTGCGCAATTTCTCAGTTTCTCAATTTCTTAGTTTCTAGTTTATTAGTTTTTCAATTTCTTAGTTTGTTAATTTCTCAGTTTCTCAATTTCTCGGTTTCCCAATTTCTCAGTTTATCAATCTCTCCAGTTTCTCAGTTTCTCAATTTCCCAATTTCTCATTTTCTCAATTTCTCAGTTTCTCAATTTCTTAGTTTTGAATTTCTTAGTTTCTCAATTTTTCAGTTGCCTAATTTTTCAGTTTCTCAATTTCTCAATTTGTCCAGTTACTCTTTTTCTCTGTTTTTCAATTTCTTATAGTTTCTCAATTTTCAGTTTTTCAATTTCTCCGTTTCTCAATTTCTTAGTTTCTAAATTTCTCAGTTTCTCAATTTCTCAGTTTCTCAATTTCGAAATTTCTCAGTTTCTCATTTTCTCAGTTTCTCAGTTTCTCAATTTCTCAATTTCAATATCTCAGCTTCTCAGTTTCTCATTTTTTCAGTTTCTAAATTTCAATGTACCCCAATTTCACAATTTCTCAATTTCTCAATTTATCAATATTTTATTACGGAAGTTCTCAATTTCTCAGTTTCTCAATTTCTTAGTTTTCTAATTTCTCAGTTTCTCAATTTCTCAGTTTCACTATTTCTCAGTTTCTCAATTTCTCAGTTTTTAAATTTAAAAGTGCCCCAGTTTATCAGTTTCTCAATTGTCAGTTAATTAATTTCATCAATTTCTCAATTTCACAATTTTCCAGTTTCTCAGTTTCTCAATTTTTCAGTTTTTGAATTTCTCAGTTTCCCAATTTCTGAGTTTCTCAATTTCTCAGTTGCTCAATTTTACAGTATCTCAATTACTCAGTTTCTCTATTACTTAGTTTATAAATTTCTCAGTTTCCCAATTTCTTATAGTTTCTCAGTTCATCAATTTCTTGTTGCGCAATTTCTCAATTTCTTACTTTCTCAATTTTCCAGTTTCTCAGTTTCTCAATTTTCCAATTTATCAATTTCTTATTTTCTCAGTTTCTCAATTTCTCTGTTTCCCTCTATTTCCCTGAGATACTCATTTTCTCTGTTTCAATTTCTCAATTTCTCAGTTTTTCAGTTTCTCTGTTTATAAATTTCAGTTTCTCAAGTTCAGTTTATTTTCAATTCATTATCAATTGAAATTCAATTCAATTTCAATTCAATTTCAATTCAATTTCAATTCAATTTCAATTCATTTTCAATTCAATTTCAATTCAATTTCAATTCAATTTCAATTCAATTTCAATTCAATTTCAATTCAATTTCAATTCAATTTCAATTCAATTTCAATTAAATTTAAATTCAATTTCAATTCAATTTCAATTCAATTTCAATTCAATTTCAATTAAATTTAAATTCAATTTCAATTCAATTTCAATTCAATTTCAATTCAATTTCAATTCAATTTCAATTAAATTTAAATTCAATTTCAATTCAATTTCAATTCAATTTCAATTCAATTTCAATTCAATTTCAATTCAATTTCAAATCAATTTCAAATCAATTTCAATTCAATTTCAATTCAATTTCAATTCAATTTCAATTCAATTTCAATTCAATTTCAATTCAATTTCAATTCAATTTCAATTCAATTTCAATTCAATTTCAATTCAATTTCAATTCAATTTCAATTCAATTTCAATTCAATTTCAATTCAATTTCAATTCAATTTCAATTCAATTTCAATTCAATTTCAATTCAATTTCAATTCAATTTCAATTCAATTTCAATTCAATTTCAATTCAATTTCAATTCAATTTCAATTCAATTTCAATTCAATTTAAATTCAATTTCAATTCAATTTCAATTCAATTTCAATTCAATTTCAATTCAATTTCAATTCAATTTCAATTCAATTTCAATTCAATTTCAATTCAATTTCAATTCAATTTCAATTCAATTTCAATTCAATTTCAATTCAATTTCAATTCAATTTCAATTCAATTTCAATTCAATTTCAATTCAATTTCAATTCAATTTCAATTCAATTTCAATTCAATTTCAATTCAATTTCAATTCAATTTCAATTCAATTTCAATTCAATTTCAATTCAATTTCAATTCAATTTCAATTCAATTTCAATTCAATTTCAATTCAATTTCAATTCAATTTCAATTCAATTTCAATTCAATTTCAATTCAATTTCAATTCAATTTAAATTCAATTTCAATTCAATTTCAATTCAATTTCAATTCAATTTCAATTCAATTTCAATTCAATTTCAATTCAATTTCAATTCAATTTCAATTCAATTTCAATTCAATTTCAATTCAATTTCAATTCAATTTCAATTCAATTTCAATTCAATTTCAATTCAATTTAAATTCAATTTCAATTCAATTTCAATTCAATTTCAATTCAATTTCAATTCAATTTTCAATTCAATAGCAATCGTATTTATATTTTTGGCTTAATTGTGTCACAGTATTTTGAATTTCCTTAGTTTTATAGAATTTTGAATGTTCTATCGTAAATTGGCGTATAATTTTGTTTCAAAAGGTGAACTAAATAGAAAAGACACAAGGATATAAATCAGTGTCCTTGTCCATAATTGTTAGTTTTATATATCATAAATTATGTGACGATGTTGTCCATTTTAACAGGATTTATTTTAATCCTTCTTCTTATTTATTTTATGTAAACGCTTCATAAATTCTCTAAAGCATATTTACCAACATAACATTACTAACCTGAAGTGTTAAAAAACTATGTTAGTTTAATCAAAACTCGTATTCATATTACAAAAAATAAAAACCATATCAAAGCTTATTTTGAACATCTGCTATACTTTTTTAAGCTTGAATCGGAATTGTAAGCAAAACAACTTTCGTATTAACAAAAATCTCCGTCTGTACCGTAAGTCGCACAACAAAAAAGTAAATTAAATAAAAAAAGTTTGTTCATGGTCAATTACCTTTGTAAGCATCTCTAAACCTTTCCCAAAACTAGATTAATATACAAAATCATCTTTAAAATTGTTTTGGTATAATACGAGTATGTAGGTAAGACAAATCTAGGTGTGAGATGTGTAATAGTTCGTAAAACAGTTTCTTTCGAAAGGATCCTTCATCGGCATGTATGTATAAAATAGATTTCTTTCTATACGGATGTCATCAGTTTTATTAATTAAATTGTTCCCATAGACCAGAATTAAATGAAATCCGACCAAGGATTATATATATGAAGGCACAAATAAAAAATCTAATTAAAAACTCGTATAATTTTTAGAAAGTTTTAACCTTCAACTGATATGTGCTAAAATTGTATGGCAATCCGTCTAATAGTTTAGAAGTTACAGTTGTTTTAGTAACGCTACTTTTGTTATTTTATAGACGATGGAAAAAAATTAACTTTACTTGTTGATTAAACACTGTTTTAGATGGGAAAAACAACGCCCAAACCAAGCAATGGCTTGATAAGGGAACCGTTAAACGTTGTGTTGTTGAGTATCAACGTAGTTGTGCAAACACCGATGATGCTGAAAGCTCTATTTACCCGAATTCGTTGGTTATCACAGAAAAGGTAAAAAAAAGTGTACAAAATCGTTATGGAAGGCCGTAAAGTGAAATTGTGTGAGATAGATGACGCTTTAAGGATAATATCAGAAGACAGTTATTTGTCTTGAAAATTTATCCAAGACAAAGTGAGTGTCGCGCTTGTTCCCATTAGACCAAAAACAGAAACGCGTCGATGATTCAGTGTGCTACTTAACCGTAATAAACAATATTTTTGTGTTGAAATGTGACAACAAATGAAACATGAAACCACTACTACACTCCAGAGCCATTGGAAGCAACAAATAACGCAAAAGTCGGGTGACAAGGTATATTAGAATATTCCGTATTTTAGAATATTCATCAAAATATTTTATTCGATAACTATCTAGAGAAAGGAAATATCATCAACAGCGAATATTACATGGCATTATTGGTGCGTTTGAAGGAAGAAATTATGAAAAACGTCACAAAATATAACGTTAATACTGCCCTTTCATCAAGGTAATGCACCGTGTCACAAGTTGTTGCCTACGATGGCAAAAATAAAAGAAATGAAGTTCGAATTGTTTCCCTATCCACCGTTTTCTCTGGATTTGACTCCCAGTAACTCTAAAGAGAGTGGTTTGCTAGGAATGCTGAAATCATAGCCGAAATAAACGCCCTCTTAGAGGACCAAGATAGAGTATCCTACCGAAAGGCATTAAAATATTCGGGAAGCGTTGAAATGAATTACTCTTAAACGAAATCAGGTTGATGTATAAATTCGAATTTTGGAGAAAAAAAACCTTTTTAGTAGTTGCCTCGAGATTTGCGGGCTGACATAATATATTGCAGTGTGAAGTTTTTGGTAAAACTATACTAAAGTTTAAAGTGTTATTGAATATCAAAATGATATTTGTATAAAACGGAACCCAATATTACTATTTATTGGCATTCTTGTTAATTATTAAAGCAGATAATTGAAAAAACTGAAATAAATTATTATATTGTACATATATTTACCATAAGTTTAAAAAAACTAGAAAAACTTTATCCTCCGAGGCGGAGATAACCGCAGAAATCAAAATTTAATCTCGAAAAAATGGCAAGCTCCAAAAGTACTAAAGTTCTCCTAATGTAGTTAGAGAAACAAATTAGATGCGAATTCTTGAGACCATGGGGTGAAAATTGTTTATAGAAATAGCTATTATAACCATTGGAGTGTTAGTTGGGAACCAGATTAAGTAGGAAAATTATCAAGAGCTCCCCATCCAGAGGTGGAATAAATTAAAGAATGTTGTATTTTGACCCAATGTATAACAATAATTCTTAGGGTAACTGAGATATTCCTATAGATCTAAACACAACCTCAGGTAAGTCGATAGTTAGAAATCAGGTCGGTTAAAAAAGATCAGGAGCACTCATTTCAAGGACGGATACAATTTATAAAATTTTGTATAATCTCCAAATATAATAAGAATTCTTAGGCCAATTGAAATAATCCTAGAAACTTAGATACAACATCAAGCATATGGCGTGTTAATTGGGAACTGTTTTTGCTAGAAAAAAGTATCAGTAGCATCCAATCTATAGAGGCTGGGACAATTTTGTAGAATTTTATACTATGACCAATAAGTATTCTTAGACCATTTGAGATATCTCGAAGTATAAATATAACCTCAGGTATAAGGTATGTTAGTTGGAAACCATGTCAATTAGAAAAAATAAATTAGAGCTTCCAATCCAGTGATAGGACAATTTCGATCTGGCCGAGGCACAAAGGCGAGCTTAAGCTCATTTTCGCAGACACCTTTCATTTCACGTATCTCATAGGAAGAAATCGGGAGGGGTCTAATTAATGGATCATGAGGGCCAGTCAACAAAAACCACTTTCTGACATAATGAGGCCGTTACAAATTTCTTGGAAAATTTGCATTGTAGGACGTGGTGTGTGTGTGGAAGCAATCAATGTCTTGTTGGAACGACATGTTCTATAGGCAATCTATAATTGATGCAGTTCGGTAACAAGAAAGTTTTCCAACATGTTTCAATAGCGGTCACTAGTAACTGTTACATCATTGGCTCTATCATCCTCAAAGATGATGTCACCGGCCCAAATGCCATACCATACAGTTACTGTACGAGGATGTAGTGGCCTTTAATGTATCAATTAATACTTTTCAGTGTTTCAATAGCGGCTATTCTGTTTATTAACAAAGCCAGCCAAGTGAAAAATAATGTCCCTCATCGCTCATAATGATTTTTTGCTAAAAAATGGTTTTTGGCAAAAAAAATATAAAAAATATTTTAATAAATTCAACAAGTTATTGCAGCGTTATAGGCTCCATAATAAATTGTTATCGACCACTCTCTACATTTGTCAAATACGAACTATCAAATCCCATCCAAAACAAAATGGCGGCCAAACAAACTCGACGTGGAACATAAAAAGCACCGTGTATATGACGTATAGAATTTTGAATTTTTACCAAATTAATAAAAATTCTTTACTGAAATTTCCTTAGGGATCTAAGCAAACCCAATGTATATGGCGTGTTAGTTGGGGATATCGTTAAGTAGGTAAAGTTATCAGGAGCTTGTATTCTGACCAAATATAACAATAATTAGACCAACTGAAATATCCATTTCAACACAACTTCACGTATTTGGCGTGCTGTTGGGGAGAACGTAAGTTAGAAAAAAATATTAGATGCTTCCCATCCCGGGAGGGGGCATTTTGTAGAATTTTCTATTATGACCAAATAGGCTGGAAAAAAATGTTGATAAGTGATTGCCACTAGATGGTGTTTTTGTTATTTATCGGGCAGCACAAATCAGATATTATCATCTAGACGCGTGTATGAAACGTGAAAGTTCATTTAATAATTTTCACCTTTTTGTATCTTTTTCGCTGTATTTTTTCATTTTTACTACAAAGAAGGCAAAAACGCTGCCCAAGCCCGGGAAAAATTGGTCGTGTTTACGGTCAAGTTGCTTTATCGAATGCAACAGCATGAAGATGGTTTGCTTGGTTCTATTCAGGAAATTTGGATGCCAAAGATGCGACTCGCAATGGTCGACCAATCAGTGAAAAAGTTGATGAAATATTACAAAAAGTCGGATAAGACGGATAGATAAGCAGTTATCACACTGCTAAGGTATTAAATATCATTGGCAGAACAGTTTTAAACTCTTTCAGTAAGACTGGATTCACAAAGTAGCTCAATACTTGCGTGCTACATGATTTGTCGATAAAAAATTTGATTGAAATGTTCATCAGCTACTGAAACGCAATGAAACCGACACATTTTTCAAACAGATCATTACTGGCGATGAAAAACTAGTAAAATACGACAATATCGTTCTCCAATTTCCTTTCTGCTCAATAAGTAGTTAATGCTGGTAGAATAAATATTCCATGCATTCGATCTTTTTAATCCAAAATGTCTAACGGACTCTACGTGACAAATACAGCGATGCCATTCTCCCATCTTGGTTTCAACCAGAATTTCGGTTGTAAACTCTTTCGGTTGTAAAACCCGGGATGATTTAATCAGACGTGCATTTTAAAAAAATAACATAAGCAAAATTATCTGTAGTGAATTCATTTTTTCTAATCTTCTGAAAATAAAACCATATGAGCCGAACACATGCAGATTACGATTAGAGTTTCCAAAATACCCGAAAAATAAATACCCGGGTATCGGGTAGATATTCTTTGAACTACCCGGGTAACCCGAAAAAAAACAAATAAATACAAAATTTATTTATTAAATATAACAAAAATGGTGAAGAAAGAATTCAATCATGTTAAAATTCATTATTCATTGCAAGTTTTAAAATATTCAAATAAGTTATTGAAACTTTAACTTTATATTGGAATAAATTTTTAAAATATGTTAAATATAATCAATTTTTAATTAATTAGGTACTTATAAAATAAAATTTTAAGAATAGCAGTCCATTAACCCATTCCGGCAAATGACGGCTATAGCCGTCATATTTTTGGTGATATATAGGCAAATGACGGCTATAGCCGTCCTGCATATTTTAATTAATAAAAAAAAGAACATCATTCTTACGAAGTGTACTAATGCATTATTTTGTTAATTATTCAGTAATACATTAAAGAAAAAAAGAGGTAACATTCCAGATAACATATAAATTGTTTTTTTGTGCGACTTTCCATGATTAGCATTTCGATATATTTTCGCCTACAGAAGCAAATGACGGCTATAGACGTCCTATTATGTTCGCGCAAATGACGGCTATAGCCGTCATTTGTCTATATATCACCAAAAAATCGGACGGCTATAGCCGTCATTTGTTCCTGTAGGCGGATTTCCGGATTTTTTAGGCGGATTTAGAAAATGATGTGATGAGCAAATGAAAACTGTGAGAAAATGTGATAATTTTCACTTCCAAACAAATAAATGACGCTCAATTTCATATGACAGTCATAAACGATTGAAAAACAAAAAGTGTGTTTCTGAGCACGGTCGTCAATTAAAAAGTGTGCGGCAATGGGTTAAAAGTATCAATTAAACGACTATGGAGTCTTGTTATTATATTCCCGGAAACTAAAAATACCCGTTCGCATGCCATTGAGGTAAGGTTTATTGTTAGGAGCGCCTCGTATTAATTTACCAATATGTACTTCACTTCGCTTTCCACTATTCAATTCGACGAATTTGAAGTCCTTTTCAATATTTGCACTCGAAGCTGTAAATTTAGTAAATTTATTTGATGTAAATGAATTAATGCAGAAGTCCATTTACAGCTTCGAGTGCAAATATTGAAAAGAACTTCAAATTCGTCGTAGGTTGTTTTTTCACAAGCGCGTTACTTATCATCAGAGGAGCTGGAGCTATCCGATTTCGATATTTTGTTCTGGATTTGATCTGGATTTATTAATTGTGAAGCAAGTATAGTTTTATTGTTGTTTTTGATGAGTAACTTAAAAAATAAGTATTTTTTGGATGCCTACCATTATGTAAGAATAATAAGAACGTTATTAAATTTTTTTGTCGTCGTTCCTCAACTTCAATTTGTAAATATCCAATTATATCCTGTGAAAGGGGCGTATGAAGTTCTTTTAGTTTTTGAATACATTTAAGGGGTCCTTTAGCAGTTATAATATTGGCATATTCCCTATAGGTTTCTCAACTTCAACCAACCATTAAAGATTCCAATACTAAAGAAACTTCCTTTAAAACGTGACTGTACTCGCCAGCAACTTTTCCGAACCCAATTCATTTAATGCTGAGTTAATACAGATAATTAATTTTAAAAATCGATTATCTGCAAAAATTAGTGTTTTCCAGCTGGAGTGGCAGTCCAAAATTAGTGTAAGGTCTTTTCCTTCTTGTTGCACTACATACTTTGATAAAATATCACTTAGAACTGCTAATTTCTTAAAAAAAAAAATTCTTCTTCTCTACAGCAAATTTCCATCGTTGTAGAAATTTGCATGTACTACCCGACTGCTTTCCGTATTTAACCATAACGTTAGCACATAACTTATTCAGTTGAACTCCATATTCTTGTAAACGATTTCTTACAAGACTTTCAAGTACTTCCGAAGTGCTATATATTTTTTTGTATATAGTACTCGAATACCCAAAGCAATTACCCGGGTAAGTAGAGAAGTACTAGAAGTAGTAGAATCATAACAAAAATACCCGGGTATCCGATATCCGAGACTAGAAACCCTAATTACGATTCATTTGGTTTTATTTTCGGCAAATTTTGGGATTTTTATTTTGAGATTTTTATTCGAGCGATGTTTTTTTTTTTGAGTATATATATATATATATTTATATCGTTTTCTTTGACAAAAAAATCTTGATCCTGTATCAACAATTTGACGAAAATTGAATGAATTGATCCAACATGGCGGTGTTTACATGTTTTGTCTTTCTATTTTTTGATCCCGGATCAAAAATAAAATCCAAAAAATTTGTTGGATTTTTTTTGACGTTTATACTCACACAAAAAAAACTAATCGTCATGTGAAATTGTCAAAAAGACTTCGTGCCATTTCTATTTTATTATATTTGTGATTGTTTAAAGTGCAAGTGTGAGTAAACGTCAACAAAACCCCAACAATTGTGTTCTGTGGCACAAAAAGAAAACGATATTAGTGTTATGGGTTTTGAGATTTTTGTTGTTTGGATTACTATTTTCCGGATGGCATTTGGGGGTATTTTTTTTCGCTTATAAAATTGTTGGCCTTTCGATAATAACCCCGACTTTTCCAGTCGAACAAAACAAAGAGGCCATTTACTCACAATATTTCTACAAAACGGACGATTTTAAAAAAACTTCTTAATTAAAAAAATTATATTTCACAAATAACTACTTATTTAGGATAACTTAAAACAAATGATGGTCTAGGCCAACTTGAACAGGGTAATTTATTGATGAAAATTTTCTGTTTTCGTGAAAATAATCGTGGATTACTTCTACTCCGTATAGATGTAATATATATTCATGGCGCTAATTACAATTTTAAAAAACATTTTTTTTTTCTGTGGTAAAATTGGAAAATTACTCGTAACGGTGAGTGAAAAATTGCTAATAAAACTTACAAGTAGACTTTTAGTCAAGACTCATCGCTGCACAACATGGGCCTATATACTTAAAAAAAATTAGCCACTAGCTTGTCAATAATATCGTTTTGGCGCCAGGTCAAGCTTAGGTAACCACCAATTTACAAAATAATTTAGAAAATTAAACATTTGGTACACAATCTCAACGAAGAGTACTCATCGCATTATCTACAGGTATTCCGGGTGCACGATACCATACTGTTGTCATCTTTCCGTTGAATATAAATATTAAGATTCTAAGAATCATATTTATATGGATACGTGTACACATATTATATACACAGCTTGTCATTCCCTCGTCAAAAGCTTTTTTTCGATACGGCGTACTTTGTTCGTGTGTGTGTGTGTCTATAATATATATATGAATGTGTATACAAGTTTTACATTGGCATTCGAAATAAAAAGCACATCAATAATTTAACAAGAGATAATCATCTGAATAATTGTCACAATTCAAAAAGATTATCAGAAAATTAAAATCAATTCTGTTGTATCGTCTTCATCGTCGTATCGTATTATACCCGTAGTACAGCATATCTATTTTTTATATTCGACAATTTAAATATATTTATGGTGTATTATATAGATGCTACTGCTGCTACATATAACACGGTAGCTTATGTAATCTATATATATATATATTTAAATAGAGGATCGAAATGAAAAATTCACAAATTAATCATCCGTTTGACATGCAAATAAAAATAATCGCAAATAAATACAGAATTAGAAAAGAAGAATCGTTTAATAATCTTTCGAGTATCCTCTTTATTTAGGCAATCAGCATAAAACTTCAAATACTAATTTTCCTTTTTTTTTTAATTTTATTTTTTTCACTTAATCCTTTTTTTTCGATAAGTCTTTTTTTTTATATGTTGAAAGATTATTTTAAACCCGTTCTACCATTAACAATACACATTATCTATTTTATATATGATTTCGGATTACCCCAGCCCAGAACCACAAGCAAAACAAAAAAAATTCTTAGTTTCAGTCCTATTTAGAATTTTATGATTTATGAGCATCTCCTAGATATATGTACGTAATGTACATACATATATCCTTTATACAATAAAAGCATTCCGTATACAAATATCGATTAAATCAAACTACGTATGTGACGGTGATATGTTGTAATATATTTAAAAACTTTGCCAATACACAACAACAATAAACATTTGGATGAATCTACAATATATATAGAAAAAAAACTACGAAAGATCAAAGTTGAAAAGCTCTTGACGAAAATAAAAACAAGAAAATTATTTGTAATTACAAAATCGATAAAAAGAAAAGCTCTCAACTTGAATCAACTTAAATTGTGCTTTGGTGTGTGCTTTTTATGTACAACATTTCGAAGAACGAAATCCAAAAGCTTTATAATTAATGGGAACCGAAAAACAAGACATATAAATAAAAGTTAAATTTTATACGGCAGTCCTGCGATCTGAAGATACACAAAAATCATAATAATTCAATGATTTTCAGATGATTTTTGATGAAAATAGGATTTATGTTACGGTAAATTAGGACTTGTGTGTGTTCGTTTCTTTTGTTATTTAGGATATAATACTTGAGGGAATATTATTTTGTGAACCGGTGTTTCCTTTTATTTTGCAATCTCCTTTTTTCGTTAGTTACGTTGCACCCCTAAAGGTATGTTATCTTGTTTATTATCCAAATATACATGTTTTGTACGTCATTACTGCTTAAATCATCGCGGAGGATGAGGAAATAATAAATCAATATAGTAAACGATTTAATATACTGATTGTGCCTGCCTGTACGAGTATTTTTTAAGCACGTGTCACAAAACAGGCTGATAAATATCTTTGTAAGTCTAGACTTTTAATTAAAATTATAAAAATAAATTATTTTTAAAGTAAACAACGATAAATATTATATCCCTTGTCCACAAGCCGAGGTCAAATGTCAGTTATTTTCAATGATTAATTATAGAGATGGGACGCAATTTGTATAAATTAGTGAACCGAATTATGTCTAAATTGTTTTTGATTGGTCAGAATATTTGCCATTTAGTACCAAATTAAGGTTAACTAGTCAACCAAAGGTGTTTATTTAATATGACAGTTTCAGTGTTACATAATTAATTTCTGCGTAGACAATATCGAGAATTGGTAGAGTTGTAGACAATTTGTAGACAATGAAGAAAATGTTTTTCATTGTTTTCCTCATTGCGTTCTTTCAATATGAAGATAGATTCTTATAGCTTTCCAGTCCAAAATGGGGGTTCCGGAATTTTAAATAAATTTTTACAAAACAAATGGTTGAGATTAGTACGTTTAAGATATTATAGAATATTGTATTCGCTAGCCATGTAATCGGTCTTAGTCATTAGGGGCTGTTCACAAACTACATACCGCAATTTTTGCCGTTTTTTAACACTTTCCCTCCCCCTCGTAACAGATAATAACAAATCGCGGGGATCCCCCACCCGCACTCACTAAAATTAACGTAACAAAAGTTAAAACTCTAAATATAGGGAGTTTTAACTTTTAAGGGGTGATTCCCTGGTTCATGTCATGAAAAAATCGTATGGTAGGGGGGGGGGGTCAATTTTTGATATCCTTTGAGATACAGGGTTGTTGTGATATTACTCACAACATCATCCATTTCATCTCAAATCGCGCGAACTTATAATCAAATCATCATCATCATAAATCAAATACAAGATCGTTACGATAATATAAACGACATCACATACATAGTTATATCAAAACACATATAACATACATACATATTATCATGCATACAAAATGCGTAGTAAGCGCGATCGGCGCGATACATAAAAATATAAAATCAAAGAAAATCCAAAAGCAAAACATTAGTTATTTTGTACGTCACATATGCACAACAACAACAACAATATAAATAGTATATACACTACATAATTATGCTACTCATCATTTTAATTGTACGTTAATAATTAATATAGAAAAACAACAACAAAACCAAGTATAAATACTTCGGTATTTATTGCGACATATACTTTATATGCATTTTTCGTATTGAAAATAAATATCGTTTATCGACCTACGATTTTTGATGATTTTAAATTTAGTAAATATATTTTCCAATTTTGCAATTTCAAAAAATTAATAATTATACGCGTGTAATATTGTCGAGTTTTCAAAAATAAATTGTTGGTAGAATACTAACAAATATTTAGTATATAAGAACCAAAATATAATTCAATAAAATCAATCAGAGATATAACACAGTCCGACAAGGCAGTATATCGCGAACAGTAAAACGGGATCGTAAACCCCTAGAGGTTTCGTCACTCGACGACCTCTACGGTATTAGCGTAGTCCAAGTTTTAGACAGTTCATTTTTATAAATCGTCCCGATAATCTCTAGACACTCGACAACGGTGTACCGGAACTATCGCAGAAAAAGAAAAGAAAAGCAAAAAATATCATTGTAAAATAATTATATCCAGAAATACAAAACATTCTTAGCAGTTACTAAGAAACAACAAATCAAGAAAACGTCTAAGAAGTCTGCAGATCGAGATCAAATACATTAGGTAAGTAATAAAAATCCAAGTGAGTATATTACCATCAACTAACATCTGAATGCCCGGATCTTTAACTTGTGGCTACTTAATTTCGCACGGCAAAGCGAAAGAGATTGTGGAACGAGTGGGTAACCCCACAGTATACGATCTTGTAATAGACACACTTGAAAGGTCCTTTCTTACTAACAACAAAATTTAGATCCACCCATAGAGGTGCATATCTCTTTATAAATACCCTTGGTGAAATTTCGCTTCTGCCCCTTTTCACTTTGCATTGGGTCTCATATCATAACCAACTCAAGACGTCAACTTCACTTTGACAACATTCCACTTTGAAATCACCTTTAACAACCTAGATCGTGTTCTAATATTTGTATAGAGAAGACTAAAATATTTAACAAATAGTCTTATCCATATAAATATACCATTAAATTAACCCAATATAAAATTATAACAACAACGAATTAGCAGCTTTACAACAGGGTGTTCAAAAAATTTGGTTCAGGAAAAAAGTACAAGCAAATATTAAACTGTAACTTACAAAATATTTATCGGGTGGCAAATAGCAAAGCCTCATTTGACGGACAATTGAACAGGCTATATTTAAATTCTGTTTCGCTATCTTGCATCTGTATCCATTTAAGAGCTATAGCGTTTTAAAGTTAAAAAAAATAAAACAAATTATTTTTTTTTTATAAAATTGAGTTTTTCTCAAAAAAAATCCGAGAATAAATTTTTTTTTTTACTTAATTTTAATCCGCTATGATATCCTCTACAATCCCGCAATCCGTTATTTGTGCCCACGTGCTTATAGTTTTTTACTTATGAGGTGAAGAATAAAAACACTACACATAAATATTATCTGTTTATTCTCAATTTATTTAAGAGATATTGTAGTGTAAAAATTGCAACAATTTTTTTTGATCAGTAAAATAATAGGCGACGATTATCAACTCATTTGTTTAAATGTTTAAAAACAAAAATTAAATATTTTCATTAGTTTTGAGAAACAATCTAGTGTTGTGTCGTTGCTTTGAACCAGAAAATAAAATTAATTTAATAAAACTAATATCTATGGTAGCAATGGTAACGCATCAAGAGCTCGCGCTGAATATCAGCGAATATTCCCAATGCGTTGCGTTCTGGACGCGAGAGTATTCACAAATACTCATAGAAGACTGTCAGATATAATAACAAGTTCAAATATGCGAGCGGAGCCCCATGCAGTTTCATCAAATCATTTGGATGTCGATGACGATATAGAAGGAGAAACTTCATCCATATCACACAACCCCCGTCCATGAACTATTACGGATAGACCACAATACAAGATTGGAATTTTGTAATTGGTTGATTGAAAAGAATTTTGACGATGAAAGGTTTGTCAAACGTATTCTTTGGACGGATGAAACTCAATTCACAAGAGACGGCGTAACAAACTTTCACAATCTACACACGTGGGCTACTGAAAATCCACATTCGAAAAAACAAACTTTATTTCAGCATCGCTTCAGTGTAAACGAATGGGCTGGTGTAATTGGCGATAATTTAATTGGACCATTCATATTACCATCGACATTAAATAGCGAACGCTATTTACAATTTTTACAAAACGATTTACCACTCCTCCTTGATGATGTTCCTCTTGAAAGCAGATTCTTGCATACAAATCAACATGATCGTGCACCTAGTCACTGCAGTATAATTGTTAATAATTTAAACGAAAATTATCCAAATAATTGGATTGGAAGGAATGGTCCAATTCGTTAGCCCGCAAGATCGCCCGATCTAACTATATTAGATGTTTATGTATGGGGAATGATGAAGGCACTTGTATACACCAAAGAGATTGAAACAGAAGAAGAACTAATTCAAAGAACTAGGTAGTGGTCACCCAGTGGTCAAAATTCGACCACAAGCATTATTGAATGTTTGAGGAATATATGAATTTGCAAGTTTCGAACATATTTTTTTCTACTTTTATACATTTCTTAAATCTGAGACCATATATTTTTATTTTTACTAACAATACAAAACACTTCAGTATCATTATATTTAAATAATACATATTTAAATAATAAACTTATCTGTAAACAATATTCTTTGTAAGAATTCTATTATTGTTAAATAAGTTGCCTTCACCATTGTCATTAGAAATATAAAATGTCAAACTATCAAAAGAACGAACTCTACTTGCAGCAACATATAATTGTCGATGCAGAAACACTGGACGTATAGTAATAATATACCAACTTTATTAAAAGTTTGACCTTGTGATTTGTTTATGGTCATAGCAAATGCAGGTAATACTGGGAACTGTGTTATTTGAAATTGAAATGGAAGCATTATATCTTGGAATCAATATTCTTTTATTTATAGCAGTTCCTAATAATACTTCACCGTCAATCGTATTGCGATGCAAGCATTTCACTCTTATTCGTGTTCCATTCACTAAAGCTTGTGCAGTATTTAAGTTACAAATGAGCATAATTATAGAATTAACTTTAAGCTTCAATTTATGAGGTGGCATTCCGCTAACATTCAAAATTTAATAGGATAATCATTCATATTTAAATCATTTTGACCAGATATAATTTTATCAAAGCTATAGTAAACTTTTTGGCCTCCTGATAAATGATTAAGCACATCGTCATTAATAAAACCGCAATCATCTTTTGTTGGTGCTAAAATAATTGTTTTAATAATTTGTTCATAAAATATAGTTTCACGAATATTACCATAAACATCTTCAATTATTTGAAGTGTTTTTTTCTCGGCTATTAGTAGACAAAATTTTGTCTATTAAAAGCCCAGAAAACAACATTTTAAATAAAAATTAAATGTAGATGTATTTCAAGCTTCATAAATATGATCAATTATGTTATCAATAATTCCAATAATTTGCAATAGCAATTCTATAATATCTTTGCCGAACTCAGAATAATTTCATAATCCACCATTCCCGAGTTTATTCACAAATAATTGACAAAATAAATTGATTCCAGCTAACCGTACAATTTTCAATCAAAGTAGATCGTGTCCCGTGTGGGCAACTGGTAAAATTTGTCTAAAATCTCCACTCAATAAAATGGCTTTACCACCAAATAGTGTATTTTTTTAATTGAATCGTTTAATAAATCCCTTAAAAACGAATCAATAATTTTAAGTACATTCTTTGGACACATAGATATATTTCATCTATCAAAATCAAATCTACTGAATTAATATAACGTCCTCTTGAACTATTTGGTGTAATATTTGGAATTGAATTCTCTAATACTGGAATTGGTAATTTTATCGCATTATGTAATGTTCTACCAGCAATCCATATGTTGCAGCAACACCACTGAAAGCAGTTACTATACAACGAAGGTTCAACGAATTTAATTTATCTATACAATTTAGATCTTAAATTCGGTTCGTTTTGTTTAATAAATGCAAACTCGAGCTCTCAATACGAACACATACATCAACTATCCACTGCAAAAATAATTTTTGGCAATGCTGCAGATAACTAAAATCATCTCTAACAGCAAGTCGATATGCAACATATTGTAGCATTGTAACTCGATTTCTGGGCGCAACAGCATTAGATGTACTTACTATGTTATGATTTATATTATTATGCCATCCAGAATACGCTAAAGGATCTAAGGAACTATCTAAAACAGAAATGTTGCAGGCGGTAGAATTAACTTTATTAAATGCAACAATATTCCTTTCAAAAGGTGGTTTTCCATCTGTGGTACTAAAAATAATCGCAACATCTGTTTGAATAGCGTCATTAAATTTTCTAATATATAAATCTCTGTTAACCTTAATAACCATAAACACTTCCTTACAAATGTTAACAGCTCTATTGTAAAATTCATGCATCGATTTAAAAGATCGTAAAAATGGTTTGACACTATCTAATTCAATCGCAATTTTCCGCATTTATTGATAACTATATACAATGCATATTTGCATTTTCACGTAACCTCAAACTAATCGCAGTATCAACATCGTAAAAGTACAACTGCGCAAAGCACGGACACCTACCATATATATTCAGTTACCAAAGCACCTGCATGATGATAACATGCATCATGAATTTTAAAATGATAGACCCCTGCAGAGAATTTGTATCAAATTTTTGCTTCTGAACTAACCATTGCGGACGCTCCAGAAAGCTCTGTCTTAAATTGTTACACAAAACACTTATAAATTTCAAATGCAATTACCTTTTGAATTATTTTCAGCTGCACGTCTCATACAAATGACCATGTCTGTGAAGTAAGCCGGAAAAATATCCCGAAGAAATGCGATGGCAACACTATAAAACGATATGTCACGACAAACGAAATATCACGACATTTTTCAGTGTCATCCCGAAAAATTTTCTATGTCATGCTAATTTTGAATGTCATCCCGAAATTTTTTTACTATCGTGACATTTTTACTAACATGATATTTTTTTTTTATATCCCGAAAAAGAATTCCAATACAGAAAATTTCAGTAAACAAATAGCGACAGTGGTTCGAACCATCCCGAAACCAAAAAAAATATTGAAGTGCAGAAATTTATAACACGCAAAATTAATTTAACAGCAAACAATTTACTGGCATGGTTAATCCAAAAACGCAAAATCAAGCACTCTGGTTATAAGTAAGAAAACAATTATTGTGGATCGAGTCTATGAGTCAAATTTTAGATATAGTCGTGTGTATTTATAGTAGATATTAATTAACAGAGCAAGGTGGGTATGGAATTTGTAGAGGAAGGATCCACCTTTCAAAGGACAAAATTGTGAATCGAGTCTATGAGTCAAATTGTATACATAGCCGTGTGAAGTCGTAGTATATATTAATTAACAGAGCAAGGTGGGTATGGAATTTTTAGAGGAAGAATCCACCGTTCAAAGGCCAAAATTGTGAATCGAGTCTATGAGTAAAATTTTAGATATAGCCGTGTGAAGTCTTAGTTGATATTAGTTAACAGAGCAAGGTTGGTATGGAATTTGTACAGGAAAGAGCCACCTTTCAAACGCCAACATTTTTCGTAGTTGTTTGGGTTTTTCAATAATTAGTGGTTGGCCACGTGCTTCTTATGATAATCATGCTTCTGATGTAAACATTGAATATTATAATAAATTAATAACCACTTATCTTGGACACACTTTTTTTATGATTTGCCATCTAGGGACAGTAAATTCACAAAAATTCTTCTTCTTTGGGCGTAAAATCACATAAACACCGTTAAGGTAATTTTCAATTAATTTTTAAAGTTTTATGGCCCGATTCTGAAAATGTAAAAATTCTATAGCTGCAAATTTAATGAAATTACTTACAGATAAAAAGGTGCAGTGTTCTAAAAAATTAAATTCACAAACTGTAGATTTTTCGCCGCTGTAAATCAATACAAAATAAATTCGCCGCTCTAACCGAATTATATTTTATTTTAAAATATTCTATCAAATTCGATGGCGGCACTCAAATATTTACATAAACTTTAAAATAATGTTTTTCTGTGTATATTATCTGTGTTATTATTTTATCTAAAACTCAAAAACTACAATTGTCATTAGCATCAACTTTTGTTAGTATAGAAATGCTAATGGTAACAACCAGACATCAAAGAATCTTCATTTATGAATGTGCATAAAAATTCACGAATTAAAAAATTCACAAACATGAAGAATCAAAAATATTCTCGAAAATAAATTTTTCTATTTTTTATTCACATGAATATTCTTCTACAACAAAGTTTTTTCTTCATTCGAAAAAAAATATTCATTCTCTTATTTTGTATCGAGAATGTCTAGTAAAAATTACACAAATTAATAAAATGATAATTCGTGACGAACGAACGTTCAAAGAAAAATAAAAGAGTGATTGTGATGAAGATATTTTATTCACGAAATTGACGATTTTGATTTTTGGTGAATCTTTTCTTTTTATGGAAATATTTTGTTAAAAAAATTATTTTGTATTTTTGGTTTGTTTCATTAGAACGAGATAGATAAATTTTGTGCATACTCCGGTATGTATGTAGTTTTTCAATTAGTGTAGTGTTTCTATTACTGTAATATTAATTAAAATTGTATTTTAATAAAAATATACAGAATTTCCGTTATTTTGTATAATGATTAAAGTTTTTATTAAATAAAATTGGTTTTAGTTAGAATGTTTATTAAATGTTAGATTTTTATCAGGATCGCTGAATTTATTTTATTTTATACTAAAATAACAACTCGCTCCCTGTACATTTTTATAATCAATAAAAACCTAATTAAACATTATTATAGTAACATATTTATTCATAATACATAGGGTGATCCCATTTGGGATGCCAATTCCAAAGCGGTAATTCCTTGGTTGGCTCTGAGGAACAAGCCGCCTGAAAAGGGGAATGCATTTATGATACGCTGTGAATTACTGAGTGCGGATCAACATTTTATTCAGACGAAATACGCACACAACTACTAAAGTATAACCCTCAAAATATTTAAAGGAACAAACATGTTTCCATTCAATTGGTACTTATGCTTCATTTTACGTCCAAGTGGTTAAATTCAAATTTTTTTGAAAATGGCAAAAATGTTTTGTTTCTAACGTTTGTTTTACAATTTACTCCCATAAATTATTTCCAAACAATTACACTAAAACTTCAACTTAACGGACTAATTGGGGAGTCCGTTTAATCCGATTGTCCGTTAAATCCGAGTGTTTTTAAATTTAATTTTCTATATGTTTTGCCCTTGTTCTAAAATATGGCCACCTAGGACAGAACTCGTGCATTTCTTAAACGCATATGATGGGATTGAATATGTTAGATGGAAATGGGATTCTTAAATGATTTTGGGAAGCAGTTCTGGAACTAGGCCACCTGGAACGGAACTCGACCAATTCTTAAACGATTATTATGGGATTGGATATCTCAAGGTCTTAGAAGGCATCATATTCCATGTTCCCGTGAACAGTATTTAAGGTCGTTGTTGTTAAGAATGGATCGTCACCGCCCTGGTGGCAAAGTGGTTAGCGTGCTTGCTCCAGAGACCGGAGGTCCCGGGTTCGATTCCCGGTGGTGACAAGGAAAAAATTTCACGGCTGGATCAATGAATTAATCACTCATTGTCCGAAATTAAAATATCATTATGAAACCTGATTTGAGGTGACCAAATCCCTTGATGGAA
The DNA here is from genome assembly GCA_947310385.1 of Nephrotoma appendiculata. Classification (NCBI taxonomy): domain Eukaryota; kingdom Metazoa; phylum Arthropoda; class Insecta; order Diptera; family Tipulidae; genus Nephrotoma; species Nephrotoma appendiculata. The sequence goes on from OX371223.1 coordinate 320,224,933, forward strand.
TATAGCGCCAGAGAGAGAGAGAGAGAGAGAGAGAGAGAGAGAGAGAGAGTTGATAAGAATATTATAAATTTATCAGAGCCCTTTGTGTAGGGTTCATCACGTGATTTTTTGTGAGAGTAGGTAGTTGGCCTGCCGCTCAACCCACTAATTCCATGAGTGGATCACGTACTGGTGATAGATGTTAAGACATCCAGCCTTACCATGAACATGTTAACATCATGAGCTGCTATCTTTAAGAAAGACGGCTGCTTATCAACAATTTATCAATATAGCTGACGAAGAGAGAAATCTTGAAACTAGTACGAAATAAAAAATTATTACATAAAGAATGAGTAATGCTCAATTTTTATTAATTTTAAATTAAATCTTATGATAAAAGTGCACAAAAATAATGGAAAATAATAATGTTATTATTGTTTTGTAAATTGAATATTGAAGGATATTGAATAAACAGAAAAAAAAAATATCATTCAACTTGATCTGTTTAGTAAAATAAATAAAAAATATATATACATATACGTACTTTCTAAGACCTTAAGATCTGCAGAGCCTTTCGAACCAAGCGGAAATTAAAACTTTAGAGGTATTAGCAATGCAAGAGCATAAATCCTCTGACGAGTACAGCAGTTTATCATTTTATAATCCCATATTTATCCAACGTGCCGAACTTCATGATTATCGGTTAAGTAATAGCCGTATTCTAGGTGACCATACTAAGAAACTTCTTTTAGAAATCATTAATGATTCTTGCCATTTAACAAATCCATAACCCCATCGTAATCGGTTAAAAACTGCCTGAGTTCCGTCCAAGGTGACCATATTCAACAAACATCTTCCATAAATCTTTAAGAATCCCATTTCCCATTTTTATACCCAATCCCATCATAATCGGCCACCGAAAAATGGAAAATAAAAAATTGTCCGTTAAATCGAGGTCTGTTAAATCCAGCGTCCGTTAAATCAGAATCCGTTAAATCGAGGGTTTACTGTATTATAGTTTTTTAGATACATATACCGCATTTATGCAATATAATTAAGACATTTTGTAGTATTATTATTGCAAGAACTTTTTTCATAATTCATTTTTTGACTATAAATCATCTTAGTTCTTTAAATAAAGGGAATATCAAACGAAAAACTTGGACGTAAATTAAATCCCAAGAAAAATTTGATCGCTCCATATTAAACAACTTGAAAATTATTCCCCTATAATCGTTTGCTTCTTCTAGGAGCAAAATTTTGTCAACACTCTAAAAAATCACATGATAGGGTATCAAGTTTTGATACTCGTCGATATCAAAATTAAGCTCTTCTAACGGATTAGTAACGGAGTAGCATCCCGTTACGTGTTGGCATCCCAAACTCAACCATCATGTAAAGTAAATTTCTCCAGTTATTTACATTCCAGGTTAATTCTCACAAAACATGAAAATGGTTCCGGAAAGAATTGTATAATTCTTAAGTTCGATATTCTAAAATGTTTGTGAATTAGCTTACTCTTTTTTCATATTTTTCGTCCGTTAACTGAATAGATAATATTCATCATTTTTTAAAACATTCATTTACGAAAAACAAAATTCTTGTGTTTATTTGTTCATGAGAAAATAGAAACCACTTAGATTTATCTCTAGAATTGACACCAGAGGAATTAAAGCCTACCTGGTAAAATCACAAAATCACTCACAAATATAATTTAAAAATAGTATTTTCTGTTCATGATATGGACCTGAGCTGCTCAGGGTGGATCGGAATAACCAAGACCTACCTGCCAATATATGACACCACTTGGATTTATCTCTAGAATTGACACCAGAGAAATTAAAGCCTTCTTGGTAAAATCACAAAATCACTCACAATAATAATTTAAAAATAGTATTTTCTGTTCATGATATGAACCTGAGCTGCTCAGGGTGAATTAGAATAACCAAGACCTACCTGTCAATATATAACACCACTTAGATTTATCTCTAGAATTGACACCAGAGAAATTAAATCCTTCTTGGTAAAATCACAAAATCGCTCACAAAAATAATTAAAAAAAAGTATTTTCTGTTCATGATATGGACCTGAGCTGCTCAGGGTGGATCGGAATAACCAAAACCTACCTGCCAATATATGACACCACTTAGATTTATCTCTAGAATTGACACCAGAGAAATTAAATCCTTCTTGGTAAAATCACAAAATCGCTCACAAAAATGATTTAAAAAAAGTATTTTCTGTTCATGATATGGACCTGGGCTGCTCAGGGTAGATTGGAATAACCAAGACCTACCTGCCAATATATGCCACCACTTGGATTTATCTCTAGAATTGACACCAGAGAAATTAAAGCCTTCTTGGTAAAATCACAAAATCACTCACAATAATAATTTAAAAATAGTATTTTCTGTTCATGATATGAACCTGAGCTGCTCAGGGTGAATTAGAATAACCAAGACCTACCTGTCAATATATAACACCACTTAGATTTATCTCTAGAATTGACACCAGAGAAATTAAATCGTTCTTGGTAAAATCACAAAATCGCTCACAAAAATAATTAAAAAAAAGTATTTTCTGTTCATGATATGGACCTGAGCTGCTCAGGGTGGATCGGAATAACCAAAACCTACCTGCCAATATATGACACCACTTAGATTTATCTCTAGAATTGACACCAGAGAAATTAAATCCTTCTTGGTAAAATCACAAAATCGCTCACAAAAATGATTTAAAAAAAGTATTTTCTGTTCATGATATGGACCTGGGCTGCTCAGGGTAGATTGGAATAACCAAGACCTACCTGCCAATATATGACACCACTTGGATTTATCTCTAGAATTGACACCAGAGAAATTAAAGCCTTCTTGGTAAAATCACAAAATCACTCACAAAAATGATTTAAAAAAGTATTTTCTGTTCATGATATGGACCTGAGCTGCTCAGGGTGGATCGGAATAACCAAGACCTACCTGTCAATATATGACACCACCTAGATTTATCTCTAGAATTGACACCAGAGAAATTAAATCCTTATTTGGTAAAATCACAAAATCGCTCACAAAAATAATTTAAAAATAGAATTTTCTGTTCATGATATGGACCTGGGCTGCTCAGGGTAGATCGGAATAACCAAGACCTACCTGCTAATGTACGCCACCACTTGGATTTATCTCTAGAATTGACACCAGAGGAATTAAAGCCTACCTGGTAAAATCACAAAATCGCTCACAAAAAGAATTATAAAACACGGTTTCATATTCATTAAATAAAGCAGCCGTGCAATGATTCATTATATTAATCACGTATAGGAGTCTGTCATGCTCGTATATATTTACTTATATATATTGGTAAATACATATAAATCAACATTTCTATTTTTTATATATGATAAATAAATGAGTCTCTGAAGGATCATTTACTTAATCCCTAGCTATAGCGTTGGGTCCATTAAGAATTTCGCTTTACAAACATTTCTATATTGTTTTTATAAATTTTTATCAATATATTTGAGGGTTATATTATGTTTTAATCCGTTTACATAAAGAAATTATGCACTCATATAGCTTTTCATCACAAATTATTTTATATTTCTCCTAATTAAATCTTTTAACTTTATAATATATTTTATATTTTACCGTTTATATTTTATATTTTACCGTTTTAAAAAATATTATCAAATTTCATTACTACTCTAATATAACTTTAGAATTAGAAAACAAAAAAGGATAATAATATACTAGTAGTACGACTACACTAAATAAACATTCATTTTTTTCTTAAAGTGTACGCCAACACTATGCATATTATATTTTTCGGGATGAGACTACACTTTTTCTACACGTATATTTTTTTCGGGATGGTTACACTTTATGTGACTTCTTCACATGACTATATCTAAAATTTGACTCATAGACTCGATTTACAATTTTGGCGTTTGATAGGTGGATCCTTCCTCTACAAATTCCATACCCACCTTGCTGTGTTAATTAATATTTACTACGACTTCGCACAGCTATATCTAAAGTTTAACTTGTAATATCTTCTTGCCATTTTACAAAAATAAAATAGTTCTATTTTACTTCAGAGAATTGTTGTTTTTCTAATATTAAATATTTGAATTATTTTTTTTTATATTTTATTAATTTTGATTATATCGATGTAAATTATTTTAGTGTAATTTTTTTTGAAGTGATATAAAAATTTTTTACGAAATGTTAAATAATAATATATTTTGTACATATAATTTTCATTGAAAATTTCGTGATACTAATTTAATATTACAAAACTATATAATAATTTACTATACATTATAGCTAATCTCGTGATATATTTGTTTTATATGCAGCAATATTAATTATCTATACTTGACTATCAGGATAGTATTAAAATTTTTTGTAAATATATAATAGTCTTGCCATATTTAACTATAATGGTTTTTCGGGATAATTTTTCGCGCTAACAATTTCCACTTGGTTTCTACCGTTTCTAAATTTTTTTTTATCGATAACACTAAAGCTCGTCTGTATCTACCAAACAAAAAAAAAAAAATCGGTTAACAAACAGAGAAGAAAAAGGTACTGAACTGTTTTCTCTTTGCCTATTTATATATAGATAGACACAGCGGCTCAACAGATTAGGGAAGAATTACCAAGAATTGAAATAACGAAAGGTATACTTAAACGAACATTATCCTGCATTCAGTCATAAGGAGGACATTTTGAGCATCGTTTATAAATTTATGTAGTTGTTTTATTCTCGAGCCGAACCTTGTATTGGGCGTTGTTAAAATTACTTAATAAAATAACAATAATAATATATATTAAATATATATTATATTTTGATATGATATGATATGATATGATAGAGGCGTACAGGCCAGCCATAACGGCGATCCTAGGTACGCTACCATAATCCTGAAATATCCACAATCAAATAACAAATTATATCTGAATGCGAATAATATTTCAGCATCATGCGGGCCCAGGCCCTGCCTGCATCCTTAACAGATAAGGTTATTTAGGAAAGGATGTTAGTCACAGAAACAACTAGGGCGAACCGCAGCAAAGTCATTTTCTAACTACTTAAATATATTAAAATGTTAGTCTCAATTAAATTCACACTCTAGATTAGATTTTGTTAGTTTATTAATTTGGGTTAGTTGTGGTTGAGGTAAAGGATACTAATATTCATCATATGTATTCCGCATCAGTCATAAAAGACTGGTTAGGTTATTTAATTCACATCTACGGGTCATCTCATCATATGCTGTTTGTGACCTTATTTTTGCCCTATCTTCCCACCCAACACCATCTAACCGAGGGACTTCACGATCGTAATGACTCGACAGCATTATCATACATATGATGACCTAAATATTCCGTTTATATTGTAAAAAATTAAATTTAAATTCGGTATTGTCATTTAGCTACCTATATTTAAATTCATCCAACTAAAAGCAGGGTTGATTTATATCTAACATTCACACAACTACACTAAAACATAACCTGAATTTAACCAGAAAGATCGTCGAAAAACAACATTCCATAGCAAAAGGTCTTTGTATCATTAACATATTTAATTGTATTGAGTTTATTCTCAAAGCGTAAGTAAATATTAAATATATATTATATTACATATTAAAATCCATTGTTAAGCCATTTTCCCGGCCAAATGTGCCCATTTTAGCGTACCCTTTAAATACAAATGTTTTTTTTTTTGTTTCTATATTTCGACGCTGTCAATCAATAGTATGACACCTCTAAATGTCCTAGTTTGTTTTTAATATATCAAACGATAGAGTTAATGATTACTCACATACCACCCAAAACATCATATTTGCCAGATGTATAATGACAAAGTTATAGCTAAAACAATTTTTGTTGTCATAGTTTCAATGGAACATTATGGAAATAATGTTTTATACCATAATGTGTTTTCTCGAGTTGTCATAGTTTATTCGAAAATAAGGTGTTCTAAAACAAATTTGTAATAGTTTGACAAGAATTTTTAATTTTTTTTACAATTTTTACTATGACTTGTAGTATTTGTCATAGTTTCAAGTAAATATTTGCACAATTTCGGAGATAAATAACGAAACTTGTACTAGTTTTAACGGAAATAGAAATTGTTACTCATAAATAGCGGGATTTTTTTGTTGTGAGTATTACGTTTTTGACAATTGAAATCAGTGTTCTTGTGATATTGAAAAGAAGTGGTTGTGGATATTAATAAAAATATGACGAGTCGGGGACGTTTAATGTACCAATTAGCTTGTAAAAAAATTACAAAAAATGGTAACTATGACATTTAAGATAATTTTTTTGTCTGGTTTAATTTACTTTTTTATTTTATTTTGATAATAAATCAGTTTGTAAAACTATTCATAAATATTATTTTTTTGTAGGTGATCCGGTTGATAAAATTATTTCTAATGGCAGTGTTGGTAATACGAAAAAAATGATTTTAGGAAATGTATTAGGAAATGTATTAGATATAAAATGTTTTTTTTTTTATTATTTTATTACAAAAGAAATTTTAACTGCTACAATTTCACTGTTTACTGTTTAAACACTCGCGCGGCTTATTGTTATGTTTGGGACGAAAGTGAAGCTAAACGAGGCCCAAACAAGGTTATTAGCTGCCTAAAAAAATTCATAGAATTTGAGATGGTGAAGAACCCAAATTTTGAAGAAATTCGTTTTTGGTCCGATAACTGTTTCCACCAGAATAAAAATAAATTTTTGATTTCCTTCTATGCTTGGGCTGCGATCAAATATAAAGGAAAGATTTGCCAAAGATATTTAACTAAAAGCCATACACAGAACGAGGGCGATAGTTCACGCTACAATTGAAAATCGTAAAAAGCATAGAGATGTTATGGTCCCTAGTCAATGGTACGAAATTATTAAATTCGCAAAAATCAATGAACCATTTTATAAAGTAGTAGAAATGAGCCAAAACGATTTTTTCAATTTCATACCTCTTTGTGATAATTCTACTTTTAAAAATGAAGATTTTCTCATATCCAAATTAAAAGAACTAGTGTTCTCAAATAATTCACTTGCAGTGCATTTTAAAACTAATTGGAGTGAATCTTCGAAATGTATCGTGCTCGTTGAAGGCGGAAAAAAAGAGGAAGAAAAGCGAAAAGAAATCCTGAATCATTTTTAGATTTTCAACCTAGTATTTGTTACGATAAACCCATTCCAATCAGTTTTTTAAAATGACAAGATTTGAATTATCTATGTGATTCTAATTTAATTCAATCAGAATATCACAATTTTTATAGGAATTTACCATACGTAAGGGTAATTCCCAATGATAATGAAGATTATTCCGATGAAGATGAATTTAAAAACTTTCACTTTCTATTAATACCAACTTTTATTTTCACTCAATGGAGAATGATATTTAAGCTGCGGTATTTTATAATTTATGTTAAATATGAATTGTTAAGACTGTAAAAATGTGATACAATAAATAATTTGCTTTCGTTAAAAAATTGTTTTTATTTACAATTAGTGGACCTTTAATTTCATTTACGTGTTAAACTATGACTTCATAATATAGCATGTAGGGACTTTTTTAAATTAAGAAAAAACTATGATAACTCAAGATGTGGCTTATAAACTTGAAAAATATACTGTTAAACTATGATTTTATCAATTTTTGGATTAACGTATTATTCTCAACAACATTTAAACAAAACACCCGAAATATTATATATAAATAAACAAATACTCAAAATTTAATGCATTTCCGATCATTATTTTGCTACAAAACTAAAAAAAAGGTTTCCTATAAAATTCACAATTTTGACTTGTCATAGTGTTGATTGACAGCGTCAATTTACTCAACTGTTGGTGAAGTTCCATTTCAACGTTAACCTGTTCTTTTTTAAAGTTTTATTCAAAATTTGAAATGTTGTTGTATTTTAATTAAAAATATTGTTGTATTTTAATTTAAATCTAAAAATGAGAAAAATATTAGCTGAGTTGGAACAAAATATCATTTTTCTTTGTGAAAAAGACTTTCTATGAGGAAAATTGCAACGCAATTGCTTGTCTGTCATAGAATAATACCGAATGTGCGAAACAATGGTTGTAAAGGACATCCACAACGTTTAAATAATAGGGATTCTCGTGCAATTGAACGACTTTGAAAAGATAAAATGAGAAACCACCACAACCAGCTTATAAATACACTTCACAAAGCTGATAAGAAGTTGGGTAAGAATGTTCGTAAGTTGACAGCTAAGAGGGCATGTGTCTGTGAAGTTAGCCCGTACACGATTCCGAGAAATGCGATGGCAACACTACAATACAAATATTACGATATTTTTCAATGCCATCCCGAAAAAATATTTATATCACGATATTTTTGAACTTCATCCGGGGAAAAAATATGTCATAACAGTTTTTTACTATATCAATTCATAAAAATTTATAAAAAATTTATATTGAAAACTGATGCCAACTCGGAAAAGATTTTGTTACAATAAATATCCTAACAAGAAAACAAAAACACGTGTATTGTATAAAAAAAACATGTAATCATTAGTGGGTCCTTCCAGGGAAATCCCGGGAGCGAATTCCCGGGATAATTGTTCATATTTTATATCCCGATTCCTAGGATTTTAACCCGGGGTTGAAAAAGAATTTAATTTTATCAAATTAGTCGTTATATATCTGAGTATGACAAAATAAAATACCAAATGTTTGATTGGGATTCATCCCATTTACTTGATGAAAGAAAAACAAATGATAGTAGTTTATCATCAAGTCTTTGGTAAATGCAATAATCTCGTCACAGAAAACTGTGGAGCCAGTAAAAGCGGACAAAACTAAATCTATGCAAAAGAAAATGAAATTATACGAGGCGACTGGAACAATTACACATAATATGAAACGTAATTATAAGTCATTTATGATGATCAAACCAACGTCGACGGAATCGAAGAGGGTTTTTTCAATTTCCGGTTTAATCGTAACAAAAAAACGGCTGGGTCTATCAGACCATTCAATTGATGTGTTGTGTTTTTTAAGAACTTATTTTAACCCATTCCCGGGCTATAGCCGTCCTGCATATTTTAATTAATAAAAAAAGGAACATCATTCTTACGAAGTGTACTAATGCATTTATTTGTTAATTATTCAGAAATACATTTAAGAAAAAAGATGAAACATTCCAGCTAACATATCAATTGTTTTTTGTGTGATTTTTCATGATACAAAATTCGATATATTTCCGCCTACAGAAACAAATGACGGCTATAGCCGTCCTATTATGTTCGCGCAAATGACGGCTATAGCCGTCATTTGTCTATATATTACCAAAAAATCGGGCGGCCATAGCCGTCATTTGTTTCTGTAGGCGGAAAAAAAAGAAAAATGTTGAGAGTTGAGAGTTTTCATGAGAAAACTGTGAGAAAATGTGATAATTTTCAGTTCCAAACATATAAATGACGCTCAATTTCATATGACAGTCATAAACAATTGAAAAACAAAAAGTGTGTTTCTGAGCACGATCGTCAATTAAAAAGTGTGCGGCAATGGGTTAAAAACTTAGAGGCTGAAAAATAGATGCATTAAAATTTTATTTTATTTTTGTTTTTGTTATTGTTATATTTTTTTATAAAACAAATAATGAATTGAAAATGTATAATTGTAAAATTTAATAAAAAGTCCCGGTTCACGGGTAATCCCGGAATTTTATAAGTTTTCAATCCCTGAATTTTATAAATTTTCAATCCCTGGATTGAAAAAAATCGAGAAACAACACCCACTAGTAATGATAGATAAAGTTAATAATATGGGAAAATTAAGTATACGAATAGGAAAACACAAAATTCGTAGTAGATGTCCATTACCAGAAGCCGAACTATATTTATATACGTTTTGTAGACCAGAGATTGGATTGTTTACATATTAAGTGGCGAACAAATTCTATGGTTAAGAGCTCCGCTATAGTCGTCTTAATTTAAATTACAAGAGGCAAAAAAATTCTGGAAATTCAGATGATTATATAGCAAGGCTCTAAATCACAGATTTTTGTTTGCCAATTGTTGTATAAACAGGCCAATCCCTGAACTACAATACTTTGAAGTACACAGTAATTTTTATTCATAAGTGTATTTATTAAATATTAATTAAACTGGAATATTGGCAATTTTTGAGGCCAAATTTTTGTGAAATTGTTGTTGTTTACAAACTTAGTTATTACTTATTATATCAATAAACCCGCTCATTTATATATAAATTATATAATTTTTATTTTGCCATAATAGTGATTAGCTATATATAGCGCAAGTTAAAATTTTTCGATCAGTTTTTATTTATAATGGCCGCCATTTCGTGTATTATTTTTCATAATAATTTTTTTTGCTATCCATATATTTTTATATCGTGATAGTTTTTGTTTCATTAAAATTTCTTAATTATATAATGGTGTTACCATACTTAACTATAATCATTTTCCGGGATGACTTTACGGGATAATTTCGCGGTAGGAGCGTTACAAAAAATAGGTTTGCATTCATACGTGAAAAAAAACCGGGCTTATCCAGCAAAAACATCAAATCACGCCTCGAACGGCGAAATTTCATAAATGAAAATTTCATAAAAATTGGTCTATTGACGATTGGAAACGGGTGATTTGGTCGGACGTGCTGCTACTGGAAACGGCCACATGAAAAAATTAAGAAACATCATGTTACGGAAACGATAAAGCTCGGTGGCGGATTGGTAATGGTCTGGGGATGCTTTTCCTGGTGGAACGCTGGCCCCGCACTAATGCGGATCAAGGGCATTATGAGAAAGGAAGAATATTTAAATATTATTAAAGAAAATCTAGTGGATTTTGTGGATAAATGTGCTTAACCGGAGGAAGAAATCGTTTTTCAGCACCCCAAACACGCAGATAAAACAGTGTAAAAATGGCTTAAAGTTCAGAAATTCCAAAATATGAAATGGTCTGTTTAAAGTCCGGATAAAAATCCCCTAGAGCGTTTATGGGCCTTTATCAAGCGTCGATTAAACGAATATGGTAGACACCTAAAAACGTAGATCGATTATGGCGGCGAGTTGAAATGGAATGTAATAAGATTCCACATGACTCAATGACTAAAAACGTGCATATATGGATATATATGACCTAAACAATGAATTTTAATATATATTTTTAATTAATTAAAGTATTGTTATTTTTTTAAGTAAATCTTATGGGTAATATTACAAACTTGCATCCACAAGTTATTTTTATTGTCTGTAATAATAAAATATTAACTATTGAAATTATTCCTTAAATGTATATGAAGTTAGCCTAAAAAGTAGTCCGCAAAAAGTGTGTCCTTGCTACATCTTTAATATTTTCGGGAAAAATTAATAAAAACTGCATTATCTTAAATTCTCATCCCGAAATATTTTTTTTCATCGTATATAAGCTATTTGATTTTTGAAAAATTAAACAATATAATAAAACACAATAAATAAACATTTCGTTTGCCACCATGCAAATTTATTAAAAATATAATAATAATAATTAAACCAAAATCATAAATGGTCGTTGAAAATCTATACTAAATATATGGTTTCGTGGTCGCTCTCACAGAAATTTCCAAAAACTACTGCAAGTGCTAGTGTAATATCAGTGGGATAGAAGGTTCATAAATACATGAACGGTCAGAATGATCGGAGTACAACAATTCAATTTTTGACTGTTACATTTTCTCCTGTTACAGCTTTCACAGGAATATCCGAATACTTCAAGGAACAACGCGAGTTTTTGTTGGTTATCAGAAACCTACCACATACACCTTCATTACCATATCAGTTGGATAAATGGTTCATATGTAATATAATCTATACAAGTCAAAAAAAAATGGTACATGAAGATTCAAAATTTCTTTGATACATTCCCAACTTTACTTTAGTTTCCACAGGATTTACGTACATTTTGTTTATTGCAGCTAATTTGATTGTGTGAGTCACGACAGAAATCCCATTTTGGAAATCCCACGGATTTCTCATTTTGTAGAATTTATTAGTAAATGAGTAAAATTTATGCATATGTAGTTTGGGAGATGATGTTGGATTTTTGACGTGATTATCACACTTGAAATCCCATAGATCCGTTCAATCAGTAAGGCACATGTTTTGCTTTAATTTAATTGTGCTAAACTGTACATGCCAAAAACAATCTAGTTTCCTTCCAGAAATGGTCAGGATTTCTCCTAGAATCCAGGTATAGCCTGTCTATTTACATGCAATATGTACACCATCTATTGAAGTAGATCAACTATGTAAGAAAAAGTCGTAGTTTTCTGTTCTCAATGTTTAGACTAGATGTACATAACCTGATAAGACCAGAATTCACTAGTGGCATACCGTATCAGCCAGAATTGGGAATAGAAAATACTTAATTAAAATCTATATTTACGAATGAAATTTTTTAAATACATTTTATGAATGATTTTTAGAAATCCACTTTTTTAATGAAATCACTTAAGCTAGTTGAAATGTAAATTCAGAAGTTTCATGATAATGAAACAATTTGGTAGTCCCTGTGGAATCTGCTACAGAATAATATGAACCTAAGCTAATATGAACCTTCAATTCCTAGGCTAATATGAACGTTCAATCCCACTGATATGGTAATAAAGGTATATTATTTAGAATTCTGATGCCAAAACTAGTTCCAGGCATTGGCCGAAGTGGTCGGATATCCCTGTGGAATCTGCTACAGAAGAAAATTTAACGGTGAAAATTTGATCTTTTGTACTCCGATCATTATGTGCGGACTCAGGGTAATATGAACCTTCTATCCCACTGATACGGTAATGGCGATATATTATTTAGATGTCTGATGACCAACACTAGCTCCAGGCATTGGCGGAAGTGGTTGGATATCCTTGTGAAATTTGCTACAGAAGCACGTGGTATTGACCACTTTTTCGTGGCACTTGCAGTAGTTTTCCGAAATTTCTGTGGGGGCGACCACGTAATCATATATTTAATATAGATTTTCAACGATCATTTATGATTTTGGTTTAATTATTATTATTATATTTTTGATAAATTTGCATGGTGGCAAACAAAATGTTTATTTATTCTGTTTTATTATATTATTTAATTTTTCAAAAATCAAATAGCTTAATATACGATGAAAAAAAATATTTCGGGATGAGAATTTAAGATAATGCAGTTTGTATAAATTTTTCGGGCTGGCCCGAAAATATTAAAGATGAAGAAAGGACACACTTTTTTCGGGCTATTTTTAGGGCTTACTTTACATACATATATTTCCTTAAAATGTTTTCATTATGTATCCAGTTTTTCTCATCACTGTTAATAACGTGAGTGTTTGTAACATTAAAACTAAAGAACTGCTGTTCCGATTTCTATATAAATTTGTGTATATGTTCTATGGGTCACTATGGGTCACGAGAATGGTTTTTAGATGAAAATAATCCAGCGAAAGTTGCAGCTTCCATAAGAGAATTTCCGATCGATAAAATAAAAACTACCGATTTTAATAAAAATTTACATATATGCTCTATGGGTCATGAGGATTGATTCTGTAATTTTTGGCCGAAAATGCTCCATCGGAGCTTCCATGGGAGCTTTTTCGATTTTTGTAATTACGTGGAATTCAGTTAACACGAAAATGGATTACTCGAAATATCGGATAACAAGAAATTTTTTTTAGTACCTAGTTTTTTCATATTATTTTAGTATGAAGTTTTTCGCTTAAGACGAAACTTTTAACACGAATTTTCTTCTAACGCGAACAAGTTTTTCATTCTCTATATATGAAATTAGTACAGATATATTCGCTTAACACGAATTTTATGATTGAACACCTATGTTTTCACAAAACAAAACATATCGTCCAGTTTTAGGGAATTCCCCGAAATAAGATTTTGTTTTGTTGGCGAGAAATGGTTTTAGATAGTTTGCTTCATATTTGGTAGTATAGTGAGTACATAACTCTCGTTAAACGTAAGATTGTTTCTGTTTGAAATGATAAAATTTAATTTGTTTGTGTCAGTCGCGTTGTTAGTTTTGGTAACCGTGTTACTTTTGGTGAGTGAGATATCAAGTTATTCTTGTTGTCTAAATTGTGTTCTCTAGAATTCTATAGTTGTTGCGTCCCCAGTGTTAAATAAGCAAAAGCATGGCTAGCGGAAATAAAAAACAAAACATTTTAACGGTAAAAAAAAGTTGAATTTCTGAAAAATTTTAATCGAGGCGATCGATCAAAAACAGAAATTTGTAATGCATGTGAAAATACTGCTAAAAAAAATTAGAAAAAACTCCACTTCTTAAATGATACCTGTATAAAGCGGAAACAAAAATTGCAACTTTTATTTTATTAACATTATTTGAAATATTTGGTAGTTAACTTCAAAAACCCGAAAAAATTATAATATATTTACCATATCATTAATCAATATTCACTAACTCGAATATTGGGGTTGAAAAAGTTCAAAAAAATAACTAGAAAATCGGTATCCGAAGCATAACATACACTACACGCTGAACTACGTGGGATGGATTATTGAAATCAAATGAGATAACGGGAGAAATCAAAATTAAACCTCGGGTAAAATGAGTGGGATAATAGACAAATTAGAAAAATAATACCAACCTCCAAAGGGAGGGAAGTCTCTCTTATTTAAAATTATAAATAAATTTAATGAGAATACTTAAGGCTACAATAGCTATCCATAGAGACCTAAACACAACCTGAGGTATATGAATTATTAATTAGGGTTCATGTTAGTTAGAAAAAGTAGTGAGTACATCTCCAGCTATGGGTGTTGACAATTTAGAGAATATTATAATCAAATATATTAAGAATTCTTGAATCAACTTAGATATCTCAAAAAAACCTTACAACAACCATGTGAACTAATAAGGAGTAGGGATTATTTGTTGAATTTTCTATTCAAAAGTTCCTATCAAAAATTGTTAGGATAACTGAGATATCAGGTATATAAGGTGTTAGTTGGGAAGCAAGCCAATAAGAAAAAAGGGATACCAGCGTATTCCCGAACATTATAGATCAAAAACTTACTAGTAGACTATTTCTCAAATTCCAAATTGCCCAAAATAAATAGTCCAAAAAATATCCCAAATCCCCTTTTGTACATTTTTGAGTGTTTGAGCGAAAAATTTAATCTCAAAAAAAAAATCCAAAATTTTCATTTAATTTTATATTTATTTAAGGCTATTAAATAAAAATATGAAATTGAAATATAAGTCTACATAACAGTAATATATATTTTATATTTTAAAAATATATCTTAAGAAAAATTATCTAATGATTTCATTTTTTTCGAATCGGTAAATTTTGGAAATTTTTAATTCGATATTTTTTTGAAATTTTGTGTTCGAGCAATTTTTTTTGGTAAATATATTTTTCGTATTATGAGTTTTGAGATTTTTGTTGTTTGGATTATTAATTTCTGGAAGTCATTTTGGGATTTTTTTTTTACTTCTATTCGAATGTTATAGAGGTTTGAATTGATCGTACTGTGGCACTATTCGGATTTTCCCTGGGAATTGGGAATTGGGAAAAATATTTTCATAGCATTTTTGTCTGAATTAAATTTTTCTGGCCTACTGATAGAATTAGTTTGGTGTAAATAATTTCGAAACAAGGTTCATTGGGAAACATTTGTTCCCAAAAATTTTTATAGGGAAAAATAATAATAATTATTATTATTATTATTATTATTGAAAGAAAATATAACGAATTTTGTGCCGAAAAACGGCAGAAGCAAATTCGCGTAATATATAAAAATTCAACATAATCCTAATATTTAAAAAATTAAATGTTTAAAATGAGAATAAAATGTGATAAAAGCTTACAATAAAATGACTTAAATATTAATACTATTACTACCATTACCATTACTACTACTTTTACTACTAAATTTCAACTTCATAATATGTGATGTGAAATACAACAAGTTTTATGTAATAACCCTGAATAAAAAGGAGATATCAACAGTTTCAAATAGCCATTGTTTAACTTTAGGTAAAAACGACTTGAAATGAATGTTCTTCCTAATATAAATTGGTAACGCATTAAAAAAGGTTGGTGCAGCGACCAGAATAGAGCGTCGGAAGTGGTCATTGAAGAATCTTGGAATGTTACAAAGAAATTGATGGTTACCGCGAAAATTGTAACGAAAATCGCTTCTCATTATTTGTTGACCACTTCGATTAAAAAAAAACTCTCAATACCTTACAAACATACAAATGTTTCAACGGCAAGCTATTCGTCGTAAAAAATAAATTCCAAGATGGTTCAGTTCTTGGTTTCTTTAGATATATTCTCAAAATCATTTTCTGTAGAACATATAAAGGATACAAAGTAGCAGCATAACAACCACCCCAGCACGACAATCCATATTCCAATTTAGCCATAACTAGTGCATGGTAAGCTATTTTTAGAACCGACGGAGCACAATAGTCACGAAGAAGGTAGAAAATTCTAGCAATTGATGACAGATACTGGTTGACTGAATTAACATGCGTTTTCCAATTAAGGCAAGTGTCCAAGTGACCACCAAGATATTTAAACGAGTCAACTTGTTCGATATCAAAGCACTATGAGTGGCAACCAATTGACGCACATTCATACCTGGTGTGATTAGTCACCCGCTTTAGATCAGAATTGATCATCGAAATAACGTTACTGGGAGATTTCCCACAGTAAGCCAGAGCTATGTCATCAGCAAACCCGGTAGAACAACCATGAAGATTCAATTTAAATACAGATTTTGTATAAATGAGAAACAGCGGAGGGCCTAATACTGAACCCTTGGGAACACCAACGTCTATAAATTTCGGATCGCTTAACTTATAATTTATCTTAACTCTCATCGATCTACCATCTAAATACGATGCTAACCACTTATTTGCCACTCCCCTAAATCCTATATCATACATAATAGATAGCAGAAGCTTGTGATCAACCATATCAAAGGCTTTAGCTGTATCAATAAATAAAGCACCGTAACTATTACCTTTATTTAAACCAATGTTGATTGTATTTAGGAACTCTAACAAGGCCGATTCGGTACTCATACCATGACGAAAACCATGTTGATGGATAATCAGCACACCCGTTTGATCTAAAAAACTGGAAACCCTATTTTTAACTACCTTTTCAAGAACTCTTAGGATTACTGGCTGCAAGACAATAGGTCTATAATTACCTTTATCAAGGCGATTACCATTCTTGAAAAGGGGAATTATAGTTGCTGTTTTCAGTCGATCGGGTACAACTCCCAACCCAAAGGAAAGGTTAAAAATGTGTGCAAGAACGGGACTAATATGCCCAGCAATGGCTTTTAATATCTAATTACTCAGGCCAACGTTATCAATTGAGTATTTAGGTTCTAAAGCACAAATAATTGAAAAAACTTCATAACTAGATACTGGGGTCATAAAAAACGTTGTCGGACCAAAATCAAAAGGCAAATCGAAACTAGATGACGTGTTGCTAGAGTCAAATTTAGCACCTAAAACTTTAGCAACACTAGGAAAGTAACAATTAAACTCATTGGCAATTTCAAGATAACAAGAAGTTCTCCGTTCTGTGCTAATATAGATTTGACTAGTGAAGTTTTAGGTTTACGAGTCAGAATCTCGTTCACTTAAATCCAGTTTTTTTTATATCACCGCATTTAGCGGAAAAACACTTAGAATAATAGGTTTCATTTTCTTTTTTGATATCTACATTAATTATGATGCACATTCTGTTATAGCTATCACGAAGTACTGCATTATCAGGACGCTCATTTAACTTGGACCGCAGTTTATTCCTTTTATTAATACGTCGCGCAAGGTCAAAGGAGACGAGCAATATGTGTAGCAGCATTCCAAGATAGTTAAAATATTATCTAAAAATACCTCAAGAGCTAGCGATAGATTGTCGATGTTAAAAATGAACCCCCAGTTCATATGATCCAAACTTTCATATAACAACAACATATTGCGTTTCTTTCTACTTTTCGTGGAGTTTTGGTTCAAATTAGACCTTGGTAACAGTATATGAGAAGCCTTAAACCGTATCTCAATCAAGTGATGGTCAGAAATTTTTAAATCCACAGCCGATGCTGTTATACCTGATAGATCATTAGACCTAAGTCTAGCAAAAAAGTGATCAATACACGTTGAAGAAGAAGCAGTAACCCGCGTGGGCTCAAGCCCAAAACAGGACATAAGGTTTAGATAATCAATGTTGTTGCTTGGAAATCCAAGAATATCAATGTTAATGTCTCCAGAAACAAACAAGTTGTTTGACCTAATACTGCCCAAAACCTCGGCCACTTCACGAACAAAGACACTCACAGCTGTAGATGAAGCCTATAGATGCATAAAAAGACATATAAATCAGAGGAAAATCTCCACTCAACCTTTATGACATCGGCTGATGGTAAGTTATGGGCACTGAGCAATCTAAATTTGAATCAAAAAAGACGGCAACACCACATACTCTATACGAATCATTGCACGCACCATACAACGTATAACCATTTAAATTATATATGAAGACAATTCATTAGTGTGGATTCAAATTTCACTCAAAAATATAAACGAAGGCCTTGTATTATATGCATTAATATTGACAACCAGTACGTCAAAATTCCTTCGAAGACTTCGAACATTTTGATGCGCAGTTAAAAAATCCGCAAAATCACAATTATCCATAAAAACTAAAAAGATTATTGAGCCGCAAGAAATGTACTGAAAAATAAATTACAAATACAATCAATACGTCTAAATAAGCAGATAATTGTAACAAATAAAAATCTGAAAGCCAATTAATTTGCATTGTTAACGTTATATTCATCTGTTGATATATCGAATTCAAAGCTATTACATCACACGAAGGTAATGCAGATATTCCAAAATGAATACACAGAAGTATCATACAAAAATAATAGTCTGAATTAACGAATAGAATATTAGATGCGCCTAAAAGTCCTAAAAGTGTTAACAAAAAAAGACTTAAAATTACTGAGTTATGAAGTAGAAATATAATAATTTTTAAGAAAATAACAAGTAGTATTGAAATAATAATAATAATAGCATTAATAATAATGGTAGTAAGAACAATAAAAAATGTTTAAAATTAGATCGATATAAAATAAAATAGCAAGGATTAAAACTAATATTGTAGAACTTAAGGTGAATAAAATAACATTTGTAGGGTTTTAAAGTAATTTTACAATGAAAATGTTTATGAAATGTAAGATTAACATAAAATTCAAAATGAAATCTAATATAATAAAATTTGACAAGTACAATGAAATGCAGTGGTGATTAAAAACAAAAGTGTGGTGAATAAAAAGAAGGAAATGTAGTTTGTTGTGAAAAATTGTGGGCTTAAACTAGTACATAATATAATTATGCGAGACTAGAGAATGTAAGGTAACAGGTCTTAATAAATAATATAGTTATACTTATTTGTGCTTCATAATTAATTTCAGGAATCCTGGGCCTGCTTACTGTTCTGGTGTTCCCAATATAATCCCAATATATCTTTGATTTAAAAATATTAACACAAAACTAATTCCAACAGTAGGCCAGAAAAATATAATTTAGACAAAAATGCTATGAAAATATTTTTCCCAATTCTCTACTCCCAGAGAAAGCCAGAATAGTGCCACTGCAATATGTTGTGATTTCCACCACGAACATGTCAAGAAGATACGAGTGTTCGAAATTGTGATGACCGAGCGAGTTAATTGCGTGATAGATTTGCGAGCCTCTTGACGGAACCTATTTGTGTGACTGAGGTGGATTCGATTAGGTTTTAGTCACGGAAACCATCTCCAGTGATTGCCATCAGGTGTTCAAAAAATCGACCCGATCAAGGTTCGATGGACATTGCGCACGGGTGATATTCCTAATTGTTTCTGAATCCAACTTTCAATGATCTTGATTAAGATGATATCTCACGTGGTGACCGGTGTTCCTAAAACTTTCAGAATGCAAACGGTGTCGGTTGTAATGTCAAGGTTTGTAGTGCAGATAACCATGCCTGCAAATATCTTCAAAGATGGTTGTCGATAATATGACAACGGTGGTTGTGTCGTTTACGTAAAATACAACATGCTTCCTCGTAATTGTCGCTGGTGATGCTCACAGACTTGTGCAACAATGTTGCATCTCCAGCTATGTTCACCTTCAGGTATAGTGTAGCTTCTGCAAATTGGTCAGCTGTTTATGGTTGTAAACGAGTTTGACGATTAAATTCTCAATTTCTGGCCGATTCGTGTAGTCGAGGCATCTTTTTTCGATCAACTGCTGTACGTGAGTTAGCTTCTACTGCAAACCGCCTCAATTTGGTCGAAGCCACGTAGTCGATCTGCGTTTGTACGAATTCGTAGCTGATTCCTGACGTGACGATCGAGAGCTCCTTGCTCTTCCAGTTGCCATTGAACCACGGAATTATGTACGTGTTACCTATCTCACGCACTCAACAACGAAATGCAGTATCAACTTGCTTACTCACAACGTTTGTTGCGGCAAAAACGTTGATGCAAGTTGTAAAATACCATGCTAAAAAAAGTAAGAAAAGTAAAATTTAAGCGCGGCGATGTCACTTAGACATTTCTGATTAGTGGTGTTGTTCGATGAGCTGTGTTATTTTAGGATTGTCCGACGTTTGTGTTTGGTTGTGGGCACCCATCGATAGATGGTGACACAGATCTATGAAGAGATGTCAGTTGACATATTTATCAGCGGGTCACAGTTGTGTTCATTCAGTTTAATATATTTTCTATTTTAATCAATCAAATTTTATCGCATCTGAACCGGTTGAGAACTATTTTGATGATACCTACTCGTATGAAAGTAAAAAATGGGAAATAAATTAGTCCTGTGGTTTTATAGAGATTTTCTTGTAAGCTACCACATTCCTAATATTGTTTTGTAATATTGGTATTTTATTGAGGTACAAACAAATCCAAATACAAACCTAAAAACCATATGCAAGAGTTAAATTGTTCACACCGCATAATATAGAAAATTAAACACCCCATCGGTCCAAAAAAAAAAATATATAAAAAAATGAAAATAAATAAACCGACCATCCCAACGACCAAATTCAATTTAATATTATAATTTTTCATTTTGTTAACAAAAAAAAAATATTTAATTTAAAATCCACTTAGATAAATTCCCCAAAGGGACATATCATTGTGTGTCGAGTCGAGACGAAATGATGGACTATACAATTTTTTGCTGTCCCGCATTTATTTTTATTTTCCGGCATTTTTTTTTGTGTTGCGTTGTTCGACCATTTCTCTCTGATTATAAAAAAACGTTACACGGTCGTCGGTCTATACATGATATTTAAGGAAAATGAAATAAAAGCACAAAAAAGCTTTACACAGAAAATTTTAATCTTCATGATGGACATAATGTTTTATTAAATTGGTAAGCATAAAATTAATAATAAATGAATATTTAAAATATTAAAAATAGAAATAAATCGCAAAATGCAAAAATAGAAATGAATTTTATTGGAGAGCGCGGTTTATTTGTTGCAAATTTTTGCCTCGCCATTGTTTTGTAAATAGTGTTAGGTTTTGCGGTTTTATCCGCTCGCCCATAATCCACCAAGATATATATTGGAAAGCAATTACAATTATTTATTCAATAAAACAAATATGGCCAATCGATTTATGTTCGTATAAAAATGTATATACATTGAAGCTTTTTTGTTGTGTTATGCTGTTGTTTGGTCCATATATGGAGGAAAATATTTATTACGGTTCTAGTCGAACAAACAAACAAATGCGAGAGTATTGCAAATGCTAAATTCGCAAATATTTTTTTTTATCAATAAATTTCATTTTGGTTTTCGTTTATATTTTTTTTCTGCACGACACGATGACGTGGTTTGGGTTTTAGTGGACATTGGCTCTAATATATGTATACGAATGTTTGCATGGTGCTAGTGGATTTTGCTGATCTATTCGGTAGAAAATATATAGCAATACACCATTTTTATGGTTTGTTTGTATAACTTTGGCTTGTCCTTCTATATTATGGGATGTTTGTGTACATCTGGAATCGATATATAGAATACGTCCGAATGCAATTTTACATTATTAGTATGCTGGACATGTGTAATTGTCTTGAACTGCATACGCTTGGAAACATATTTGAAATGAAATGTCATGACAAAATTTAATTTGGTCTAAAACTATTTTTTGTGCTGCAGATAAAATTTAAACAGCTGAGATCGATACTGCATCGAACAAATAAAACGTTCCAACTATATTAAAACAAATAATGCTGATGTATGAATTGGTTTATGTGAGTTCAATGGTTGAACTGTGCTGTCTTTCAAATGGATCGTAAATTTTTATAATTAAATTCTGTAGAATGGTCATCAAAATACGAATCAGTTATACCAAATAAAAATATATTTAATTTTCGGTAACGAAATAAAATCATCTCTTTAAATCAGAAATTATAGCTAGACGTAGTCGAGAGGTTGGGCAAAGTTTTCTAGAACATTATCGCCTTAAGATATTTTTTTGGTTTTATTTTGGAAAACAATTCTTGTTATATAGTGGATACAGATGTTGTGTCTATAAACGGATTTACTACTTATCATTAATTAAAATGTCGCTAAAGAACAATAAATCTTAGTTAAATTTTTGTAGAATATGTGACGTTGTTTGTTTGCATTTTATGGTCTATAAATATAATTTGGTATCTAATCAAAGGTCAAAACTTAGTATATTAAATATTTCTTCATATTGTGCTCAACTGGCAACACTTGCGTAAAATTTTGATTTGAACAGTTCTTGTAACCCGACCTTATTATCAACTTTGACCATTTCCTAATGAACATAAAAATTTGGATGGAAGGACTAGCAGTTAATCGTCAAAAATGGCGGAGGTAAAACAGACCTATTCGCATTCGTTGCAAATCATTTTATCACTCCAAACAGTTTGTGATTTGCTGTTTAACTGATATAATTTACTTTAAAACGTTTATACATTGAGGTAGTACTAGGGGAAAAAGCTCGTAATACGGGCGTAAACAATAACAGAAAGAGAACATAATGATATCGCACCATGACATTTATTTTGAAAAAATTTCTTTATACACAATATTTTTGCAAATAAATTCCTCTGATAGGGGCCACGTAAAATTTTAACTTTTGAATCCGCGGATTTTTGGACTCGTGGTAATGCTACGTATAATTGACTATGGCCAAACACAGGTTTAAGAATAAACCCATTTTTTTTTAATGTATATCCCTGAGACTTGATGATAGTCATTGCAAATGCCAATTTAATTGGAAATTGTCTTCGTCATAAAATAAACTATAAGACTGTGTTGATCCAAGCCAGCTCAATTCTGGGAATGAATACAGTTTCCTTTTCTACACTTCCCGTTAAAATGTCAGCAATTATTAAACTTGGTTTCAGCTGACGAACAATTAATCGAGTTCCAATACAAAGATCTCGCTTTGTATTAAGATTTCTTAATAGAATTGATGATGATACTTCCAAATATTAAGTTCAATTAATGAAGTGGTATCCCAGATGGCGTTAAATCATTTAATAATTCTGTCGGGTAGTTCTGAATGTTTTCATCATTTGCACCATCAATCGAGTCAATGCTATAATATGTGACGGGGCTTTCCGCAAAACGTGTCAACACTTCTTCGATGATTAAGTCTACATCTGCATTTTTTGGACATAAAATTGCCATTTTTGTAAAGCTTTCTGCATCAATTGGCGAAAGCTTTTCGCCAAAGATTTTTGTTATGATAGAGCCTTTGCAAATAAGGTTCCTCAGAATTTCAATTAAGTCGTTGGCAAGACCATGATTGTTGGTTAAAGTTCCATCGCCTAGAATAAGTATCCAATTACTGTATTGTGAGTTCACTAAACGTACGTTATTTTGAAGCCTGAGAACATTAAAGTTTTCCCAAAAACCATGAAATTTTAAGCTAGCTTCAACAATTGCAGGCTGACTATGACTGTCATGTATAATTACAGGTAAAGTTTGTCTAAAATTTCGACCAAGTAGTATTGTTCTACCGCCAAATGGTTTCTGGTTTTCCATTATTTCTTGACGAAGCTTATCGACAGCATTCATAGCAACACCAAGTGCCCCTAGAATTAATTTTGCCTTTCTAATTAATTTTGCGTCAATAGATGTCATTCGCATAGAGGACGTTGAGGTTTCTACGATTTGCACAGGTAATTTAAAGTGGGAGTGATATGTTCTAACTCCATCAAGAAAACTCTCAGCTATTCCTGTAGAAGCAACGGTAAACACAGTATTTGATTCTCCTCGAATCGTGTTAAGCAATGTTTTGTACAGATACGTTTTACCGGAACCTCCTGGACCATCTATGAAAAATAATCGATGTGAAAGATCATTATGATTTACAGCTGTCATTATGTCTCCGATTGTCTCCGATTTCTTTCTGGATATGTGCATTGTAATATTGTATCGGCTCTACTAAATTAGTACGGGGAGTTGGTAGGCCAAAATACATTGTTTGCCATGTAATTTTAGAGTTCCCCTAATATTTCTTAAAGTAAACATCTCACAATTTGTGCATTCATCAGTATGATTTCTATGGTGGTGAACGTAATCATCCCATAGCTCCTTTTTAAACTTTGTAAACAAATCTAAAACATTTAATGGGGATGCAAAAGCACAAATACATGCATATAGATCTTGCAACTGACGTAGCATGCTTCTTGAAATAGCGTCTGACAATGTATTTTCCCATGTAGTATCATCATTAAATAAACCACGTCTTTGAGCCGCTTCTTTAAATGTTCCATTTGTGTATAGCCGTTGAATATCCTCAAGTCTTCAAAAGAAAAGGTTCCAGGAACGTGAAGAAGAAGTAAGTGTAGACAATATCATTTAATATACAAATTTCCTAAAAATAATTGATAAAACACATTCGATATACATTTTTATTTGGATTTATAAACATAACATAATTATTTATTACCTTTTGTATTGTATAACACAAATTATTCCCGTCTGGTTCACAAATATTTTGATTTTTAAAATTTGTTTACTTTTCTTATATGGGTAGTGACATTAATGTACACAACTGCACCTCGCAAAACGTCACTCATATTTTATTTCATAATGGTGTTAGTAGTAATGGTAATGCAGATCTCAGGGTAGCGTACCTGAATGTTAGAAGTTTGAGACACAAATTAGCTGATATAGAAATTATAGCACTCCAACACAATGCTGACATTATAGTTATAACAGAAACCTGGCTAACAGATAATTTAGTTAATTTCTATAATATATCGGGATTTAATTCTTATTTTTCCAACCGTCCAGATGGGTACGGAGGGTGTGCCATCTATATTAGATCAACCATCCCATCGGTATTACTCTACCAGCGTGATCATGATTATTCGCAGTTTCTAGGCGTTAAAATAGTTTTAAACTGTATAAATATATTTGCATTTTACCGATCGCAAAAAACACTCAAGCTACATTTATGGAATTGTTAGAAAATTTGATTCGCACTTCACTAACAGATTACTCCCTCAGAGGTTTCTGGGTGGTGTTGATAGCCGACTATAGCTCAGGGTACGGGTGTGGGGTTTTCCAGAAACATGAGGAAATATTTTATTACACCGCTAAAAAGGACGAACAGCAACGAATCATCACAGGAGTATTCACCGAACTTACCTTCGACTCATCATCTTAATGAGCTGATACTTCACAGCATTTCAATTAAAATTGGTTAAAGCGGAAAATTATAAAACATTCGAGCTAAATTTTAGATTAAAAAGCCAAATAAACTGTATTTTTATAAAAATTATTAACAAAATTGAGAAGAAAAACAAATCAAAGAAAATTCTGTAAGGTAGGATGATATAACATACAAGTAAATATATAATATAATATGATAATGGATTATGAAATGTTCTTATATGGTAATGGTACTTAGTTATATAGTCCGGACTTAGGCTTTGAATAATATAGCATAATATACCTAATGTATCAATTGAATAAATCAAATTAAACTAGATTAATTGGATTCTGACTTTATAAAATTACAATCGGTTGGAAATCAAACCCAAAAAAATATCTCTTCTAATTTAATTTCACTAACTCAATTTAATTAGAACTTAAATGGTACCAACAACAAAATTAAGAAATACATATATATTGATACATATAGAAATAAAACGCGAAAAAAAAATTATTGAAATTGCGAAAATTATTTAATCTATTTAAATTTAAATTATATTAAAAAAAATATAAAAAAATATTTGGGTTAATCAAGGTACATAATTCATTTTCTTAGATAGATAATATTAGTAAAGGTTAATAATAAAATGATAACGGTAATAATATAATTTTATATAATAAACATAAGAGATTAGTAAGAATTAACAAAAATCAAAATTAAAAACTCATCCTCCGCCGAATAGTAATCCAAGGGGTGGTTTCCTCTCAATGTCATGTACAAATACAAAATTATGTACTTTTAATGAGTATTTGTTGGATGGTGTATTATGTACTCATATGTTTTGCTAGGTAGCCAATCAAAAGGCTACACGACCGCAAATTTGAATCCAGTTAACAAAAATGTTTTATTTTGGTAACCTTCAGGTCGTAGTGTAACGTTAATACTACCAACTGTTTAGGACCCGCTAGATCGAGTTTTTAAATTTTTAATGTTAATGTGTGCACAATAGAAATTAATTATTTTGTAAGTTTTATTATTTTCAATTTATTAATTTATGGTAAACTTATAAAATTCCCTAAGATTTTTTTTTCTTATTTCTTATTTCGATCGTTCCAAATTAAACTTCTTATGGTACAAAAAAATTAAAAGCAAATTAACACTATACACGCCCATTTGGCCTGTTTCTCTCGCTTCACAATTTAGGTAGGCGACACACATCACATGAATTTATTTAACAGTAATTATAGAGTACCCTAAGTTGATTTCCGTTAGGGTTTCACTGGTTCACATTCATTAGGAATTAGGTTTTATGAATTAATTTAGATTTTTTGTTCATATTAAATGCCTAAATTTATCTCTTTACTTTATCACCAAGGAAATTAAACCAAAATTGTTTTCTTCGCTATATAATGTGTTGGCATGCACATATCAATCAAACAATCACAGTGTAACTTAGAATAACGCGATCCCCACATGTTGTATTAAGTCTATTCGAATTTTTTTATTTTTTTTTCTGGTAGCACTATGTATTAACAGGGATTCTTATAAAAATAAATAAATGCAATCACATACACGATCTAATTATTTTAAGGTATGAACTTTTTATTAGACTGATCTCGAGTCGTTGTGATTCTGTCTATTTATCAGTTTAGCAAACACAAATGTAGCAGATTTTTTTTATTTTTTATCTATTTCTTTTCGGTGTGTTCTGCTTGTATAGGACACATATACTTTTTATATTGGGGATCAGAGGTAGGAACGCTGTACGCAAATGCGGCCGGCGTTACAAGCTTCTCATACGAAGCCACTAGTGTTTGGAGACGCAAATATTAATTTGATTAATGAAGATGAATCAGAAGTCATTAATTATAGAACTATTATGGATACACAAAGTTTTGTAATTCTGAATTCGATTGATAGACAATTTGCAACTAGGGTGCAAAACGGAATTGCAACGGCAATTGATCACTGTATTACGGATTTGGTTAATTTTAATTACCATCTAACGTACAAAGACTCCAACCTAACTGACCATCGAATTATCATAACCGAAATAAGTAAGATACATTACGCATTAGAAAATCAATAGAGAACGCAACCTACAATATAGTGAATTTTCAATCATTTAGTAGCGATACGAGTTGGAATGAGTTACTCAAATTGTCGAATCTCTATTTTGCAAAATATTAAAAAAAGAAGCAAACTGTGGATATTGGCAAAGAGGTTTCCAACAAATGACTATTTGCGAGTTCGATATGAAGAAGTAGTACGATTAGTTAAGAATCAAATAAAACTGGATAAAAGCTCCATTATGGACATTTGATAGAATCAAGCATAGACAATAACAACACTACTCTTCTTTGTCAGCAATTTAGGAAAATTATTTTCAACAAGGATTGCAGCAATAAAAAAATATTTATTCAGAATGAACTTGGTGCTTTAGTTAGTGATAGAGTAGCTGCAAACTTGTTTAATAAACACTTTACTACAGTAGCCCAAAATTTAATGAGTGGAATGGGTGTTCCTCGCCCTGAAAACTTTGCTAATATAAATTATGATATTCGCAGTCCTTTTAGTCTGGAACCTATTGAAGTAGCCCAGCTAATAACAACTATTAACACTTTAAAAACAAGAGTTTGGATGGAATTTCGACAAAAGTTCTTAAATATTTCATTGGTCTGTTACCAAATTCTTAAATAATTATTTAGAATCAGGTAAATTTCCCGCTTGTCTCAAAACAGCCAAAATTGTCCCCGTATTTAAAGACGGAAATGAACTCAATTTTGAAAATTACAGGCCAATATCAATCCTACCAGTTTTCTCCAAGGTATTTGAGAAATTAATTCTAAGAAGACTTGAAAATTTTCTGGTTAGCAATCAAATATTAAATCAGTATCAGTTTGGATTTCAGGAAAAATCAAGTATTTTATCAGCATGCTCTAATCTAACCCATTTAATTACAAAAAACTTAGATGTTAGAAAGAAATGTGCTTGTCTGTTTCTAGATTTCAAAAAAGCATCTGACTGTGTTAATCATGAAATACTGCTACTGAAATTAGAAAAACTGCAATTTAACACGACGCAATTGAAACTATTTGAAAACTATTTTCATGGTAGGAAACAGAAGGTGGTTGTTAATGGTACTGTAAGTGATGAACTAACAATGTTGTGCGGCGTTCCACAAGGATCTATTTTGGGACCTTGCCTATTTAAAATTTATATTAACGACATTTTTAATTTGCCACTTAATGGTACCTTGCAACTTTTCCAGACGATAGTGTTATATTTTATGCAGCGGACTCAAAACATAGTCTATTTTCAATGATTAATAACGATCTGGTCTTAATCGATACTTGGTTAAATTTAAATCGTCTGATGGTCAATGCCGAAAAAACAAAATATTTAATATTTGGTAATCAAGACTTAGATAACAATCTTCAAGTTCTGTGTAAAAACACAAAAATTGATAAAGTGACTAAATATATAGATTGGATCAAAAAATTGATAGGTCCTTACGTGTTTGTTATTAAACGAATAAGTAACTTTTTAACTCGAGAACATTTGCAACTGATTTATAATGCGTATATTAACTCCAGATTATTATACTTAAACCCTCTTTGGAGTGGAGTAGCAAAATTTAAACTGAATGAATTAGAAATTATCCGCAAGAGGGCTTTAAAGTTAATTAAGGGTGTACCAATACGTTACCCAACAATTGAATTGTTCAAAGAATTTGGTTCTTTATCATTTATGAACAATTTCGAATTGATATTGTATGTGTATACGATTTTAAACAATTTAACTGTACATAATCTAATCATTATAAAAGCAGGGGACACGTATGGCTATATAACTTACAAAATGCGTCGTTATTGTTAAGAGAATTTCTCGCTCGAGATACCTGTACAAGAAGCAATTTATTTTGAATTTTTGACTTATAGATGGCTAATGTATAAGAATCACAACAATCAGTTTCGAACAGATGAGACTAATGATTTGAAAAAATCAGTCTTCTCATCAGGTCGCGACGACTGATGTTGTTTTTTTACATTGAAATATTGTCTATATATATAGAGCAATACCATGTAGTTGTACTACTAGCGAATTACTGCGTAGCGTACGAAATTTTGATTCTTTCACATTTCCATCTATATTCTATTTTAACAATTAACTTTTCGAATTCACGAATTTTTATATTTTTACTTTTTTACGTAATTAATTCGAGAGTGCTGAAACAGACCAATATACGGAACAATCACATACACCATTACAATTTATAAAAACCAAAAAGTAAAAGCAATTTATTATATAGAGGAATTCCGTTATATAACAAGCTGCCTCCCGAAATTCAAAATATTAGAACCTTAAAAAATTTCAAAGTACAAACAAAAATGTTTATGAATTTAACATATAACTACTAATTCTATAATGGCAAAGCAACCACTTTTCCATATAAAAACTGCATGACAACATCTTTTCGTTAAAATTTGAAAAATGGAGATTAAGGCAAGTTTCTTAAGATGGCATACTATGGTATACTCTTAAGATGGCCACTTCTTTTTGTTGTTGTTTTCCAAATGTCAGCTCATTTTTTGTTTGTGTCATAGCGACACTAGAAAAAAATTTGTGTAAGAAAAAACCTAACTAAACTTATACATTTTACAGAAATGAAATAAAAATTAAAATTTATAAAAAAAAAGTTTTATTTTATCAATGTCCCACATTCACATATCAAAATCCATCTTTTATTAGCAGATTACATTACATTTCTCACTCTCTCTCTCTCTCTCTCTCTGGCACTATATCCCATCAAGGGATTTGGCCGCCTCACATGAGTTTTCATAATCATATTTTCATTTCGGATAATGAGTGATTAATTCATTGATCCTAAACCAGCCATGAAATTTTTCCTTGTCACCACCGGGAATCGAACCCGGGACCTCCGGTCGCTGGAGCAAGCATGCTAACCACTTTGCCACCGGGGCGGCAAAGTGGTTAGCACACATAATTTGCACACATATTTAGCACACATTACATTTCACCACACATAATTTGACCCGCGTAAACTTCTCTGCTCATCGTAATATTCTTTGATGGCTCCATCTCCACACCCAACAAATACATATCTGGTTTAATTTCGGATGCTGGGAACATTTGATGACACGTGAATTTGGAACTGGTATGGCATTTATCAATGATACATTTTTGTACTGTAGAATATTATATTCGCATTATCTCGATCTTTGCCGAGGCTTTCACCTGTCACAATTATTGCATCGTCTATAGTAAACACCAACAATTGGTCGTATCGTATACGTATCGCTATAGCGGGAAAATAAATCCGTAAAAACTTAGTGGTTTTTTGAGAAATGGCATATGCCATAATTTCATGGTTTCGTCACACATTTTTTTGCGTACCCCACATTTGAATCGATCTATCTAAGCAACCAGCCGCGACTATTGTGCCTTCCCGATTATAAGTGCATGATGAAGGCGATGTTATGAGCCCACCTTCCACTCGAGTCTTAATTACATTTCCTTGTAACTTTTGTGGTTACGTATCCCATATCCGTATAGTCGAATCGAGTGAACTGGTTAAAAATTCTTGTTTTTTGGATAATTTTGGTGTTTGCCATGTGTGATGCATTGATCGCCTTTAACACATTTCACATATTTTACATCATTTTTCACACATTTTTGTTTGTTTCAGGAGAAAATGATGATTGTCTCCCGTGACAGAACACTGTAAATTTTGAATCGGATAATTTTGGTGTTTGTCATCTCAGTGATGAATTGATAACCTTTAACACATTTCACATATTTTACATTATTTTTCACATATTTAGTAATTATATGCCGATGAAGAAGTCGCTTACTCAACGCTCTTATCAAATGTTCCAAAACCTAAAATATATGTCCGTATTAAGTTTTTAGGCTAAAAAGATATATAATAATATTTGGTTACCGTTTGATTTACTTTAATAGTAAAACTTCATTAAAATTATGTTTTTTAAGAAATATTTTAAATTAAAATTATATATCGACAAAATAATGAAAAAATATTCGCCATGTTGTTTGATGGGCTGTCATTTTTAATTGAAAAATGTTGGCCATTTTGTTTCGTTAAACCTTCGGTGAAAAAAAAAGTTCGTTCAATAAACGTACAAAAATTTGAAAATTGCTTATAATGCCATCTAACAATTTTTGCCTATGTTGTCACGATTTTTTATGACCGTTTGTCTTATAGAGTATTTAGTAATTAGTAATTAGTAATTATATGGAATTTAAATAAAAATATGTTTAATGAAACTATATAGCGAATAATTTGAATTCAATATTTAAGTATACTTAAATTAATGCACTACTATAGTATAATTTATTTAATATATTTATCTATTTAAATTTTATTTGTGATATTTAGCCCCAACTAAAAAACAGTTTGGTTTAAATGTAAAATTAAAAAGTAGTTGCATACAACCCTTTGGGTTACAGCAACTTAAAAAAAACAAGAATTTTATTTGTATAAAAGTATAATGTTCATATTGTAATTACAAATTTATAAAGGAAAAAAAAAAAATCTGTCACATTAACTGAAAACATTCTTACCAATGGTCATGTTGCCACATCTTTGTCGGGTATACATGCACCATTCATTTTGTCAAATACATAATGGTTTGGGATGTCGGTATAAAAATATCGACGAGCATTTTCGTCGGTTTGATTTAGTTTCAAAAATCCTGTAAGCATTGTGTTTTTGTTGACAGCTCGATTAACACTTTTTTCGGCGATGGTTTGTCCAGTAAATAAGACAGTTTGATCATCTGGAAGGTGGATTGGTAGTCTCACAATGACGCACTTACATACCTCGAGCCCATGTACGTTCTAGTCTCATCATGATCCAAAGTACCTTGTAGAACGAAGGTTATATTGGCACAATCGTTTTCTTTGTAGACATAGTAAAATAAATACTTCACACTTTGAATTAATGAACAACATTCGACATTAATATGACAATTAAATTTGAGGCTTAAACGTGGATTGTACGAAACAATTCATGAATTATCCACTGTCTTACCATTTATAATTGCACTGCCATAAGCACTTCGCTTGTATTTTGGATATCTGTTACAGTTAACTATCGATTCATCTTGAAAACTTTAAGGAAAATTGTTGCTGCATATTCCATTGACCCATGAAAGGTGAATTTGGGTTTTGCTCTCCACAGGGACAATGTATCATGTGTTTTATAATGATAGCATATAGCTTTGGATAAACGTCAATATATCTCCGTTTCCGACAATCAAGAGAATATGGGCATGAGGTAGTCCTCGTTTTTGAAACTCAATGACATGCACCTTCACAACTGAAACTCTGAAAACATTCTTTCACGAAATATCATCGAGCAATTCTTGGAGCTTTAATTTGAAGCCTCTCGCCACTAAATCGGGACGAAGTTCTGGAGACTGACCTTCCAAAAATTGTTTACTTATTTCACTCCATTTCGGATTACATGTCATTATAATGAAATAGTCCGGCTTGCCATATTTACGGACAATCGCCATAGCATTTTGATAGTTTTGAGCCATATTTCTCGGGCTTTCTTGGAATGATGATGGAAGGATTATAGCTGTTCCATTGACTAAACCTTGATTAATAGCTTCACTTTGCAACTAATCCATAAGGCCACTGTATTTTTCCACTCTGAGTTTTTTTTTATTTTGCCGAACATAATTGAGGCGATTTGCTTCTGTTTTAATATACGCATCAACAATATAGTGTTGTGTTAGTTTTCCGCCGCTAAAAAGGGATTAAATTCATCTCGAATAGAAATTCGATAATGAGTAACTCGAGTTCGTGGATTTACAGATTGTCGGTTTCTTATATTTGAAAGTGTTGACGGTTGAAAAAGAGGCAAACCAACACCCAATTTTTGATCACCAAGTGGGAAAAATAATGAATATATCATTGGTTCTAAATTCGGATCAAGTACACTGATTTTCTCAGTTTTACGTGGGTTTGCATCATTAAAATTAGCGCGGCAATGAATTAACAGATCTCGTTCAAGTGGAGGCTCTCTATTATCATTTTGAAAAATAAAAGCAACTTCATTAGATCTCGGAGAATTATATCGTCGTTGATCAAATCTACGATCTTGCATTATCACCATTGAAATCGAAGGCGGATCTCTACCGTTTTGTTGAACATGTTGTTGTACTTGTTCTACCTCATAAAGCATTTTAAATGCTTGTGCTAATGGATTTATGGTGGCCATTAACGAATTCAACCCTTGTATTAGTTGCGTGATACACTTAGCATTTTCATTGATTCCCATGCGCTGCTCACATGCTTCGTTTGCTTCAAAAATATATAATTGAGCAAATTTGCGTTGATCTTCATTTTCAGAGTGTAATTTGTCCATTAATTTGTAGGCAATACGGACCATATCCTCGAGGTGGCACTATCTTCCCACCCATAGATGCAAATAGTGAGTGCAATACCGGGATCCCGGGATTTCGGATCCCGGATGAATATTGTTTGGTATCGGTGTTTCTATATTGAACATTAATTTATTAGTACATGTATGCACAAGAGAGAATTTCGAATAAAAATTCAATTTTTCTCCTTTTTCTTGGAAAAAAACTGCTTACAATTTCGCTCGCTTATATTGTCTAGAAAAAAATTTGTTTTTAGTGTATTGCAACGTCGATATCATAAAATTTAGATAGTAAATTCGCAGAAACATTGCAATATACTAAACTATTTTTATGGGATTCAAACATTTTTCAACTAAAAATAAAGTATTTGGTATACGCATACGCACCGAAAAAAAAGTATTTTACGTTATCTCTTAATTATAACTATATCATGCATGCAGTGTTATTGTGCAACTTATATACCAAACTATAACCAATGCTATAAATACCGGCTACCATTGTTGAATTGTATAGAAATTAGCAAAGGTAAATTTTATTTATTTATTAATGTTTATTTTCTTAAATTTATGTAATTATCCCAATGTACTTTAAAAAAATTAAAATTCATAATATTGCAATGTAAGGTGCTTATTTTATTTTTAATTTATATTATATACTATTCTCAAACCATTCTCAGAAATGGAAAACTTGCAGTTTGTAAAACACCAAAATCTTCGGTTTGGCAATACTTTCTAACGGAGAAGAAAGGAAACCATGCAAAATGCAAACAGTGCACCAAAATAATAAAATCATCTGGAGGAGCAACGAGCGGTCTTCATACCCACCCATATGAAAACTATTCATAACATTAATACATTAAAGCGAGATGTTGTTTCTACTAGTGCAAATATTAATGTAGAAAGCAAAAAGCAGTCCAGTTCGAATATAAGAAAGTATTTTAGAAGAACTTATGAAAATTCATTAGATGTTGTATTGGCAAGAATGTGCGCCTCGCCTATGATGGTTTACTTTTCAAGATGTTTATAAAATCAGAAGACCTTCGAAGGGCACTATGTTCTTTATGTATCGGTGAACTTCCGAAATCTGCGAAAACCATCCGCAAAATTGTTATAGATTATAGCAGAATGATTGAAAAATTGTTTGTCAACGAGCTTGCGGAACAGAAGTCAAACAAAATTGGATTTAGCTTAACTTTTGACGAGTGGACCTCTATAAAAAATCACCGTTACATCAATATTAATGTTCATTCAGAACATAAAGTGTGGAATCTTGGGCTAATAAGAATGTTTGGAAGTATGTCAGCAAATAAATATGTAGAAATAGTGGATGCCAAATTAAAACAGTTTGAACTATCCCTAAAAGAAGACGTTGTATGTGTAACAACAGATGGTGCAGCTGTCATGAAAAAAGTTGGGAGACTTATAAGCGCTGAAGTTGACCAACAATTATGTTTTGCTCATGGCATTCATTTGGCCTTGATAAGCGTTCTATATAAACAATCAAGTGATCTTGAAAATGAACCGGATATAGAATTAGAGGAAATAGACCGGGAATCTAATAGGGAATCGGAAGAAGAGTTTGAAAGTGATGAAGGCGATGGTAGCAAAAGCAATGATGATGGTTTGACAATTGAGTCGCAAGCGCAACAAAATGAAATATTAGAAATAAACCATGTTGAATAACAAAATACGCGAACAATTGTAAAAATATTTCACCGTTCCCCAACTAAAAACGACAAAATACTGGAGCGTTATGTAAAAGATGAATTCAACAAGGAATTGGTACTCTTATTGAATTGCAAAACACGTTGGAATAGCTCCTCGCCATGATGGAGAGGTTTTACATGCTGAAAAACTGTATATTAAAATCTATCATAGATTTAAAATTGGATATCGTTTTTAGTGAAACTGAATTTATCAATTTATTTCATGCTATTTTGGCACTACTTCCAGTTAAGCTTGCATTCGAAGCCCTTTGCCGCAAAGATACAAATTTAATCTCGGCAGACGCAACTTTTAAGTTTTTATTGGAAGAAGAAAATTGGAAGAAGCAAAAAAAAGAAAATACCGTGATCCCGGTATTCGATATGTCAATTTCGAAATACCAGTATTGATATTTTTTGGTCCGATATTGCACTCCCTATAGATGCTAATGCCAACGCACTGTTTATTGATCGAACATTCTCGAACAATTTCTTGAATGTTTATGTTTCTTAGTCATAAGATCCTCAATTTGTGTTGGTAAATGGTAAAAAGGTAGTACCAGAATGTGGAAAGGTAACTGACAAAATCACCATTCAACCTGGCTTATATAAAGCTACTGATCATAAAACCACAGTTAGAATTTTTTCGAGCGAATCAGAACCACCAAAAACTTGGATTTGGTAATAAGAGATTTCAAGCCCAATCTATTTGGATCTATTCTCAGGGCACTGTTAAATGACATAACGAAAAATTCCAGATTCAAGAATTAGTCTCAATGTCATATGTCAATTTCTTTAGATTGTCGCTTGCTTAATAAATGTATTTCTTTATACATCTACTTTTTGTTTTCAAGTAAGGAAAGTTATTTTCAGTTTGAATTTCTCTCACAAGGAAGGGGCGCGAAATGTCCCTCTCCGATTTCTCTGAAATTTGAATATGTGAAAGTAGACTGAAAAATAAGGGATACGTATTTTTTTATCGGCGGAAAAACACTCTGAGGGGGTGAAACACCCCTCGGAAGTTGGGGGTAAAAAACGGACTTTTGATAATTTCGCCTAGAAAAATCAGTGAAATTTTGAAGAAACTTATTTAGGAATGTGTATTTTAATTAACTAAATAATATACTATTTTTTGAAAAAAATTCGGAACATTCCAGCGGGTGAAACACCCCCTAACAGGGGTAAAAAATCAACTAATTGATGTAAAATTCTTACATTAACGCGGAAAAATCTGAAAAAAATATATGTATAAATCAAGATTGACGTGTTCGAGGATTTTTGGAAACTACCCCCCGTATGGGATAAACTACCCCTACCCTGAATCTTTGAATTATGGAAAGGAGAAAAAAAATTTCTCGACGCAAGTTTCTTATTACCCTTATAAATGGTTAATACTAACCTATCTCATTAATATTAATAATTTTTAGGGTTCGAAACATCCCCTAATCGCCGTATAAATTTGAAAAATTACGAAATATTCAGAAAAAAGTTCAAAATCTTCTGGAAAAAATCTAGAAAAATTGTATAATGTTGCGTTTTTAACAATACCCTTGGTTTATCCCAGAATATATCGTAATGCCCCTACGTTTACTGACAGGAAGTTAACCACCCCTTTAGCGAATCGTTGAATTTTTCGATTGGGAAAGATTTGTTCCGGCAAGACATCTTTTATTCTCCTTGAACATTATTATTACTATCATCCCTTATCAACAACAATGACCTTCAGAGTTTGAGGCACCTCCCCCTCCCCTCCCCCATGGTGGGTAGAAAAAATTCCGAAAATATATTTGAAACGTTCTGGAAAAACGTACGGTTTTGGTTTATAAGAAGTGACTTTTTATTCTCAAGGAATTTTCGGAACCTCTCCTTTGTAGCGAGTTAATTACCCCTTTAGTGAGTCCTTGAAGTACTCTAGTCTATGTGAAAATAACATTAGTGAGAATTAGAACAATTGCGAAAGTATACGGAATATCGTCTCAGTATGAAAAAAATTTCGTGAAATATTACATTATTCGCCGAAGCAGTCTCAGAATTTCTCGCAGCACGTTTCATTAATGATGGCAAAAAAAGCTTTAAATTCTCATTCATATATAGCCCAGCCAATTTGGATATAGACAAATAACGTTTCTCTTTGTTCCGTAGTTGTGAAAGAAAACAATAATTTTGATAACTTTCCAAAGAAGATTAGTATTCGTGTAGATAAAATTTCTGATGAAAACAAATTAATAAAAATATACATTCTATTTTCATTGGGAGAGATAATCATTTGAGTCGAGCGGCAATCTGATGAATAAGAATTCTATAAATAAGGTAAGACAGAATAGAAACGGCGAACGTCACTTTCTATATCCACAAGAGCCTACCCTGCCTTCCATTCCAGGCAGTTAATCAACGCCTTTGATTGAACGAGGGTCATATCTCGTTAATAAAATAGTAAAATATATATACACCGGCAGAAATTACATCGTTCGTACATATCCTCAGTGCTCGGTTCTAAATAAAATATTAGCTAGAATTATTCAATAATAACATTTTGAAAACGTGTTTACAAAAATGATGGTCAATCCCTTAAATGTAGTAAATCTATTACTTCTTACTTTTCAATCATTGAAAATACCAGAGACTCCGGTAAATAATAATGAAATAGAATTGAAGAACCAAATTGAACATATATTATTTGGTGCGATGAACGAGTTCAATAATGTTGAGATTAGCACTGATGAAACCTTGGACTTCCAAGAACCTTTTAAAGATGTAGACCCACAGATAGTTGAAGATGAAGTGATGCATACATTGTCTTCCCCACCTCACGTTCCTACAGATGAATGTGTATCAGATGAAGGAGATTTGTCTTTCGACTATAAAACTCGTGCTGTCAATTACTGGAGGAGTGGTAAAAAAAAGAATTTAAGTGTACAAAGTGTTCAACAAAAATTCAAAAAAGTTAAATCAGTAAGACAGTTGAGACGTTGGGCCCATTATTTGAATAAAGGTGGTACCTTCCCAGAAAAAATTGCTCAAATTTGTGAATTCACGCTAGAAAATTTTAAATCAGCTTGGGATGCTGGTCTCATAATTCATGATAAAGATTTGCGTAGATGGGCTTTGCAAGCCAAACGAGAATTAGGTTTCGAAGACAATAGATTCAGGGCTTCAAGAAAGTGGTTTACTAAATTTAAGAGTGCCCACAGAATAGTGTCAAGGAAAATTAACAAATTTGTTTTTGGTAACATTGGAAAATACCCAGCACTTACAAGAGTTGGCGGATACTTTCATTAAAGATGTTAGGAAAGATATAGAAAAGATTGGATTACAAAATGTTTATAATTCAGATCAAAGCGGATTTCAATTAGAGATGCACACTGGCAGAACTTTGCCTGTTGAAGGCGAAGAAAAAGTGGAATGTCTTGTACAATCCATCCCTACAAAAACTCATAGTTATACAATACAACCACTGATATCAGCGGAAGGAAATCTTTTCTCTCCCTTATTTCTGGTTTTAAAGGAAAAAAAATGGAGAATTTGAACTCACTGTTGAAGCAAATTTACTTAGACCAGAGAATGTTTATGTATTGGCTTCAGCTTCGGGAAAACTTACCTCAGTGGCACTATTCTGGTAATTCCCTGGGAATAGGGAATTGGGGAAAGATTTTATATGTAATTTGTATTTTAAATGTTTTTTTCTGGCATACTGAGGTAAAAAGCTAGTGTTAATTTTTTTGAAAACAAAGTTAAATTGGGAATAATTTTCCCTACCAATTTAGATATGGAAAAATTATTCCCAATTTATAAATATTTACATCAAACTTTTTTCCTCAGTAGGCCGGAAAAAAACATTTTAAATAGAAATTACATATAAAATCTTTCCCCAATTCCCTATTCCCAGGGAATTACCAGAATAGTGCCACAGGTATGGAATTCATGGTTGCTTCGTATTACAATATTTATTGCAAAAATATAATTCAAATACATTCTATTTGAAGGACTTTTTAAAATATGGCTGGAAAAAATATTTTTACCAGTTGTGGGAAAGAAATCTGTACTGTTACTCGATTCTTGGAGTGGCCATTGTTCTGACATCGAAAAAGATTTTACGGATAAAGAAGTAGATATAAAAAAAATTCCTGAAGGAACTACAGGGAAAATTCAACCTCTTGACGTTTATGGATTTCTTATATGGAAAAATTTCGTTAGGAATTTTTCAGATACGGTTGTTTTGTTAAATTACGACATTAACTTACATTTAAGGAATAACATCATCAAATTGCAATCATGAGTACACAATCAACTGTCTTCCCCCCGCTACATCGATCTTTTTAAATATTCTTGTATAAAAGCGGATATATCGATGGGAGGCCAGACGAGTTCGAAAATCCCGTTTCTTTCAGCTTCGGGGATTCTTGTGAAACAAATTGTGAAATACAAGGATGTAAAAATGTAGCAATAATTCGCTGCGGTTGGTGTAAGAAGTCACTATGTTTCAAGATTTTTTTTTGATGATTATCATTACTGCAAAAGATATGATGAGTGAAAAATAATATGTTATAGCTTTAACTAGACCTAAATTGAAATTTGAATAATAATTTTACTCTCAGATAAGTATATACAGTAGAGCCGCGATTATCGCAATTAATATATTCGAATTTTATTAAATCACAAAGCAATAATTGGGATAGCATTCAATACATATTTGCGTGGAATTAAACTTTATTGTACATTATAGGAGGAATTTTCCTTATCATGGTTCCGTCAAATTATTATTGTTTTTTAGCGGAATTAATCGGATAACCGGTCGTTCTATAACCGACATTCCGATAATCAAGGTTCTACTGTACTCATGCGTTATTACATGTTTTCATAATTCAGACTATCCCATTTACTGGATACTAAACGATTGTAGTTAACGTATAATATTATTCATATTTTATATAACGTATAATATTATTCATATCAAAAACCGTTGGCAAGTGAAACCTAGTATGAATAATATTTTGTTATTCACCATACTAAATGTAAATATAAATATGCTCATATTCAGCTGAAGATATATATCGATATGTACCAAGCCTTGTCAAAGATATGAACATATCCGAAATGTTCGGATAATTTTTTAAAATTTGATCCTTGATGGAAGATGTTTTGAATCCCTAAAAATCGTTAACAGTAATAAGAAATAATAATGGAAGGAGGCAAGGAAAAAACATCTGGTTAGAAAAAAATCTCCCTCACACTCACTACTCAGGTTCCGAAAATTCCTTGAGAATAAAAAGACACTTCTTATAAACCAAAACCGTACGTTTTTTCGGAACGTTTCAAATATATTTTCGGACTTTTTTCTACTTTCACCCACCATGGGGGGGGGGGGGGGTGAGGGGGAGGCTTCAAACTCTGAAGGTCATTGTTGTTGATAAGGGATGATAGTAATAATAATGTTCAAGGAGAATAAAAGATGTCTTGCCGGAACAAATCTTTCCCAATCGAAAAATTCAACGATTCGCTAAAGGGGTGGTTAACTTCCTGTCAGTAAACGTAGGGGCATTACGATATATTCTGGGATAAACCAAGGGTATTGTTAAAAACGCAACACTATACAATTTTTCTAGATTTTTTCCAGAAGATTTTGTACTTTTTTCTGAATATTTCGTAATTTTTCAAATTTATACGCCGATTAGGGGATGTTTCGAACCCTAAAAATTATTAATATTAATGAGATAGGTTAGTATTAACCATTTATAAGGGTAATAAGAAACTTGCGTCGAGAAAATTTTTTTCTCCTTTCCATAATTCAAAGATTCAGGATAGGGGTAATTTACCCCATACGGGAGGTAGTTTCAAAAAATCCTCGAACACGTCAACCTTGATTTCTCTTATTAAGTAACATATATTTTTTCAGATTTTTCCGCGTTAATGTAAGAATTTTACATCAATTAGTTGATTTTTTTACCCCTGTTAGGGGTGTTTCACCCGCTGGATTGTTCCGAATATTTTTCAAAAAATAGTATATTATTTAGCTCATTAAAATACACATTCCTAAATAAGTTTCTTCGAAATTTCAGTGATTTTTCTAGGCGAAATTATCAAAAGTCCGTTTTTTACCCCC
The DNA here is from genome assembly GCA_947310385.1 of Nephrotoma appendiculata. Classification (NCBI taxonomy): domain Eukaryota; kingdom Metazoa; phylum Arthropoda; class Insecta; order Diptera; family Tipulidae; genus Nephrotoma; species Nephrotoma appendiculata. The sequence goes on from OX371223.1 coordinate 320,266,893, forward strand.
AACTTCCGAGGGGTGTTTCACCCCCTCAGAGTGTTTTTCCGCCGATAAAAAAATACGTATCCCTTATTTTTCAGTCTACTTTCACATATTCAAATTTCAGCGAAATCGGAGAGGGACACTTCGCGCCCCTTCCTTGTTAGAAAATTTGGTCCTTAATTGAAAGCACAATAAAACGACAATCACCAAAAAAAATTTCAATTAATGTTTTGCAACATTTCTTAATTCGAATAAAAATATATTCCCAAAAATATTTTCATAGAATTTATCGGCATATTTATCAACACCAAAAGGACACAGAAATCTGAAAATATCTAAAAACACCAATCCTCCAGGTTTATCGGGACCTACCATAGTACCAGAAAACTATTAATCGATGGATTATTGAAAAATGGTTATTCAAATGATATTCATAGGAAACCGGATGGTTTTGAGCAAATTTCACAAGAGAATAGCCACAGCCATTGATTGTTTCAATATCTTATATAATTTTATCAATTCTTGCAAAACATTTCAGACATACTACAATGCAGAAGGAGATAGAAGAATCATATTTAATTCTAGAATTCAATTTTTTGATTTTGGTGAAATTGAAATAGCAAATATGATACCGCCGATACAACCAGAACATCGACGTATCAAAAGTTCATATCTAGTATGGAATGTTTAACAATGTTGAATTATTTTTCATTGTTTGTTGGTGATTTAATTCTCCGGAATGACAACAATTTGAAAAATATGTTAATATTCAGGAAAGTGATTAAAGATGCGGTATGAAGGATTTTTTTAGAACTTTAAATATTCCTGTTTTTTAATTGATGAAGCGAAAGAAGTAGTATTAGCACCGACCAAATGGCACAGTGGTTAAAGCTTTGAAGTTTAGATCGGGAGGTACCGGGCTCGAATCCCGATAGGGGCAAGATGCAAAGTGAAATTTCGTCAACAGATTACGATCTGTGGTGATATAACACATCTTTGACCATATCTATGAAAAGTGGTATACAACGACCTACTAGGGAAAGCTGGGGTAATATTACAAGTCGAGGACGTCGTTTTTATACCCCAGGGAGCCGTTACAGTCCCATAATATCGTCAATCAAGATACACGCTTCAATCTTTCCCATGGAAGAAGCTGATGGTTCAATATATCAATATACAATGGAATGCAATCAACTGCACATCAGCATGACCGAGGTGAAGGTGGTTGGAGAGTGGTTGGATTTGCAACTTTAGTTTAGTAAAGTAAGTAAAGTAAAATTGTAAAGAATAAATAAATATTTTTTTTTTATTAACTTATAATTCAACATCTTATAATTATTATTACAAATATCTTATTTGTAGCATGCAATTAAATACATAGCTCCAAAACTCTAAAACGATAAAATGTTCACGTAATTTATAATTTTCGAATGCCTCTTATAGCACCAAACTCACATACTTAAACTTTTGGCGTATCCATCGATCCCAATAAAAATTCGTTATCCAATCAACACTGACGTAAAATTATGTCGAATGATAATCGCGGATAACAATTCCACATCATTTTGTCGCAGTATAAACATCCCGTATTTACATCAGAACGCTACACACACAAATACATACATAAAACCCAAAATCCACAACACAATGCATCTCGTAATCGGATTACCATCATATTTTTATGACAATTTCCAATTCACTCGCTACAACAAATTGTGTATGATGGTGGACAGAAAATTATCTGCGCGCTTCAAATAATAAAAAAAAAATTATAATCTGTAACTACAACATGTATGACAGAATTGTACAGGTACGTGAGATTAAAAGAATAATGCAAATAAATTACATGGCCATGCATTAATTAATTAATTAATTATTATTACATTAATTGGCATAAGGAAATGTACAAGGCTGCGCTTATAAAAGATGCGCGATAAAAATACGTAACGAGGAAAAGTACAATAAAAAAAAATGTTAAACCACTCGCAACATTTTTGCAAAATTTGGTTGGCTGCAGAGTTTTCTCGTATATACATGCAATTTCCAGCTTGATATTTTAATTTCCTTTTATTCACTTCTTACAATTTTTTTTAATGACATTTTTCGTCTTTTCATTATATTCGAGTGGATTTGCAGATTCGCTTTAATTTTTTTTTGTGCTATGGAATGAATTGAATTAAATTGGTTGAGACACAGTTAAGTGGTATTTCGTATTAGATGGCTCTGTGACTCGAGATGTGGTATAATAAAGAGATTAATGTTTTTTTTTTCATTTTGTTGTGTGTGGATCTGACGTAGCTGTAATTGTAGCAACTTTATTTTTTATATTTTGGAATAGTATTGTTGTTGCTCTGTTCTGGATTATCGTTATAGAGCTTTCAATGCAATTCTTATTTTGGCTTTTATTGAATCAAATGTTACATTGTTGCCAGAAATTAAATTATTTTTATGAGGTTTTGGTTTGGAATTTTAAAAAGAGTTATTTATATTACGAGATCTGTTGGTGCATACTTAATAATTTGAATTCGTATTCTGCTGAAAGATCCATATTTCAGTGTATATTTGATTCATAGTATCCTAACGTAAACAATCGCAACGAGTTATGCCATGATTCTATCGCAAAAACCAAAATAATGGCAAAATTAATCAACTATATGAGGTTGTCCTCATGGTTTTTTTTAGTTTAAAATGAGATCTTCCGAAAACAAAATTCATTTTTCAGAACAATTGGTGAGATTAGACTTTTAAAATAATTAAAGAAATTCGAAATTTTCTTAAAATTTTACCATTTTACCCTCCTATCAGAAAAAATATATTTTTTTCTACAGGTGCCACTATTTGGTCATTTCTTTCGAAAATATAATAATTTCGAAAAAATATTAGAAAATAAACTGTTACGAAGTTTAGTACATATTTGAAATTGTTGTGTTACAACTGACACCTGACACAACTACCTCCGATAATTAAAATTAAAACATCGTGAACATTTTTTTTTAGTTGAAAAAATAAAAATTTGACCTCATAAATTATTTTGGCCTAGATCTGTTTATAAGTTCTGTCATTTCCTTATTCGTCCAATACTCCAACTGTTACGGTTAAAATAGTGTGGCTCAACTTATAGCAATCGTTTCCTTTCAATCCTCCAAGCACCTGTACCAGGGATGAAAGTTTACCAACATCTACTAATTTTTACATGATCACGTCGGCATCTCCTCGACTACTCGTAGACAATTCGACAACTACTTGTAATTCACGTCAGTAGTCATTGAATGATCTACATATTTTGAATATCTGGTCACAAAGATTTTAGTTAATGATGAAAACCTGATTCAAATATTATTTAAATTAATCAAGAAAATGAACTGAACCGGGTCAGATCAAGCGACAAGATTACTATAAAATATGCAGTAAAACATGTTGATCACAAAAAACCGTGTTTCTTGGTCAACTAACGTAGGTGGGCAACCTCGGAAAAATTATGGAAAATAGCTGCTTGCTAAGCTCAATGGTACTCGCTGACATGGGGAAAACAAGGTGCTAGTTCTCAATAATTCAGTAACGATGAAAATCATTACCCATGCACTCCGAAGCGACAAATCAAACTGTAAGTGATTTGACAATGCGGTCAAATGCGGTGATTTAGAAATTGTGCTCAGCCCGAATAGATTTGTTCTTAATATCGTGACGAAATATTAAAATGCGTATATGTGCAACACACTAACATGCCACATATTGTCGCAGTTTTTAACACGATATTCACACGCATCTTTACCTACTCCACCAATAAATCAGCAACTTTACACGAGCGAATTTCAATGAATTCGCAATACATATTTAATTGGCGCACAGTTTTTGTTAATCTATCATAATTTAGAGTGATTTGGATTCTACTTGTTTTATATCAATGTATATGTATTGCTATGATCAATGATAACCAAAAAAAACAACATCATTTTAAAAGTAGTATTTAACGATCCACCATTTTTTGTACCAAGAAAAGCATTGAAACTGCGCCAATCGTAAAACTCGATTTTAGTTGAGTAAATACTGCATCTTGTATAATTCGATGTCTCTGCGGTTGTAGACCCACATTGCTTGTTTGGTAATTAAACGTTCTTATTGCTTCATGTTTAAGAGCTTAGCGTAATTTTAGCAATCACTATTACTAATCTAGATACTTGGGGCTCGGAAGAGATGCTTTAAGGTGGCATCATCGGCTTTATCGAAACGGTTTAGCTTGGCGTGATTAATTTAATGGTAAATCATTAATCAACATTAACCTTCCAACTCCTCCGGTTAAAATCGCCGCAGAAATTATAGTTTTTTGCGTTCATTTGAAATTTGAATTTAAATATCTCCTTAAAACGGATGAATATTAATACTGTTAAAGTTAGCCGAAAGTTTCCAGCCGAAAGATAATGCAGATAGTGTCTTGAATACAGCAAAAATCAGTCATGAACTCGAATTTAGGATAATTTAGGATCGGGTTACATCATTCGGGTGAAGGAGAAATTATTTCAGTTTATAGGAATTTAAAAATCGATAGGAGCGAGAGTATAAAGAGAGTTTAAAAATAGTCAAGACACTAGCTGCATTATCTTTCGGTTGGCAACTTTCGGCTAACTTTAATAGGCTTGAATATTAACGATTTTCGCCATTTGGTATTGTCACTGTAACTATGTGCCGCCCTATTTCCACATTACAAATTCTTTATTAATTAGGCACTTTATTATGTGCTTCTTTGGATACTGTTAAAGTTAGCCGAAAGTGAAAAAAAATCGATAATGAAGATAGTATCTCGACTACTAAAACCGAAAGTTAAAAAATTAACCTTATTAAAATTAGCCGAAAGTTACCAGCCGAAAGTGAAAAATCGATAATGCAGATAGTGTCTTCGGCATAGTCCGGTTGGTGTCTATATGCCAAAATCTCGAATGACGAACGATTTTATCGACGAAAAATGGGGAAAATCAAAATTTCATCACTATAACCCCATTAGAGCAACCTATACTTAGAATCTACCTATAGTAATGGGCTATCGAATCTGCATAGTCAGACTGGTGTCTATATGCCATAATCTCGAATGACGAACGATTTTAACTATAAAAAGAGGGGACAATCAAAATTTCACGCATATAACCCCATTAGAGCTACCCCAACACTATACTCAGAATTTACCTATGGTCATGGGCTATCGAATCGGCATAGTTAAATTGGTGTGTTTATGCCAAAATCTCGAATTACGAACGATTCTTGACAATGCTTGATAATTTAAAATCTTCTTTATCGACTACTTTCGCCTGTATGAGGCAGATATACCATTTCATCCCTATAACCCCACCAGACCCACCCCTAACCTATACTCAGAATCTACCTATGGTTATGGGCTATCGAATCGGCATAGTCAGATTGGTGTCTATATGCCACAATCACGAATGACAATCGATTTTATTGATGAAAAATGGGGAAAATCAAAATTTCACACCTATAACCCGATCAGGCTTACCCCTAACCTATAATCACAATCTACCTCTGTTCATGGCGTATCGAATTGGCATTATCGATGAAAAATGGGGAATATCAAAAATTCATTCCTATAACCCCCCCAGACCCACCCTTAATCTTTAGTCAAAATCTACCAATGGTCATGGGATATTGAACCAGCCTAGTCAGATTAGTGTTCATGTGGCAAAATCTCGAATGGGACAAATTTATCGTCGAAACAACGGGAAATGGAACATTTCACCAATATAACCGGATAAAACCTACTACAAACACATATTCAAATTCTACTTAGGGTCATGGTTCATCCAATTGGTACAGTCAAATAGTTCATCTGTCAAAATCTTGATATATAAACCATTCATCAGCTAAACGTAACTGCGTCTCATGGCTATTCTATAGATGCCTGTTATTGACATTTTCTTTTAGAAAATTGATTACGCAAATTCTGTATTGCTGGCATTTTTCGGTTTGAATATTGAAGGAAATTTTCTTTATCGATACATTCTACATTATCGACATTTTAAAATATTTTCGGCTGGGATAACAAAATTAATATCTGCATTACCATATTTCGGCTAAGACGGCAAAGATACTATCTGCACTACCATTTTTCGGTTTGAATAGCAAATACAAGATCTGCATTTCCATCTTTCGGCTGGAAACTTTCGGCTAAATTTAACAGTATAAAAAATTATGTTGTATAATGCATTTCCAGCCAAAAGTAACTAACCTATAAACTCAGCCAAAAGCAAATGTACATAAAAAACCAAATAAAATTTAACTGTCGATATTTATTTAGTAGTTTCATCTGCAAATAATATATATGTAATGAATATGGGCAAATTTCAAAAATGTATATAAACTTTACGTTTAAAGTGTCTGTTAAAGGTCTCGTTTGAATCGGTTCGTCGATGGTTATCGCTGGAAAATTTTCCTTTCCAGGTCAAGTATTACGTTGAGAGTCCGGGAAAATTGGGGGGAGTGAAATACGTGCAAATTTCAAAAGTTTCGTTTATTTCTCCAAGTTACTGGCGGCTTTTTCCAGCGTCTGTTCTTCATGTTATTCATGATAGGGGCGGCTGTAAAAAACCTAGCAGTAAGTATAAAGTGCTAAGGGAAGGAACCCAGAATCTAAATACGCAATAGAGTCAACCATGCAGAACAACGATACGGTGAAGGGAATAGGATGCTCAGTACCGGTGGCTCTTGGGAGTGAGAGATTGGGCTCTCATTCGTCGAGATTTAACGATCGGAGTGATGTAGTGATTGAACGCTTGGTTACTACACCACATACAAGTAATACAAGAAATAACACTGAAGTTGTCAGTCTGGTAGGTGGTTCATCCAGTACGGCAAGATCAGTGATAAGGTCGCCTACAAAACCGTCTGCCGCAAGTATTTTCAAACGATCAACGGAAACCATCGATAAACCGATTCAAACGAGAGTTTTCCAGACATAACACTTTAAACGTTATTTAAGTTTTTATAAATTTTTGAAGTTTGCCCATAAACGTGTCATATAATCACGTGAAACTACTAAATTAATGTCGATATTTAAATTTTATTTGTTTTTTCTTATGATACATTTGATTTCGGCTGATTTTGTAGGCTAGTTACTTTCGTTTGGAATATTTCATTATAATACATATTTTTTAACTTTCAGCTGATGAAGTCGAGACACTATCTGCATTATCGATTTTTTTACATTTGGCTGACAACTTTCGGCTAACTTTAACAAGGTCTTCTTTGGCAAATGTGGCCACACCCTTTACCGAAATGGGACTAAATTAATCAAGAACACTAAAGGACTTCTTTATACGTACCCTTATTTTCAATCAATTACTCGAGAACCAAATTAGCCGTGAATAATTAATCCTAGTTTACAATTAAATTTATTATCCGGATTTAGACTTATCACTGAATATGTAAATCAATAAAAGACTAATACTTTGTTATATCACAGAGTTCCATAAGTAAGAGTTGCATTGCGCATTTATGCCAGAGAGTTGTGTCAGATTGAACAAAGTGTGCTTGCGTGTTGAGAAGCTGGTAAATTTTTAAAACTGTGCCATTTTTAACAAAAAAAAAAAATAACAAAAATATGTACACGAATCGTAAAAGAATTCGAGAAAGCAACAAATGTGTTAATTTTTACACTGTCAAGTAAAAAGTTGAGCGAGACAACTAGTCAATGTTCAGTAGTAATGTTTTTATTTAGTAATACTGTCATCAGTTTTATTTTATTTTAAAAGTAAACTCATTATGGTCAATAACAAGGTATCACAGAGATTGCATCAAAACGCCATCATATAGATGTAACTCATACAGATTTAAACTATATTTAATGAAGTACTATATACTTCATTCCAATGTGGATTTTCCCTGTAAGTTTTTTAAGTGAACTTCTCATCGGTTCCTTCAAATTTTTGGTTCTCAGAATAATACGACATCAAAGCGTTCTCACCACAATGCCTCGGAGGAACAACTCATACGAGTCCTACGAATCAAAAAACGATAGTACTGTTTCATTATAGATTTACTCAATACTGTTTTTCTGAACAAAACTATTAACGGCTCTCCATCCGATTTTTGAGTGAATCCCATTTAGGTCATTTACTAGACATTCCAGACATTCCAGAAGTTACACCAAAATGCAATCATATAAAAAAAAAATTCCTTAGGGTCTGACAACCGACCAATCAAACGGTGTGTAAACTATTTTTGCAAGTGCTCAGTACGATTTTACTTAGGGAAACTCTCATTTGTTATATCTTACTTTGAAATGAATCTCAATATGGTCCACAACACATCGCAAATAATACTATTTTTTTACTCTCGAAGAAGTATGTGAATCAATTAATTCAGAAACCGTGAAAATGTTAGCAAAGTAACGCCGTAAATAATAATGTTGGTCAGATTGGTGCTGGCAAATCGGGTTCGAATTTACTTAGACTGGTGTTTAGGCCTGGTATTGTTGCTGAGAGTACTCGACATTTTCATACGATCAGTGCATTCGATTGTAGGCTTCATAATAAATTCGCTGATATAATCACACGGGAAAAAGGTGATAAGCTTTATATTGAATTGAAAGGAAGAAGTTATTATAGTGTGCTTCGAGATTCGCTTCCACGTTTCACATTATTATTTCCATTTACATTAAATAAAAAAAAAATCCCGAAGCTCGCAGTAATACTCCATAAAAAAACTCGAAGTATCCCCGAAATTTCGATATACTCTAATTTGCAAAGTCATCTCTAAAATTAAGTGTCAATGGCCCTTAAATATGCACAATACTGGGGAAGGGGAGGGGGGATTTTTTAATCGTATCAAATCCCCAGAAGGTCGTATCAAATCCCCAGATTTCATTAATAAATTTCAAGTATACTCAAACATATTTGATGTTGTTCTTATAATCGTTGAATGAACCGACCTCATACACAAACAACCGCAAAAACTGTATCATTAACCATATATCGTTTTGGTAAAAGCTACGAAAGTTGCACGCGGAATCGACACCAAAAGTTATGTAATATTTTGCTTATTTGAAATTTCTCACTGGTGTGTTTCCAAATTTTCTTGTAAAAACATGTTCTAGTGGGAGAAATAAAAAATTCAACCATGCCTTTTTGGTTAATTTGTGTAGCTACACTTTTGATAAATTTTTAACACTACACGCAGTGTAGTCTTTTCTCTACTCTATTGTAACGTGTTCATTTTCATAGAAAATACGCACAAATTTCATATCTACCAGAACATCAGTTCTTCAATCCTAAAAGGAATATGTAATGTAACCATTTCTTTCTAATTGTATTCTGTTAACTCTTTTCCCAGATCATAATTTCTGTATCTTATAATTTTTGGAATTTACCGTTCTTTCGTCCCCCTACAACTCCCCCACCCCAATGCAATGACATTTTTTCGAGAATCAAACTGGGCTAGAGTGATATCATCAAGTTCAACGGGTCTTTTGTCGTACAAATGGTTTAAAATGGTAAGAGACTGTAGATTAGCAGATATTTTTTCGGGATCTGATCTCAAATCTTTCTCACCTATATGATCCCCGAAATGTTTAATCTCCCCCATCACAAAGTTGACTTTCAACATTTATTGTGAGCCCGGTATTCCGGAGATGACTATGGAAATCACTACATACAGCAAAAATCTTGTCGTGAAGCAAAAGTGGAATTAGTAAATGCATGAGGTGGCAAACGACAGGGCTACAGCCCAAACGGCACCACCTCGAGTTGGTAGAGTGGCCGCCCCGGAACTGTAAATGCAGTTTTTTCTTTGGCACTAAAACACTATTTAATTTTGCAGTACCTATCAAAATGCATGATGTTCCATTTGACTTTTTACCAATTATAACAGAGCAGGTCCAACAGCTCTTGCTAACCTCAACTACTTGTAGGTTTAACATTCGATTGATTTCTGTGAAAATACTTTTCTTACTGCAGGTGATGCCAGATAATTCCGCTGTACAAAACCCCTCAATGATTTTAATATCATGAGCATTAAAAATGTTTTCACCCCATGCCTTCTTTTGAAAGGGAGGGAAAACAATTGATTTTGAGCTGAGTTTAAATATTGTTCCTCGTTACCTTCATGCAGTTCACAGATCTATTTGCAATTCGTAATTGTATCTTCACAAAATTAATTTGCGGTAAAAAAATGTATTTCTATTACAAATCAATTCCTAGATACACAGGAGATTTAAAACTGGGAACTATACAAAATATAATATCCTCGACCACAATGTTCTACTGTATCTTCTTATATTTAATTTCGAGTTCTTCCAATAAAGCATAAACCCTCTTGCCCAAAACACTTACAGTGATACCACTGTCCAAAAGACTAGTTTTTGGTTCCAAGTTAAATGAAACTGTATAGCATTTGGACGGCGATCACCATCAATTGAACATTTAATTAAAGCAGAAATGAAATTTTTAATAAATTTCCGTTTACATCTATAATGATTTAGGGTGCCATTTGCTTTATTACAACGATTAAAATAAAATAGAAAATAGAATTTAGGGTTTGTTTGTAAATCAGATTGTGTAAATCAGGTGCTTGCGGTAACATAGTTATTAAAGTGTCCGCTCCAGTTTGCCATCCAAAGGATTCTGGGTGGCGTATTTTGGAATTTAGTTAATTTTTTCGAGTCTGGGTGTGAAACTATATAGGAGCTTACACGCCGGTTTTTGAGTTTTTCGAAGGTTCTGCTTTACAATTTTTATACCAACAATTCCGACACCTACTCGAAGGAGGTTTGCTCCTACATGCATTATAGCGCTCGTAGCAGATTCTAGCAAAGTCACTGCCAAATTCAGGATAGACGAAAGGCATATCGCAAAGATGCTGTATATAAGGGCGGAAATTTGACAGTGGGAAATAAGAGATAACGCTACTCGCTGCAAGTGGCAGCACTATCACTAAAGAGAATTTATTTTGCTATGTAATTACCAAAATTTTGTATCACCACGGAAAAAACTTTTATGGCCGAAGAAAATCAAAAAATTATAGTGAAAATTCTAATCCAAAATATTTTTCCAATTTGTCCTTTTATGCGATGCAAATTTTACAACATTTAAGTAAGAAATAGCCGAGTTCCCTCCAATTTAAAATTTATTTACTACTAGCTGACTTACCCGGCGTTGCACGGGAGGTATTATATACCATGAGTTGTATTTTCGAATATTTTGTAGAAAATGTCTGGATAACTCAGTAGTTCCACAGACGTAAGCTAGAAGAGGTTCAAGTGGATCATCCAGAGGAGGCAAATTCACTTTTCCATTTGAACAACACATTCCACGCGATTCATTGTGAAACTTGAAGCATGACAAAACAAACAAATGTTTTCCATTTGCCCAATTGAAACATTGTAATCATAGCCTTTCCCGTAATTGAATGCTGCTAGCTTTAATATTTAATACCTGGAAAATAATCACCAACAATTATTTTATTGCAATATAGCTAACTAATCGAGAACAACGGCATCCGAAACACAAATTAATATTAATTTATTCAAAACGATTAATACTACGTCCACTTCGATACGTTTTACCGCGAACTGTGGTTGAAAATGACATTTCGAAAAACAAAAGAAGTTTTTTCAAACTAAGTCAATTTTACACGTACAATAATTTGAATCCAAGGATGTTTCTTGTAGAAGATGCTATTTTCAAATATAAAACGCTAGTTTTATGTTTAAAATTTGCATCTTCTACAAGAAATAGCATCTTCTACATGCCTTTTCTAGAATTGATTTTATGAAACAATCATTGATTATTTAAGTAATAAACTAAATAAAGTAATAAACTATTGGCGTTTAGTATGAAACTACTATTTTCATTAAAAGCTTCCGGTTGCAATAGTGGATTAAAATAGAAAGTTAATTATTTCTGAAGTTATGTGGAAATTAGAACTCGCTGACTATGGCACATTTCAAAACAGGATATGATAAACAGGATATCACTAAACAGTACATGTCAAACCAGTAAAAATGGATTATTAGTATGGATAATATAAGTGTTCAGAGATTTGTCTTCAGTTAAAGTGATGAAAGATTGTCTTAAATCTAAATTAATAAAATTGATTTGAATAATTAATTCAATTATAGTAGAGGTATGATTTGTGTATAACAATCGCACGATAGATATCCTTTTTTGGTGTCTAAATTTGCGGCTAAGGCGCTATTTCGGAACATTTAAATAATTGTATCTATACATATAAAACTGATTTCTTGATCCAGGGCAGACTTCCGGATTGGAGCATGTCACTAATTTCATATAACCCCTTTCCTTAGTAATTCCCGTCAAAAAATCTTAAAAAAATTGAAATTTGAGAAAATATTTGTAACACAGCCCCTAGACCCCGGGGTCCATCCCTTTCAAAAGTATCGTGGTCTTGGGCCTGAACATGCAACATATACATGGTAAAAATTTCATGAAAAATTTCGAGGGGCGGACCCCCGAATTCGAACATGTCAGTAATTTCATATAACCCCTTTCCAAAACTCATTTTCGTAAAAAAATTTAAATTTTTGAAAAAATTTGTACCATGGCCCCTAGACCCCGGGGTCCAGCTCCTTTCACAATATCGTAAGATTGGTTCTGAACATGCAACATTTGCATGGTAAACATTTCATGGCGATCGGTTAAGCAGCTGAGAAGTCATTTTGGAATAATCAAATATTTGTATCTATACATGTAAACAATAATTTTTGATCCAGGACTGGGCCCCTCGGATTCGAACATATCAGTAATTTCATATAACCAGCCCCATAAACTCATTTTCGTGGAAAAGTTTAAAGAAAATTAAAATTTTCGAAAAAAAAATGTACTGCAGCCCCTAGACCCCGGGGTCCAGCCCTTTCCAAAATATCGTAAGGTTGGTTCTGGATATGCAACTTGTACATGGTAAAAATTTCATGGCGATCGGTTGAGCGGCTGAGAACTCATTTTGGAATAATCAAATATTTGTATCTATGCATGTAAAAATTAATTTTTGATCCAGGGCTAGGCCCCTCGAAATCGAACATGTCAGTAATTTCATATAACCAGCCCCATAAACTCATTTTCGTAGAAAAATTTAAAGAAAATTAAAATTTTCGAAAAATTTGTACCGGGGCTCCTAGACCCCGAGGTCCAGCCCCTTCCAAAATATCATAAGGTTAGTTCTGGATATGCAACTTGTACATGGTAAAAATTTCATGGCGATCGGTTGAGCAACTGATAAGTCATTTTGGAATAATCAAATATTTGTATCTATACATGTAAAAATCAATTTTTCATCCAGGGCTGGGCCCCTCGGATTTAAACATGTCAGTAAATTCATATAACCAGTCCCATAAACTCATTTTCGTAGAAAAATTTAAAGAAAATTAAAATGTTCGAAAATATTTGTACCGCAGCCCGTAGACCCGGGGTCCAGCCCCTTCCAAAATATCGTAAGGTTGGTTCTGGATATGCAACTTGTACATGGTAAAAATGTCATGGCGATCGGTAGAGCGGCTAAGAAGTCATTTTGGAATAATTAAATATTTTTATCTATACATGTAAAAATTAATTTTTGATCCAGGGCTGGGCCCGTCGGATTTAAACATATCAGTAATTTCATATAACCAGCCCCATAAACTTATTTTCGTGGAAAAATTTAAAGAAAACTAAAATTTTCAAAAAAAATTGTACCATGGCCTCTAGACACCGGGTCCAGCTCCTTTCACAATATCGTAAGATTGGTCCTGAACATGCAACTTGTACATGGTAAAAATTTCATGGCGATCGGTTGAGAGGCTGAGAAGTCATTTTGGAATAATCAAATATTTGTATCTATACATGTAAAAATCAATTTTTGATCCAGGGCTGGGCCCCTTGGATTCGAACATATCAGTAATTTCATATAACCAGCCCCATAAACTCATTTTCGTGGAAAAATTTAAAGAAAATTAAAATTTTCGAAAAAATTTATACCGTAGCCCCTAGACCCGGGGTCCAGCCCTTTCCAAAATATCGTAAGGTTGGTCCTGAACATTTTCGGAAAAATTTGTACCGCATTCTCTAGACCCCAGGGTCCAGCCCCTTTCACAATATCGTGGGATTGGTCTTGAACATGCAACGTGTACATGGTAAAAATTTCATGGCGATCGGTTGAGCGGCTGAGAAGTCATTTTGGAATAATCAAATATTTTTATCTATACATGTAAAAATTATTTTTTGATCCAGGGCTGGACCTCTCAGATTTGAACATGTAAGTAATTTTATATAACCAGTCCCATAAATTCATTTTCGTGGAAAAATTTAAAGAAAATTAAAATGTTCGAAAAAAATTGTACCGCAGCCCCTAGACCCCGGGGTCCAACCTCTTTCACAATATCGTAGGATTGGTCCTGAATATGCAACTTGGACATGGTAAAAATTTCATGGCGATCGGTCGGAACTCATTTTCGTGGAAAAATTTAAAGAAAATTAAAATGTTCGAAAAAAATTGTACCGCAGCCCCTAGACCCCGGGGTCCAACCCCTTTCACAATATCGTAAGATTGGTCCTGAATATGCAACTTGTACATGGTAAAAATTTCATGGCGATCGGTTGAGCGGCTGAGAAGTCATTTTGGAATAATCAAATATTTGTATCTATACATGTAAAAATTAATTTTTGATCCAGGGCTGCGCCCCTTGGATTCGAACATATCAGTAATTTCATATAACCAGCCCCATAAACTTATTTTCGTGAAAAAATTTAAAGAAAATTAAAATTTTCGAAAAAATTTGTACCAGAGCTCCTAGACCCCGGGGTCCAGCCTCTTCCAAAATATCGTGAGGTTGGTTCTGGATATGCAACTTGTACATGGTAAAAATTTCATGGCGATCGGTTGACCGGCTGAGACGCCCATTCGGAACAAACAAACACGAATTCATTTTTATATATGTATATAGATTTAATGTGTAAAATGTAGAGATGCCCATTTTTATAAGGACTGGTAATGAAATAGCCAGTTTAGTCCAGCACCAACACAACCTAGAATTATGCCCAAAACTTATTTTAAAATCCCTGATCAATACTACTATTCAAATTTCATCGAAACTGGTTAAAAAATGGCGTAAAGACGGAATATTGTTAAATTTCAAGATTTCCGAGTTCCTTTACTTCAGGGATCAATCAATTTGTCATTTTGCGGCTCATTTTTAATATTTTATTGCGCTGAGATGTTTTATTTGGTGGTAAAAGAGAAACAAAATTAATAAAAAAAAATCCGCTAACAAAAACAATTCTCCTTGGTGATAGTGCTGCCACTTGTAGCGAGTAGCGTAATTTCTTATTTCCCCCTATCTTGTACAGTATATCGCAGAGTCTAGGAGCATCTTTTATAGGATTATTTGCCTGTATCTTAAGCAAATCGTTGACATAGCTATATTCTGTTTTAGGCTCCACTAATTGCGGGGATTGTATATATATAGCACCCTTAAAGCTACCAGTAGTTAGATAGGAGCTTCAATAAAGTTTTTCATTATTATCTGGATTATTAATTGAAACATGACTTCTTGCTATTAAGGATTGTTGTGTTTGTGTAGCTTTTGTTTAGAGCTAGAGGGTTTACATTAAAGCTAGGGAGGTATCTACTCGGTGGCCACTTTATTACAATATATGTACTTTGATGAAGTACTTGTTTGTACTGAATGCAATATAAAAAAGCTTCAGCCTCAAGTCAAAATGTGACAAAATCAAGTGTATTTTAAAAGTCAAACTTAATGTTTGGGCAATTGTCCGTTTTATAAAAGCTAAAACAGTAATCACATACTAAATTACACGATTATTCATCATAATGCCATATAATATAGCACACAGTGCGACGATTATTCATACATCAAAAACATATAATCTATATACACATACATATATATGAGCATTTATACATAATCTGGTGTGCAATTGAATAATTAAAAACGACCCAACCAAAAGCATATAAAATCCGCGTTAAACAAATATTCCATTTTGTGCCAGGGTATAATATTTATTTGGAAAAACAAAAAGCTCCGGAAAGTTTGCCACCCCTTTTTTTTGGTATATGAAATATATTTTATGCTCTGGTGCTTTCCTGGGCGAAATCTTTTTTCATTTTTGTATTTGTTTCATCTTCACTGTACACAGAGCAGTTTGTTTGGTAGGTTAACATCGCGAATAATTAAAACTAATAACAATAAAATAACGACCGTCAACTAATTATTTTTTGTAATTTTATGTTTTGTCGTTGTTGTTATGCATATAAAGGGCATGTAGCAGGTAGATATACATCACCGTTTGCTGTTTTTTAAGCTCGAGCGCGCTTTTCTACTCGACAAATGAAAAAAAAACTGTTTTAGAGCGATGATGTCGTGTAACTATGGTGCCTCGACCGCAATATGCTAAATGTCATATTTTCTTTCATTGTATGTTTGATAATCATTTGATGACAAAACAGCTTGTTTTCCATTGGAAAACTGCCGAAAAAAAAATTAAAAAAAAAATCTTAACTTACAATGACACCGAAATAAAAATAAAAGGGGTAAACAATCTGTTGTAAACAGTAAAGGGTAAAGCCTGAATGATTAATTATCCACAAAATGCTCTGTGTCGGTCTTCTTATACCAAAAGCATATTCAAAGGGAGTTTTATGCCTCTGCCTATATCACTCTCTCGACGTTGATTTTAATTTTATGTTTCCATGTATATTTTTCTCCCGCACGTCATAGACATCGGTACAGCTTTATCTTTCATTTTATGGATCGTCGGATGGATGGATGGATGGATGGATAGATGTACGTATATATGTCGAGTCGAGTTGAGCAATTGATACATGTGTTATGTCTTAGTTTTGTGATAATGGCCTTTTTGTCTTGTTGTGTGTATGTACATATATCGCGCAAATGGTATTGCTTAATTTTTGCGATTATAATTATGTGTAATGTGGGTAGATTTGTTCATTTTTTTATAAATGTCAGGCATTATATAATAATTTATATATAATATACATGTGTAATGGATTAAAAGTTTGCTTTACCAAATACCCCTCTATACGATATACGAGTATTACAATGAAATACTGAATTACTATTCGTCCGCCCAAAAATTTATTTTATTACACTCAACGAGTCAACATACATAATTTGTTGCAGTAGTTTATGAAATGTATCCTTGCGTTTTATCACTGTCACCATTATTTAAGATTTTATATATAAATCTTGATTTAATTCTTTTATATATTAAAATATAACATTTTTTATTTTGGTTTGGTTTGGTTCTCGTTCTAAATTAAATTTTGTGGTTTTCTTAAGCTGTCAAAATTATAAATCACTTTTCGTGGTTTTAATTTTAGGAAAATTAATAGTGTATTAGATTTAGCTCCTATATACTGGTATAGCGAAGATATGATATAATATATTTTTATATTAAGCTAATTTGAAACCCGAAAGACCTACAGATCGTAAACAGATACAAAAATTTAGATTGCTCAGCCCAGTTTAAGAGGCCTACCAAACAGCTATAAAATACTCGTGAATATATAGATGGATTATGATAGTAGTTACAGATACAAATTTATTACAAACAATTGACTTCTGCAATCTAGCTGGTGCCACAAAAAGACTGAAGTAACGTAAACCTTGCTTCAACAAACTACCTAAATTTTGAAACTTCAGAATACTGTTATTTTCGTAGAATTTTATTATTTTTTCTTAAACAGTATGGGAACATCGTTGAATTCTACTGAGCGAAATGATAGACCCAACTTAGAACATTCACGTGCAATTGGACGAAAACAAAAATTTTTTCTTAACAAATTTCCAACTTGAGTCGTTTTCACTTCACATTTTCATCCATCTTTAATCAGAAAATTAGACCAGTTTCATTTTTTGGTTTTACAGATATATGACGTTTGAAGTTTAAGCAAATAATTGGAACACGGAAGAGCGATTTGCTTTGCGCCATTTTCCAAGACGTTTACCGACATACGGGATTGTTTTTTGGCATTATTCCAGTACGTTAAAAATTCATTGAATGATGTGGAGCTGCAGATAAACAACCTACTCTATTGATACCACTATGGCTGTTTGATATATCATTCTGTTTGGTCATCTTTGATCCAAACGCGGAGAAAGTCTGATGGACATGCAGGTGTGTTTTTGGGAATATTTTACTAATTCAATATATTTAAAATTAATTGAATGGCCTGACACTATATATTGCAGAGCTACCTCATTAATGCCACTATGGTAATTTTATAGGTCAACATTGGCTCAAATATAAAATGACCTCCATGTACTTTCTATATATTCAATTCGCATGTCCATCAGAGCTTCTCCGCTATTAAGCCAAAGTTAACCAATATAGTTTGACCTTATGAATATATAGTGGCATCAACGGGGTAGCTCTATAGTGAATTCAATGGATATTCAATATATTGAAACATCGAATTAAAGCTAAAAAACCACGCCGCTTGCTTGTTCATTAGACTTTCCCAACGTTTGGACCAAAATTGAACAACAATATGGCATTTGGCCAGATGTATCCTTTTTTAAGGATTTGTTTATTTATAAAATGAAAACATTATAATTTTAATAGATTTGTAAGCCTCTGAATCAGTTTTAACACGTTGAAGTTGTTTGTGCCATTAAGTATAAAAATTTCAAATGTGAGTTTAAATTACGCAAAGTCAAAACAATTAAGTTAATAATAAATTAATAAATTAATCCACACTTATACATCTTGGAACAAGACACAAAATATATATAAAAATATATAAAATATCGGCTAAACCGGAGTAACTCTGTACAATTTTCAAAAAATCATGAACCATTGCAATCATTTCGTCAAAATAGACCCAGCTCCAATTTAAGAATCCCTTGAACCAATTTTCCGGAATTTAGACTCATCATACTATCGATTCTTAGCATAAAAACGATTTTTCCCGAAATTAACACTTATCGAAATCGATTCCTGGCATTTGATACCTGGGTATTCTTTTCACTTAACTTTACCAAATCAATGCTATTCGAAAAAACTAAATAACTCAGTCCGCACTAGACGACATCAAAATCGTAGGAGGCGCAACAAAATGTCAGAAAAAGACAAAGATCAAAACAATAATAAGATAGCGAACTATACAAATCAATATTGTTACTCATAACAACCAACATTTGCAAATGACGCAATTAGTGCACCCACATCACGGAATCGCAACTATAACATAACAAGTGCAACATACCACTATATGATGAAATATAATGTCATAGGTCTAATTATCGAAAAAAAGACCAAACATGGTGCAACATAGTACTATAGCAACATCCAAAAAATGAAGCAACATGGTAAAAAACACGCCAAGAAAGTTCAGTACAACGCAGTATGATGCAACAACCTACAATATCCCACAACATAGTGCTATATTGTGCAACACCACTTAGAAAAGAATATCATGAAACATTATGCAACACCGTGCAACATGGCTCAACATCATGCAACATGGTGAAACATTAAGAACATTGTGCAATAAGACGAGTCATCCAAAGGATTACTAAATGAATTAACCAAAAATTAAATGAATCAATGAATTCGAACCAATCAATGAATTCGAAAACCCTGTCCCTCAAAGTTTTATCAAAAATGTTCAATCCAGGTAAAATGATGAAAGAAGGTACCAAACAACCATAATGCAGCATAGTGAAACAAGCAATATAATGCAACGTCACGCCACATGAGAAAACATGAGAAAACATGATGCAACTTCTCACAACATGGTGCAACATAACGTGACATCGCGCGACATCACGCAACATGACGCAACAGCATGCAATATGGGCAACATAACGCAACATGTTGTGGGGCAATAAAACGGCGATCCGGGGAATCATAAATGAATTATCCAGAAATCAGAACGCCCACTAAATTTATCAAAATCGTCCAAGCCAAATAAAATGTTAAAAAGGTACTCCAAGCTTCCTGGCCCCCACCGGATGACTCCCTGATGAATTTATTAAATTCAGGATCGATCACAATCATTTTATGGTAATCGATAACAGAATGCGACCCAAAAAAATATAAAGAACGGGACCTGGGGCTGACCGTTCGTCTCTGAACGAATTTTTCCGAAAACATCCAAAACTGTTTTAAAGAATACGAGAGGCAAAACTATGAATAAATGACATTAGATTAAGATTTGTGTTGAAAATGAACACAACTATGCCCTGTCGAAGTGGAGGGGCGGAATCATGAAATACGACCGGAAAATTTAAACGGAATTAAAAATATTTTCAAACTTATTAGATTAAAAGTATTCAAATTTACCATGATGGATGCAGACTGATGTATAAATGCAACTTCTATAATATTTGAAGAGCAATGGCTAATCTCCTACAAAATTTTCGAAATTCATTTTTTACCGGTACAACATTTCCATTTAAAACTGCTTGATTATGAAATAGATGTCGAATTAAATTTTAATGTTAAACTTTTATTTATTTGAGTTTTCATACAAAATATCTATACCAATTTTGTCCATTTCTCGAATTTTTTAGTGTTTGTCCATTGAAATATTTTCTAACAATTCATTTTTCCGGTCGCATTTCATGATCTTGCCCATGTATACAGCACAATAACTATATATTTCCTTGAAATACAAAAGACTTCAATGCCATCTCTCATTAGGTTAACCATTGCTCTTAAAACATGATAGAAGTTGCATTTATATTTACATCAGTCTGCATCCATCATAGTAAATTTGAATACTTTTAATCTAATAAATTTCAAAATATTTTTAAATCCGTTTAAATTTTCCCGGCCATATTTCATGATTCCGCCCCAGAACTCATAGGCTGACCCAGCTTTCATGATAGTACTATAGGCTGTGCAATGTGTAGATGATTTCATGAAAACCGGGGCTCTAGTCTATGACCTAGAATAAAGTAGGTCGTGAAAAACGATCCGCGAAAGATTTGGGAGTGCTTTAATCCCAGAACAGATTGCAAAGTCAATAGAAACAAATCAAAAAACGGAAATAAAATATGAGACAGCCACAGCAACTGTTTAAATAAAATTGATTAAACCCAAAGGCCCTGCTATCGAATATGGCATCAGTAGTCTTGAACGGTTTAAAATTATCCAGCTAAAATTCAAAAATGGAGTGTGCTATTTGCAAGACCTGGTTGCTTGGGTACCCAAGTTAAAACAAGAAAAAAAAATTTAAAATAAGTCAGGGTAGGTTTTACCGAATGTACACGCACATGTACAAATCGAGCCAAGAGTAACTATTTTTGTATTAAGGAAAAAGTTTTTAAACTTATTTCAAATTCAAACATAAAAATGTGTATTTAAAATGCAAAAATAATTTAAAATACATACTCGTAAATTGCTTCTAGGAAAAGTAACTAATAATATAAAAAATGTAAATAAAGCAATATCCAATAAATAAAAATTTAAATATTTCAGTCTCACAGTTTTTATAATCTCGTTGGTTTATTATGGAATTTTAAATAAAATATATTTTAAAAAAACCTTTTAAAAATACCACGCTTATGTTTAAAAGCTATAAAAAGTAGATAATAAATAAAAGGCTTTGAAAAGTAGAAAATAAAATTCTTTTAATTCTTCCTTACTCCTATCAAGGTATATTTATAACAAGTAGAAATTTAAAATTAATATGACTAAAAATACAAGCGTTGGGCGTTCCTTCCGAATGTATATAATATCTCTCAATATGTATATCATTTTTACGTTAATACCGAAATGCTCCAGCACAAAATCTATTCTTAGGATACATCAGAATAGACTGTTCCATTAGTGTTACTAAAAGACTTTACTGAGATTTTACTTCATTTGTTTAGTAGTCTTAAATTACTAATGTCGTGAAGGAGCGCCCCACGATTATATTTTTAGTCATATTAATTTTAAATTTCTACTTGTTATAAATAAACCTTGATAGAAGTAAGGAAGAAAAATTTTATTTTCTACTTTTCAAAGCCTTTTATTATCTACTTTTTATAGCCTTTAAACATAAGCGTGGTTTTTTAAAAAACTTTTTAAATATATTTTATTTTACAGTTTTTATTTTAGAGGCTTAGGAGCAGCATAGTAGTAGTAGTGTAAAATTCAAACATCTCAACATTTCTCCATCCAAACATTTTTACATGCAAATTACAACACATAAACGTCTACGTCATATTTTTGGTATGATATCAAAGGGCCGAATGTCGAAGAGCCGAATGTCGAAGGGCCGAATTTCAAAAGGCCGAATGTGTCGAAGGGCCGAATGTCGAAGGGCCGAATGGGTCGAAGTGCCGAATTTTTATTTTTTGGTTTTTTTTGTTTTTAGAAATATTTTTTTTTTTATTTAATTTAATTATTTTTTGCATGACAAAATTTTCCTTTACCAAAATGTATCGCTGACTGATAGATACGTGGAATTTTATGCATATAAAATAAAATTTATAAGAAATTCATTTGTTTAATAAAAAAAAAATTACAAAATATTCCATAAAACAACAAATTTAAAAAATTATATTTCTAAAAATAAAAAAATAATAATAAAAATCGGCCCTTCGACCCATTCGGCCTTTCGACACATTCGGCCCTTCGACATTCGGCCCTTCGACACATTCGGCCCTTCGACATTCGGCCCTTCGACATTCGGCCCTTTGTACCCATTCCATATTTTTTATATGAAGAGAAACAGTAACACTGCGATAACTAAATCTTCCACAATTAAAAAGTTTTCATACTTTTAGTTAGATGGCAGCACTTTGAAAAAGATTTTCAGTTAAACTTTTTATAGCTTTTCAAATTTGGTTTGTGTCTTCACTACTTACAGTTCAAATATCAATAAATATACTATGCCAGAGCATATTTAATTTCCAAAAATGTTAGAATCTTGTATTGTAATCGGAGTTAAGCCTGCATCCAAAATTTCAGCTCAATTGGATGTGGTAAAAACAGTTCCACTGTTTTAGTAGACAAAGATGTATTGAACATTTTCTACAGTAAACGTTACGTGCGAAACGCACAGCTTTCGAACTTGCATCTAGTTGCCTCTTTATTTCCACTAAATTCAGGATCAATAATCATACCGAATATCGGAGATTGAACGAATTTCGTCTTGAATTTTTCTTGAATGAGATGGAAATCCGGTATTGGTAATATCCGCCGGAGGACGCCCTCGTTTTCGTGAATTGGTGAAATCACCTAGAGTGACACATATAACCGGAATTCCAACAAATCTAGTATGTTTTAGCTGGTATGTTTTGTTTTTGCATATACGTAGTTTACCTAGAGTCTACACTATGCAAATTCACTAATATTTTCTATCAGGGTGTCAATGTATGTGTGAGTATTTTACATAAATTTTGACACTCTCAGCAAATAATCAGGTGGCTATTTCACGATAACTTATCATGATATTATTACGAAATGTCATCCTTTTGATGTTATGTTTCAAAATTTAATTTAAAGGGTGAGACATCAGTTTGTGTTTAATTCGTGTGTTGATTCGAGAAAAAAATAATGGACAGACGTACACAACTATTGCAAAAATTAAATATACTAAAGAAAATTAACACAAATTACGAAAATAACAAATTTCGATATATTATTAACACAAAATACAAAGTTAAATAAATCTACTATAACAAAAATGTATGTCTTGACTCTAAAAATTAAATTTATAATGATGAAACATAACCTCAAAAGGATGACATTTCGTAATAATATCATGATAATTTATCGTGAAATAGCCTCCTGATAATTTGCTGATAGTGTCAAAATTTATATAAAATACTCACACATACATTGACACCCTGATAGAAAATATTAGTGAATTTGCATAGTGTAGACTCTAGGTTATACTCAATCCAACTAGTGCTGATCACAAAATCTAAAAAATTCACTACTAGTATGACTGTGAAGTTTCCGACAAAATGAAAAAATAACAAAACATGGCGGAACATAAAATTTGTCGAAATAACAAAAATTTCACATGTATTAGTAAAACAGTTGGCAAAAGCAATGTTAGGCTTGACAAATAAAATGACAAATAAAAATAAATAGATTAATACGAAATTCGAAATGTTATACTTACAATTCATTATAAATTGTAAAAATATTGTATTACAAAACCTAAACATAGAGTTTTTAAAACCAAAAATTACTCAAAAGTACATCTAATTTCCTAAAATACTCTTGGAATATTTTTGGTAAATATTTTTGGTAAAAGAGCTATCAAACGACGCCACCTTTATGTCAATACGATGACCAGAACCCATTTGTCGTTGACGATGAATATGACTGTCAAAATAATTGCCCAAATCTCTGAAATGTCTAAGATCAATGGTCTATGTGTACGATGACCAGAACCCATTTGTCGTTTTATTTAATAACACACGGGTTTCTCTGCTCTTTCAAAATGCGGTGTATAAGTTCTCTTATTTCTTCGTTAGCTAAACATTCTAGATTGTCACTGAATTTTACGGAATATTTTAAGACCCATTTTGTGTTTGTGTATTTATGAGTTACTATATTTATCAAGGTTGGACTTGGACTTACAGTATTATTAATAAAATCGTCTTTATAATTCGATGCTTCTACAACTTCACGATCCAAATTTTCTGGTTCTTTATAATCAATGAATTCTATAGATATGTCATTGGGACAGGCGGCTTGATGTTCATCTTTTAAAATGTCGAAGTTTATTACTGTGTCTGAATTGTTAAGTAAAATTTCTGTTGTACACGATTCTAGCACGATTTTTTAAGCAATTCCAGATTATTTTTAACACAATCATTCTTCCCAAGGTGTCGCTGCAAAATATAGTTCAATTTCAAGATATTTTTTAAGTTACACCCAATGTGCATTACTTTGCAAACACTTCTGACTTCTGCAGTATTCGACTTTGATGTTAGAAACTTTTCATTTTTAATATCCAAAATGCTCATAGCTCGTATAAGAGCGTGAGCATTTATCGTGCTCCTTTTCTTTTATAGTTATAGCACACATAACAATTAAACAGATGTGGATCATTCCTACAACCGCGATGTGTGTGAAATAAAAATTATTAATTTTCATACCTTGTTATAATAGGGGTTTGGAATTTATGAGGGAAGAGATAAGATAGTTAAGCTTTTTAATATATAACTCTCTTTCATGCCAACGTAAAATTTCATAAACAATATTTTATATGTTAAATGTTCGTTAGACCATCCCATTGGTTATTTAGACAGTCATATTCATCGTCAACGACAAATGGATTCTGATCATCGTATTGATATAAGGGTGGCGTCGTTTGGTAGCTCTTATTTTAAGCCATCTAGCCACATATGCCGTTTTTCTTAGACATCTCTGAGATTAACTAGATTTTTATTTTTTTTAAACCGCTCGTATAATCTTTTAAAACATGTGAACATTGAAGACACTTTGAACATTTATTTTGATTTGTTGTTTGATTTTTACAACGTATCATTATCTTATTCGAAATCTATTACCAAAAATATTCCAATAGTATTTTAAGAAATTAGATGTACTCTTGAGTAATTTTTGGTTTTAAAAACTCTATGTTTAGGTTTTGTAATACAATATTTTGTGATTATGGGTATTATCCATTTTTGCACTACTTTTATCACTGATTTTAAATATAAATAAATAAAAACAAAAACATTTACTTTCTTAAAGTGATAATTAAAACTTTATTTTAAAGTACTATATAGTTTCGAGCGCCTAGGCTCTTTGTCAACTTATAAAAATATTTTGATTTTTCTATCGACTGGTCAGGCTTTTTATAATCAGGTCGTAAATGTGGTTGTATGGCATTTTGTCATTTAACAACAAAGGGTTGGATCTGTGTTGGTATATGTTGAATTCTTCAAGCCTGTTGAGTCTATCTCCTTTTTTCGCACGATGTACTATTTCTAAATTGTGATCGTAACTGGTGTAATTGTGTTGTTCTTGATTTAGATGTTGTGCAAAGTTAGATTTGCAGTTGTGTTTACCGATTTCTTTTATATGTTCTGTGAACCACAACATCATAAATTATCTGCTTATCAACGCATGATTACTCGTCTCAATCATATTCCCATGAACATCGACGACTACAAAAATGAATTAAAAATCATAAAACACATAGCCATTTGTAACGGATACAACGAAAATTTGATCGTAAAAATGAACCAAAGATTTCAACATAAAGTACATACAAACTCACTCACTACATTAACAACAGAAAGAGAAGAGATATCCAAAAAATACATTGCTATAGAATACAACAGATCAACGATGAATGTTTTGAACAAAATATTCAGAGAATATAATTATGTTTTAGCATACGGCACCTCAAATAGCATTTTACAACGAACAAACACCATTAAAAACACTCACAATACATGCAATAGTGGAGTGTACAAATTAAATTGTAGCGATTGTGACGCATTTTATATCGGCCAAACGGGTCGAAACTTCAACACAAGGTTCACAGAACATATAAAAGAAATCGGTAAACACAACTGCAAATCTAACTTTGCACAACATCTAAATCAAGAACAACACAATTACACCAGTTACGATCACAATTTAGAAATAGTACATCGTGCGAAAAAAGGAGATAGACTCAACAGGCTTGAAGAATTCAACATATACCAACACAGATCCAACCCTTTGTTGTTAAATGACAAAATGCCATACAACCACATTTACGACCTGATTATAAAAAGCCTGACCAGTCGATAGAAAAATCAAAATATTTTTATAAGTTGACAAAGAGCCTAGGCGCTCGAAACTATATAGTACTTTAAAATAAAGTTTTAATTATCACTTTAAGAAAGTAAAATGTTTTTGTTTTTATTTATTTATATTTACAATATTTTTATAATGAAATGTACAATTATAATGAAATGTAATGCACGATTTACATGTTCCAATTTTTTTTCCCAGCAAATTTTTTACTGCAAAGTAGAGCTGCACGCAGATAACAAAAAGCTACTAGTTAAAAAGAGTCAACCATATGTAAACAACATTTGCTCAAATTGAACAGAAAAAAGTCCAATTTTATTTTAATGGAATTTGTTTCATGCTCCTCTGGCAAAAGAAAATCGTAATATACTTAACCTTTCATTTTTTATTGGAAGAAAAATTGGAACATGTAAATCGTGCATAAGTATAACATTTCGAATTTCGTATTAATCTATATATTTTTATTTGTCAAGCCTAACATTGCTTTTGCCAACTGTTTTACTAATACATGTGCATTTTTATTATTTCGACAAATTTTTTTGGATCTGATAAACGTCCCATAATATTGGATTAGTTGATCTGAAAGATCAACTCCTCCCATACCGGGGATATATAAATATACAATTTCCGATTGTGAAACGTGAACATATCGCTTTAGGGATGCGCTCAATTTTTTATTATGTTTGTATCACCCTTTCCCATAAAATTGCATGTTCGAGATTTTTTATCAAGTCATTTGGACACAATAATTGTGTCATACTTGCTGGCACATTGCTCTAAATAACCGCAGTCCTTTTTTTAAATTGGCCTAAAAATCTGTTAATGTTAAAAAAATCAACTTCCGTGAATGTACATAATTATATTTCGTGTTATACCTTAGAGCAGTGGTTCTTAACCTTTTTTTACTAGCGGCCCACCAAATAATTCAAAAAAATTTTGTGGCCCCCTTTTTTTAATAATAATTTATATTTGTTAAGTTATCTATAACACCAGGGTGTGTAAATGTGAGACCGGCATTTACCAATAAATGGTGCCACCTGTCAATATACCTTTCGACAAAAAACGTCATCGACGCCAATGTTTTCTTTTGACATCTGTCAACAACTCCCAATTTATAACCATACAAGTTTCATACAATAATTCATGTTTTTACGTGTTAAAAATGTCGAATTTTGTGCCTTGTCAAAACTTACGGTGAGTATGCTCTTGGTAAATAAATCACAATGCTTAAGTGGTTTAATAAATTCAAAACTGATGATTTTGACGCGTGAAACGAAGAAGGTGGAATACAACCAAAAAAGTTTGAAGACAGTGAATTGCAAGCATTGTTGGATGAGGGTGACGCTCAAACGCAAAAACAACTCGCGGATCAATTGAATGTGTCATGGAAAGTCATCTCTATACGTTTATAAGCCATGGGAAAGATCCAAAATCTGGGAAAATGGGTTCCGCATAAGCTAATGAGAGGCAACAGGAAAATCGAAAAACCACCTGCGAAATGTTGCTCGTCAGATTCAAAATAAAGTCATTTCTTCATCGAATTGTAGCTCGAATCGAAAGGCAACACAAAGTGATTATGCTTCGTGCTTCATATATAATTAATGGAAAACACTGAATAAAATACTCTTAATCATTATCATACGATGAACGTGTACTTTTTACAAAAAATTTCCGGTTTCATATTTACAGACCTGGTAATTTTTTTTTAATAATCCTTTATTTTTTTTATATAATATAATGAATATAAAAAATAACTAGTAATTCACTATCTATTTTAACTTTCATACTACAATTTGGTGTTAGGATTATTTGTGCATTTATTTCTTCTGTACCAACAAAGTTGTATGTAGGAAGAAATTAAAAATAAATATTAGGTGCGCAACTAAATTTCCGGGGTTCACACATAGATGGTGCTAGCGACACATCTAATTGTCAATTATGTCAGAAATTGCGTTTTGTTCAAAGCGTGGACAGGTTGTTAACGATGACTAGTGGTAATACCAGCACATATCGCAACACCAAATTTTTTTCTAAGAACGAAAATGTCGAGTTTTGTGCCAAACAAACAGAATATGCGGGAAGCTTGGTTTTCTGCTTCAACTAAAAAAAAAAATGCCGCTGAGCACGCCATTTACTTGAGGAGGCCTACGGCAAACATGCACCATCGAAAATTACATGTGACGATTGGTTTAAATGCTTCAGAAGTGGTGATTTCGACATTGAGGACAAGAAGCGCTCCGGAAGACCAAAAACGAGCTGCAAGCGTTATTGTATGAAGATGATAAGCAAACTAAAGATCAACTGTGGAGACATTAAACACGACTCGCCAAGGTATTTCCAAGCGTTTACATGCTATGGGAGAAGACTGAGAGACAGATGAAAAATCGAAGAGCCACTTGCGAAATTTTGCTTTCATGGCAAGAGAGAGCTTCCTGCATCAAATTGTTACGGAAGATGAGAAGTGGATCTTTTGAAGAATTCCAAATGCAAAAAGTCGTGGCTTTCACCTAGGAAAGCATCAACATCAACGGCACGGCCAAATCGCTTTGGAAACAAGACAATGCTCTATGTTTGGTGGGACCAGAAAGGAATCGTGTACCATGAGCTGCTGGAACAGTGCGAAACTATCAATGGTAAATGATACCGACAACAACACATCAATCTGAACCATGCATTACTCGAAAAACGGTTAGAAAGGGACAGGAGACACGAACGAGTGATATTGCAGCACGACAATGCTCCATGCAATGCAGTCCCATCGTCCAGGACACCATCTGGCCTTCTCGGATTATCATTTGTTCCGGTCGATGATACATGGCTTGGCAGTGCTACACTTGGCCAGTTTCGAAAAAGGGCAAACTTGGTTAGATGAATGGTTTCGGTCCAAAGACGTGTCGTTTTATCGTTGTGTTATTCATGTATTGCCAGAGAGATGGCAAACATGTGTAGATAGCGAACGACAATACTTTGAATAAACCATATTTTATATTTCTATTGAAATTTACCATTTTTCATTTTTCAAAAAAACGCGGAAATTTAGTTGCGAACCTAGTAAAATAACTAGATAAAAAAACTTTATCTTCCTTATTTCATTTTTCAATTCGATATTCGGTTATACATCAATTTTCTTTTTATTATGTTCTGAAGGAAATGTTGCAAACTTCTGTGGCCCCCTGCAAACTTCTTGCGGACCCCCAGGGGCCGCGGCCCACCGGTTAAGAATCACTGCCTTAGAGGATGGAGGCTACCGCCCCCAAACCCTCGCTTTTTCACACTTTATACAATTTTTCAAGTGTCAAACTAAGTAAAAAAACAATTGAAAAATTTCAAATTTTTCCTGGAAAAATTGCAAAATTTTCCAAGAAAAATTATTTGTACTGTCGAAAAACTGTTAAGATACAATTATAATATCAAAACATTTGTAAAAATTGCACATTTGCACGTATTTTTAATAAAATAATATGCAATTATTTTTTAACTGAAAATTTTCCCAGAAAATGGGGTTGTTTTCCGGATAAATTTAGCTTCCCCTCCTAAAAATTGTTGATAAACAATCCTGCATTTAAAAATTTTAAAAATTTATACTCCTTATCTGATTTTTTCGATGTATACGTAAAGTAAACTTTAGCCCAGAATTGTATCTTATCTCTGAACCCGGATCCGCTCGAAACGCGATATTTCAAAACGCGATATTTCAAAACGATATATGACAAAACGAGATATGGTACAAAACGCAATATTTCAAAATGTGATATTTCAAAACGCGATATGGTATAAAACGCGATATGGTACAAAATGCGATATTTCAAAACGCGATATTTCAAAACGCGATATGGTACAAAACGCGATATGGTACAAAACGCGATATGGTACAAAACGCGATATTTCAAAACACGATATTTCAAAACGCGTTATGGTACAGAATGTCCATTGCGAAGCGACGGGAGCGCAGCGACCCAATTGATATCGGTCCTATATACTCTCGCCCCTATCAATTTTTAAATTCCTATAAACTGAAATTAAATTTCCGCTTCACCCGCCTGATATAACCTGATCCTAAACTCCCGTTTTGTACCATATCGCGTTTTGTACCATATCGAGTTTTGAAATATCACGTTTTGTACCGTATCGCGTTTTGTACCGTATCGCATTTTGAAATATCACGTTTTGAAATATCGCGTTTTGTCATATCTCGTTTTAAAATATCGCGTTTCAAATGGGACCCCTCTGAACCAGATGGCAGATCAGTCCAACAGCCACCTAATGTAGGTTCAAGGGCATTTCAATATTATGGGAAATGACGAGGCGAATGAACTGGCTCAACAAACAGGGTGGATGCTGATATACCGATCACTACGTGCAATTAACTGTTTCAAGAGGAAGCTGGAAGAATATGGAACGACAGATGGTCCAATCTAATATGCGTAATAACTAGGCAGTTCTGGGAGCTCCTCTACTAAATGATTTGAAGTACCTCAGCAAAGTGGACGACAAGGATATTCTACGCGTTGTTAAAGTTCAAGATGGTTCGACGAGTTGCTGAGGAGAGAAAACAATGTGATACGGCTATGGAGCTGATTGTTTATATGCTAAATCTTACCTAGGGATCCCGCATGGTTGATTGTATCAATTTCTGAAAGTTGTTACGGAACGATTTTGTTCTAATTTTTATAAAAGTAAGGCGCTAGTGTTTATACCTTTAACGTGCCAAGTACCTTTATCGTGTCTAATATATTTTTAGTTCGTTCACACATGTTACTTTTTAAATTTTTTTTTTTAATCAATGCAATCGGTTTTTGGGGCACAAGGCTCTCCATACTCTTTCGCGTTTTCGTATTTTCCGTCCTTACTTTACGTCAGTCGTCCAAATTGAGGACGTACTAAATGAGGACGCCATTCTATACTGGCATGGAAAATGGGTCGGCCAATGAGTTTTACACACCGACTGAGGGTCATAGATTTGTTACATTTCACCACAGATCGTAATCTGTTGATGAAGTTTCACTTTGCATCTTACCCCTATCGGGATTTAAACTCGGTACTTCCCGATTTAAACGCGAAAGCTTTAACCACTGTGCCATTTGTTCGATTATATACATGTTCTTTAGATATAACGGTTGCATTGCTAAAATTCTCAAAATTGAAAAGGACCGAATTTAATTTTTGTGTTTAACGTAATTTTTAATAAAATCCGGGCTGGGCTAACTTTGCAAATTACTGTTTGTTTTGAATCAATTTAAACAAATTATGGGCTGGGCTAACTTCACACAAAAGCAAATAGGGTTTTTATTGTTTAGTGTTGCCTGATGAATTTTTATTCTTAGGATGGAAGATAACTTCACATACCTCTCTAAAGTGGATGATCTATGGTGCGTGTTGCCATATAAACTAGTAAATTCAGATTTTAGATAACACTGTCAAATTTAGCTATAGGTTTATTTGGTCATGTATGGCCCATCTGGAAGCTAGTCTGGAAGATAAAAACCGGTATTGGCAGAAATTATAAAGACCTTAACTTAATTAATTTAACATTAGTTTGCGCTAATCATATTCTCAAATATTCTTATAAACTTGACTACAATAAATTTAATCACGGGTACATTAATTTTCAAAAGCTTTGACTAATTGAGCCGTAAAAGTATGTTGATATAGACCGGATTCAAATAATCTCATCAAATTCATACATAATTTTTAACATAACAAAAAAAATTGAATTATGAATCCCACAATGAATATTCAAGTACCGTACCCACAAACCATCAACTTATTCGATTTTCTATACCTACAATACGAAACAATCAACATATTTCAAATATTCCGAACAATAATAGATATTTTTGAATTTTTATTGAATATGAAGCAGACAAAAAAAAATTATCTTAAATACCTAACAATGCGAGAGTAGAGAGATATAGAAGATATAAATCATAGAGCTACGGTACACAACAAAAAGGTAACCCTCATTTTCGATTCGAATAAAATCTTATGACTTTTCCGCATTTAAGTACTCTAACCTCATCATAAAGATTTTCTTTATACATTTCGTAGCAAAAAAAATAATGTCCACATCTATATAGTGTTGACATTATTGACCTGATAATTCAACACAACAGCACAACAACAATAAATGTGATTAAATTTTCCGTTTTTATTCGAATTCGATTTTATTTCCTTTTGACGCCCACCCTTCCACCGCCCCCAATTTCTCATCGCATTATATTTTCTTTATACCTTTATATCACTTCGATTATACAAACCATAGCGAGATTGTGTGTGTCTGTGTATATAAATATATATTGATTAACCTTTCAAAAAATATAATT
This sequence comes from Nephrotoma appendiculata, assembly GCA_947310385.1. NCBI lineage: Eukaryota > Metazoa > Arthropoda > Insecta > Diptera > Tipulidae > Nephrotoma > Nephrotoma appendiculata. Next base: position 320,299,933 of record OX371223.1, read on the forward strand.
TCCTTATAGCATTTTCTAAATTTAGAAAATTTATACGAAAGTACAGCAGCAGGAGCAAAAAGAAAATTCCAATAAAAAAAAATTGTAATTCGGATATATACAAAAAATCACTCAGGTGTACGATATTTGAGAAGATGATAATAAATTTTTATTTTATTTTTTTGACCTGATGAATATTCGCTCCACTTATCATCTGGGCCCTAATATCTTTGTCTCTCGCTACATATATCATTCATTATCGATATGACGTATATATTTTATAAAATCACTTACCTGTGGATAATCACCGTATTTCGTTTGATAATCAAAAACATATAAAAATGAATTTCGATGATCCGCCGAATGTAAATCGGCTGTTTGAGCAATAGGCGCCACTATTTGGGCATCACTTAAAGCTTCAAGGGTTTCGTCTCTGCGGAAGTTCAAAAAAAAAATTAATTAATTTTTACAAAGCCAGCACAATATAAATTTGCTTACCTAATATTAATGGGATGCTGAACCGGCCGTTCCCAATCCGTATACTCATTCACAATCGTTGCTAGTATTTCACTCAAATGATAACTGTACGTATTGCGAACGTATGTTTTTAAAATTTTTGTTCTCCGATCCGCCTCGATGCCGTATTGCACATCCTCCGAGTTAAACGCAAAATAAGCTTCGGCACGTGTCACACCCAGCAGCAAATCATACCTGGCAAAATGAAAAATTAAACTGCAGATTAACACAAAATTTTCACTGGTAAAAATATAATCGGCGTGCAGATTTTACCTTGATAATTTATTTACAGAATTTTTACGCAGCAGCACCGCATTAATCGTGTTCAGTGTATTTGGGATTTCTTTAACGTTTTTACTCGGCACCGTCATCGTATAATCGTAATGTACATCGGGTTGTGGTTGATCACCTAAATCGATCACTACACCATCGACGCTCGGACCAAATGCATTACCAAAATCGGGTGCACGTACCGGCGATGAATTTATTAATTCTAGTGGTTTGTCCCGCAAACACTTCATTAAATGTTGATACTGAAGTTCGGGCGAGCACTTAACGTGATGTGATACAACAGCGGCATGATATGCGGGATCACCGACCAGCGACCATGGTGCTAATCCTGAACCCGATAGTAACATGGCACGATGAAATAGTAGACCATCGGGTACAGCACTTGACGCTATTAGAAATTGGACGCATGCTCCGCCTGTACCATGGCCGGCGAGCGTAACACTTTGCGGGTCACCGCCAAAAAAAACTATGTTTTCTTGGAGCCAATGCAGTGCTGCTATTATATCCATAAGGCCGTAGTTTGCGGGTGCTTTTGAAAATCGATCGGTGTTTGCATTTAGAAACCCTGCAAAAATAGAATTAAATTGTCATGTTAAGATAAGAAAATATTAAATTGTTTTAAAACCCATATGACACACCTTTTTACTCAAATTGTATTGTTTCAATTATAGACATGTTTATATTGGTAATATGGTGGAAGAACAGATATCTATAGAACCGACATTGAAATATGTTTAGATATCCTAAATGAAGAGCATTAAGACTATCAGTAAACTATGGAGAAAATCTACAGAACAACTCATGCACGACTATCGTCTAAATGTAGCCCAAATCTATCGCGAGGCAGTTTACCTAGGTAATATGACTCCGGGAAACTACACCTTCGAAGAAACTTTAAAGCTTCAAACACTAGCGATAGATTAGCATGTTCATACCTACACACCGAAAAAATGTAGCCCGATTAGAATTTAAACTGGACTGTATTACAAAAATTCTTGAAATTCACTGTACCAAGCAGCAGATACTTTTGGATAATACATTTTGATCCGCTAGGCTGACTCACACAAATAAAAATCGCCGCATAATTGATGATGTAAGTCATTCCAATAAATAGATTGCACTCCAATACCACCTGGTTGGCCACCGTTTGGGCCACTTCGCTGACTTTCAACCGGGATCGTTTCTGCTTGACATTGTCATTTCTCGTCGCCAGTCACCATCCAATCAATCATAAAATTGATAGAAGAATTTTGTTAGCACATGAATCCCCGTTTCCAACGAGCATAAGTGTGGTCTACTATGACAAATACTTAACGAGAGATAGGGCTCTAGAGGCATCTAGCGAAAAAATAATTGATTTCTTTTTCCCCAACCCATTATTTTAATAATGTCAAAAATATAGCGGTATTCGGACAGCAATCGAATTTTAACAAATAATGGAAGTGAAAATTATTTCACTATTCTAGATTCACCTAGGTTTATTCGAGAGGTTATTTTCTACACAAGACAACTATAATCCGCTATGCAACAAAACTGTTATAAACCATCTATAGTGCCACAACTCAACCCTAGATGTAACTAATCTCATAAAAAAAATATTAGTTAAGTTTTAAACATTAAATGAGAAACTTAATGTGTAAATTGTAGATGTGTTGATGATGAATAAAAGTTTCGCCAATGCTTAATTAAATGCCCATCAACCCAATAGGTGAGATCAAAACATTATCTATGTTCTCATTAACTTCTTTTTGCACTTTACGATGTAATTTTGACCGTATAAAGCTGATGATAGAACAGCACCAAACTTAATAGCTGCTGCTAATCGTAGATCTTTCCCCAAATTTTTTTTTGGCTGTCGCACTAATTTTATTCACAAATCTTTGCTAAATATTCCTCCAGTGTACTATTAAATCTTTCCAACATGCCATCTGATTAGGGTAGAAAGGCGTTGTTTATTAAAAGGAAAAGGCATTCGCGTTTATGCCAAACAATAGACCAATTTCCTGGAATATCACCGAATCAAAATGTCTTCCTTGGTCTCAGTAAATTTCGATCGGAACTCCATAGTAATAATCCAGTTGTTAATTATGACAACAACGATAGTTGCAGCTTCCTGATTGGGTATAGTGTACGCCACCAGCCATATGCTGAAATAGTCCATTATCACTAATAAACAATTATTACCGCTTTCAGTAATTTTGGCAGTGTATCCATGACTGTTCTCTCGAATGGTGCACCGAAGTTGTACTGCTACATTTTATCCTCGAGAACACATTTTTTATGCCCTCTCTAACTACTGACCAATAAAATCGTTGACGAATATTTGTGAGTGTTTGAAGAATTCGATACGGCTTCCACTTACTTTTCCATGATACTCCTCAAATATTTGACTAATTTTTTTTTTCGACACTACTTTTAAAAATTGTTCAGCTTTGCCATACAAGCTCTCCCATATTCATTTAAACATCAATTATATAAAAAAAGGCTGGCCCACTGTGCTAAGTAAGCCTTCATTAAGGGTGTCTTATCTGAAATCTCACTCCAAGATAAGATCCTTGATAAAACCGCGACTAGTAATTGCTCCATCCGGCAGCATTCCCAAGTGCATTTTCTTTTCGATGGTCGATGTCAAAGTCATAGCTTTGCAAACGTTCACGAGAACCGTCCGTCCGGATTCTTAAATTGCAATAACCATCGTAACACCCCATGGTCGTTCATAAATGGAATTTTTCTCCATAGAGGTATTTATGAAAATGTTTCACGCATTCCAGTATAGCCAATCATTTTTTTCGCGTCACACAATAGTTACGCTCCGGTTTCGATAGGATTTTTGTCGCCTATATCTATTCCATCTTTGCTGGAGTCATGTCGAAGTTCATGTAAATTGGGGCGTGGCAATCATTTTATCGTTGATATTTTTGCTTAAAAAACTACTTTGTGATTCAAATACTTTACCTCTGTTCTGAAGAATAAATATTTCTAGAGCTTAACTTCAATCCTTCGGTTTGTATTCTCTGGAAGCTTCAGCTAGATTTCTCACGTATTCCTCAAAAGTTTTTCCCATGACAATAATATCGTCTAAATATATATATATGTACAACACCTGTTCGTTATGTTTTCGATAATCTACACAAAATCTAATGTTGCCTTCTTTCTTTTCGACCAACATCATCCCATCACCATTGTGAGCCCCACGATGACTCGATAACTTCTGCCGCTCACATGTCCTTAATCATTCGATCCATACTTCTTCATTAATCAAAGGCAATCTTCTAGGCTCTTGGCAAACGGCGTCTCTCCACCTATCCGGTGTACGGCAGAAAATAAACATGAATCATTTTAGTGATTGCTGCGTGATCTTCTGTCCAGTTCTGCATAAGTTGTCTTATTATTTCCTTTTGTTCTGCTATGCTGGTTTTTCCGTTCGCACTCTATCGTCGTAGTTTGGTTCTCTAATTCCCTGTACCGATTCATCAAATTTTACAACCCACCTTGGGTCTGGGTCACGCACCTCCTTCCAATCTTCCCCAAATAACTGTTTCTGTATTTGGTGACAATTTTTCTTAGTGGTCAATTATTACTTTCCTGTTTGGAACCGCTGAGTCGAAGTTGCATTTTGCAAACATATCTCGAGAAACATAACGAATCTCGATATTGGCGCACCTCAGAACTCCTCGTTCAAAATACAACACGACGCCATTTGTTTTTTTAAGATTCATAACTTAACTGATCCCAAATTCTCTAACTCACAACTTTCTTACCTAAGATGAATGCACTGTCGCCAGATGCTGTTTGCAATTTGAACCCTTTGGCTGGCTGTGTACTTACACTGATCAGATCTTTTCAATCAATCGTGTGTGTTGCTTCTGTGACTAAAGTCACATATTTTCCTATCAATATCACCTCTTATTCTTAAGCTGTCACAACTTCGTGCAAATCTGGAAAGTGGAAAGGAAGTTATCGGACAATAAGTTGTGTGGTTTGCTCGTTTGATTTTAACGACGTCGGTTCTATCAGCAGTCCCGAGATATATAACCCACCTTGACACAAGTTCAACAAGTAATCCTACTGTCACGGAATCTGGTTGTCGCCCAATCGATATTCCACTTGGTATTTATTTCAACCCGTCGCCGCCGTACTTTAAGTGACGGCTTGATAATAGCTTGAACAGTCTAATTTTGAAAGTCGATGAAAGCATCCATCCATTCTTCATATAATCGGCAGACATATTTAAGTACGTTAAATGCACTAGTCGCTCGATCTCTGGCGCGTACTCTAGAAGAGCTTCTCCGACATTCTGGTAGTTTCCATTCATAACGAGATAGTTGTCGCTTGTGGTCACTTCCGTATTTCTAATCCAGTATCTTCATTATTTCACTGTACTTGTAATCGCAAATCATTATCGGAAATTGTTTGCAATATCTCGGCTACTCATTCTGTAAGAGCTACTACTAATTCTGCGACACGAATCACTTCATCTCGCATGAATTTCTGTCAGCAGCCGCTTCAAATTAGAATTAAGAAAACTTAAATCAAATTGTTCCATCGAATATCGGTGGCGTAAGTTTATTCGAGTGTACTGCCTGGACAGAATGCGCACGGTTAAAAATGAAAGGATAAAAATCAGTTTTAGCCCAAGTATGAAATTATTTTGAATAAATTTTATTTAATTTGGCACATAAAATTCATTCTTTTCGTTAACCTAAATATTATTCTCGCTTTTTAAATGATTTACATTCTTATTTTGTTTATTGTTTATCCTTTTATTAAAGACACATTTTATTCTTTCGTGCTATTCTTTGCATAAATAAAAATGTCCCCTTTTAATGATGATGTTTATCTATATTAAACCGAAAATATTTTAAATATTTGCAAAATTATTGGCTATTAACTAAATGATTCATTTTATTCCAAATTGAATAAAACTCAATGTGCTAATTTTAATCCAAAATTTATATACTAAGGGCATCCCAACTAATTTGCATGTCAATATTGACCGCACATCATAAAAGTTTAACAATTTATCGGAACTTCACTGTTGATGCCAAATTAATTCGCAACTGCACTTTATTAAGCCAATCCTTTGTGATTGGAATAAGGATTCCTTAATTGAAATGTTGTGTCTAAAAGCATCTAATATTGAAACACGATATATGTTTTGTGCTTTCTTCTACTCAGAACATATAATGCTTTTTCTCTTTCAAACCAATTTAACGATACACAGTGAAAGATGAATTCTAATAATTCGTCATTATTGTATACCTCAACTACAAATGAATCTTTTACTGTGCGCCCTTAAATTGTTTAATGCTATCAGATGAACTACCTTAGAATTTTATAGTTCAAATGGCAGCCTCTGTGCACCAACAAAAAAAAATTTTATTAATTTTTTTCATCCAAAACTTCGCAGAGATTATTACGGTAATCTCAAAAAAATTAAGGCATGATTTTCGAAATTAGGCACCTCGAGTAGAAGAAATATAAATATAAATACAGATAAAATCGGTTGATACTGTATAATACGTATGCTGTAATTCTTGACATCCTGTATTATTTTAAACTATCCCATTTCAAGCTCAAAGTTTTAAAGTAAACAACTTTCGAGAAACTCAAAGTAACAAAACGGCTAGGAAAATAAAATATTGAGGTGAAAACATAATTTCGTAATAAACTACAACATAAAACAGATTCCCAAATAAATATCATTGTTATATGATTTTGCAGATAGAGCCGCTTTGACGATAAACCATTTTTCTCTACATACTCGTATAAAACATTAAGAAAATAAAACTTCTCAACCCAACTCAAAATTAAAGATGTCCTACGAGTGTTACTGAAAAATAGGTAATATAAGAATGTTTCGTGCTTACATAACCAATGTTACGATTACATTACAGTATCTTTAAAATAAAATACACATTTCACTCGACCGCAGTAAAAATTGTCAAAGGCTTTAAACCTGATAGAGGCTTTCAATAATATTTACTAAAGTCCTACCGCAAATGAAGAATAATGACATGGGCAAGGTATAATAATGGAATTAGCTTCAATATTGTGATAAAACGCCTGATAATAACTGATATTCATACTTATTTAACTAAAAGTTGAAGAAAAATCATATTTTGTCCTTTTAAGTATACAAATATTTTTGTCATTTTTATTCAATTTTGCATAAAAATCTGAACAAATTATTTAGCTTTAAAAATATAAATTTGAATTTTTTTCAGTACAGGAATCATTCAAAATTTAAAATCGTATGTCTTTATCTTTTATATTACTTTTGTGGGGAAGTAGGGGATAGCACTCATTTTGGAAAAATTATTTTGAATTAGTTTAAGTTATTTTGACTTAAAAATTTAGTTATCAGTTCATTTAGTAGTTGCCGATCATTTGAATTGGTTCTGCTGTGTATTAAGAGGTAAGTTTTGTTCCAACACAATTTATGTGGTTTTATAATTATGATATTGGTTATAATAAGCAACACTTATTTTTTAATATTTATTTTCTCTCAACAGAAACACATACAGATACATCTATAGCGAGCCCGCACTCAGTTACGTTCCTGGAACACGGATGGAAATTGTCTGAATTGTTTGAAAATGTAAGGGTAAATAAATAAAAGAAATATGTAGTTGATAATTTTTTCTTATAAAAATTTAAACTATTTAGGCCAGAAACTAGTTAGATGGAACTAAAACACCAATTAGTAACATGGAGTATGTTATTTCACCCAACATTTAGGAACATGCTAGGAAATTCGTGGATCCAAAGTTTATTACATGCGGATAGGATATAATCATCGTAATTTTCATAAGCTTATTGTACTATATATATTATAAATTTCCAATATTTTAAATAAAAAACCATGTTTTATTAACATAATTTCTACTCTTTTTAACTGAAATTTCATTTAGAAAAATATTGAATTTGATTTGTAGAAAGAACAAAATTTTTCCCTGAATTGAATAAAATACGCCAATGATTAATATTTATTTTAACCTTTTAATTGGCTAAATATTATTCTTTGTGACTTATTTTTTATATGCCAAGAAGAGCAGATTTAGTAATTTTCAAAGAGTAAACTCTATTTTATATTTGAGTGCTTTTTACTCTCGGAAAAAGAATAAAAATTATCATTGTCCGATAGATGAATTTTAATCTTTTTAATAAAAATAAAATTTGTTAACATTAGGATAAAATTATTTTAATTTTGAAAGTATAAATTTTATTTATTTGGGAAGTATAATTTTAATCCTTAGAAAAGGATGGACGTATAGTTATTCCGCAGAAGGATAGGAAAAGGATGGGTTTCATCCTTTTATTTTTAACCGTGCGAGGTTGTTCCGTTTGCTTTTTCGAAACGTTGAACTGCAACTTAGATTCAACCTCCAGAACAATAGACTGCGGATGTTGAACCTGTTGAACTTCGTTTTGTTCTTTCTCTACTTCGATGCGCATTGTTGATCAAATTTTTGATCCATTTGTCTAAACCTTGTTTCTTCATAGCTTTCACAGTTGCAATATTAATTCATTTTTGCAACCACCCGCCGGTAAATCGTTGCAACGCTGCTTTAATTGGAGTTTTAACTTAGTTACCGTTAAATTCTTAACACAAAACTTGCAATATTAAAAATCCACCGCTGTCACCAATTGGTACGAATTTGCCCTGTTTCCGGTTCATTATAAAATTTGACGAAATACCAGAAATAATCTTTCTATATTATTTCAAAATATTTACTAAATAATTACGCCACCACTGGAATATTCCCGGAATATTCCTACAACAGTTTTCCCACTCTTATTTTACCAACACTAAATCAGAACAACTAATAATTTCCAGAGTTCTTTATAAATTTCTTAGGCCGTGTGCCAAACTAAAGGTAAAAGTCAATTTTAAGTAAATTTTTCGGTAAATTCAATTATTTTTCAAAAACTCTATGGCAAACTGATCGAAAAATTTGTCCAAAAAACCGGTTTTTACCCTAGTAAACAATTTACCTTAAGTTTGGCACACAGCCTTAATACACCATATACAATTTTTAATTACAATTACAACACTATTTTCACTTAACACCACACTCCCAAATGACTCGTATTTGTACACCGATGGAATATTATAGATTCGCCTAGATTTTTGCTAGAGATCATGTTCTAGACTACTATAAACCGCTTTACAATAGAATTGTTATAAAAAACTATAGTGTCACTACTCAACTCCAGATGTCACTAATCTCATGAATAATGATTGTAAAGTTCTAAACCGTCTCGACATTGCAGAATTAATTGACCATTAACGGCTTCGATAACTATCACGGGCAGGAAATACTGACGATCACTCGTTTTTTTTTGTTTTTTTTTTCCTAGTGTGACTTGCGAGAGTTGCAAGATCGGTGAGTAGGAGCGGTAAAAGCAGCTTGTAGAATATACAGTTCCTCAAAATATTGATCGAATGTTCATAGCATTTTTAAACTATGTTGATACAACTCAAGCTCCAGATGTTATACTGTAAAAAAATAACGGTACTAATACAGTTAGGTTTCCTATTTTCTTTATTAATCGTTTGTGCTTTTTCATTTGCAGTCGTAATTTTATTTGGTGAACATTTACGAATAAACTTATTCGATCAATTTTTTGAATTTAATAGCGGATACAGTAGGTGTGTTATTCGGTGTACTAGAACAGAAAAAAAGCATTTGGTATTTTATTATATTTCGATTGAGAGGTTAGTATTCTTCACTTTTATCAAACTACTTTTATAATTCTTAATACAAATCTTAAAAAGAATGTTTCGATTTTTAGATGAAGCCAATCTCAAGTGAAACTGCTAATTTAATAGAAAAGTACCTACGGGACGGCCACCCCCACCGTGAGAACGTACGTAGGGCTGGTTGTTCTACCTCCACAGTTAACATTGTTCGAAAAGAACTAGAGAATTTGCCAGAGAAACGCTCACCAGGACGAAAATCTGCGGTCTCTAATTCGTTGAAACGGAAAAGAGTCAGGCAAATAAAAGTTGGCACGTGCGATAATGCAGTGGAAATCAATAAACAACATAGATCAATTGATAATGTTATTGTTTGTGATGAAACTATTCGGAATGTTCTCCGAAAAAATAGTTTAAGAGGTCGCTCCATGGCTAAGAAACCTCTTTTGGCAAAGCACCATAGAAAACTGAGGCTCCAATTGGCGAGGACGCATAAAAATTATAAACAGCATTGGTTCAGATGGGAGGCAGTGGGTTTGGCGCGGAAGAGGTGAGGGTTTAAATGCAAGACACGTACGGTCAACTCTCAAGTTTGGTTGTGGATCGCTGATACTGTGGGGATGACTTGGAATGGAGTTGGAAAATGTCACAGGATTGAGGGACAAATGACTGCGAAGGACTACATAGACATTTTGAACAACAATCTTCTTGAGAGCTTGAGTCGCTGAGGTCTTTCCATTGAAAGTATCACTTTTCAACAGGCTAATGACCCAAAGCAACCGCTAGGATTATAAAAACATGATTCCAAGAAAACGATATCCGAGTTCTCGATTGGCCCCTCGGGTCCCTGAACCTCAACCCCATAGAGCACTTATGGAGTGAACTCAAAAGGGCTATGGCATCTAGCGATAGTTTTCCCCGCACCCTTGATGAATTAAGGCAAAAAGTAGAAATGCAGTGTTGAGAGCAAAAGGTGGCTACACGTAATATTGACGTTCAAACTCAAAGAAATGATCGAATTGCCTCATCTTGGTTTTGTTTTACAATTTGAAAATATTTTTAAGTGAATTTCTTTTTAGTTTTTAAAAATGTTAACAATTGCTCTTATGAATAAATATCTTTTTAATTTGGTTTAGCTATTATTTTTGATTTAAAATGTAGAGATGTATGCGCATCACCAACATTCGATCAATATTTTGAGGAACTGTATTTTGATTTTGGGTGCTGGACAATACGACAATACATCAGGCCAACCCACCATTTTGAGTTTACCGTGGAGGAACAGCATCAACACCGATCATCATCAATCAAGTCTGATATTTCTTTTCATTAAGCTTATTATATTTTTTTAGTATATTTAATTTTTTTTTGCGATCTAATGTAACATTATTGGTATACTGTTTTTTTTTTTGTTGATGAGGCTATGGTATGCCGGGATTGGTTATTTCAATGTTCAAATAACTCAAACCTTTAGTAATTAGATATTTTTGTTATCTAATCTAGTGCACCGTGTTTTTTCATTATCGGTTTTACGGCAGCTCCGAATATTTGAGTATTAATCAAAAGCATTAAAAAATTAATTATAATGAGAAATTTGTGGATTCGGTATTCTTGGTGTCGATTCATTCAGACCGGATGCGTGTACTGGATGCGCCTGTTTGTGTTTTGTTCAAATGCTTACTCTTAACTCCTCAATGATCCACGTCTCGTGGGTCAAAAGTTCAATCTAATTGGTTTATTGCGTTAGATTTTTTATCTGAATTTTATGGATTCGTTTTCCCGATGTTGTGGTGATTATAACATTATTATCCTCAGCTACGGTTTTAGTTAGGAAACTTCGGTTTGTTCTTAACTTGGGTTTGTTAAATTGGTGTGAAAATCGTGTCACCAGGTTCATATCGGGTAGATTTTGGTAATTTATCCGCTGCATCCTTCCGAAGAATATATCGCTAAGTTTCTGTTGGACTACTGAGTGTATAGAATTATTATTGCGATATTCTGCTATATTGATCAATTTTTTCACTGTCAATTGCATATGTTCATCCTGAAGGCATCTAAATATTTCGATTACTGTAGAAAGGACTCTCTCAACAGTTTCATTTACCTCGCTTCTTTGTGGTGGTTTTAGGTAAACCTTTGACACCCAAGGTTTTCAGATAATCAGTAATGATGGGACTTACGAAGCTTCTCTCATTGTCCATTACAAGCATTTTTGGTACGGTGAAATAGTGCAATGCTTTAATTAGTTTATCTCTTACGTGTGAGATAGATTTAGATTTGATACCAAAAAATTTTGCAAATTTTGAGAATTTATCCACACACGAAATAAATTTGCGCCCTTTTGTGTTCTTCTTTTATAGTTGCAAATTTGTTTTCCTCATTGGCGATATCTGTAACCAACATCTGGGTTAAGCGATTTTAATAATTTCAGCCTTTTTGAAATATGATTTGATTCATAAATGCGTTGATTGGTGCATCGCAGGTTTATAAACAAATTCGATTCCCCGAAAATACTGCGACAAACAATTATGCGATAAACAATAAATCGAAAAACAAATATGAAAACTATAATTTTACAATAACCAAATGTGCGTGAAAACAATTTTGCAAAATACAATTCATCGAAAACACAATTCAATGAAACAAAATTTTCCTCTGTAAAGTTACTATCAGTTTAGGAGGGGAAAATTAAATTTTCCCGGAATATTTTTCGATTTTTCGGAAATTTTTTCACTTTTTTATTTTTTCAATATTTTTTATTTTATTTTTATTAATAATAATTGCTTCGTCAACCTTGCAGACACAGATCAAAGAGTTTTTTCTCGCTCTTATCGCTTCTTCTGATAGTGCCACAAATGTTAAAAAAAATCAACTTTGGAAAATATAAAAAAAATTTTAGTGTAATTTTAATTCATTGTATACCTTAGAGGATGGGGGCCCCCAAACCCCCCCTTTTCCAGAATTTATACAACTCTTCAAGTGTCAAATTTTATTTTGAATTAAGTAAAAAAGAAAATTTTCAAAAATTTCAAAATTTTCCTAGAAAAATTGCAAATTCTCGCGGAAAAATTACTTGTACTATCGAAAAACTATTAAGATACAATCCTAATATCAAAATTTTTATAAAAATTACACATTTGTTCGTATTTTGAATAAAATAATATGCATTTTTGTTTTTAAAGTCAAAATTTGATTTTTCGATGAATTGTTCAGTGTAGAATTGTTTCCGTGTAAAATTGTTTGTATTACAATTATTCTTCTCCGAATTCATTTCGAACAATTGTTTGTCGCACAAGTTCATAATTGTAATTCTCCAAGCGGGCCGTTCACCTCTTTAATTTGGCGTTGTTCTTCCTGTTGCTGAGGGCGAATGTTAGTGGCTGGTGGTCCGTAAGGATTTTACTTTTCTTTGCACCATATAAGTAGTTCCTCAAGGTATCCATGGTCACGGGATTGGCTCAAAATCCCGAATCACAAAATCCCGAATTATCAAAATCCCGACCAAAAAAAAACACGACTTTCAAAATCCCGAATTTTAAAATCCCCACTCTCAAAATCCCGAATATCAAAATCCCGAATTTGCTGAAACTTTAAAAATCCCTGAAACTAGAAACTGAAAAAATTCAAAAGCCCAATTTTTTTTACAAAAGAATATGAATTCGAGCACGGGGGCGCCCAAATTTTGAAAGTCGAAATTTGAAATTCAGGATTTTGAAAGTCGGGATTTTGAAATGCGGGATTTTGAGCGTCGGCAATTTGTGATTCGGGATTTTGATTTCGGGATTTTCAAATTTGGGAAAACGAGCCCAACCCCTGGCGTGTCTTTACCAATATCCCCTTGTGATAGTACGGCTTATGTTACCATGCCCGAAGCATCAGTAGTCAGGTTGAATCGTTTGTTGAAGTTTGGAAATACCAGTTTTCCGATACTGATTGTCCATACTGATTTTTACTTTCTTCGATTGACTTGCTTTAATTTGGGCACTCTCGCCTCTTGTAAGGTTTGTCAGAGGTTTTACTATCTTTGCAAAGTATTTAATGAAACGTCTGTAGTATGATGCTAATCCGAGAAATCATTTTAGGTCCTAATTCAGTTTCTGGTTTTAGAATTTCCGTTTTTCCGAAATATTATTTCAATGTGCTTTAGGTGTTCTTCCTCGGTTCTTCCTCCAAAAATAATAATACTATCAATGTACACGTAGCAAGTTTTGCTAATAAACTCCTTCAATACGTCGTCTATCATAGTGGTCTTGGGTATATCAGACTCTTTCATTATGATCTGGTGGAATCTCAATGTAAGGTCGATTGTAGTGAAAAACTTAGAGTTTCTGAGATTCGCAATGGTGTTGAAGATGACCGGAATTGGGTATGTATCTGCGATGGTGATGGCATCTAATCGTTTGTAATCAATAATCATCCTGAATTCATGCTATTGGAAGCACCCAGTTTTTGTTCACTATCCAGATTGGTGAATTATATTTTGGCTCTTTGAAGGTTGTATAATCCCATCTTTTAGAATTTTGTCAATTTGTTCCTCTACCTCGTTTCTCATATTGACTGAATAGGAATAGGATTTTGCGTAGAATATTTTATCTGCATTTATTCCGATTTCTGCCCTTACGGTAATTCCGTTTGGTGTTACGTAGTTCACAGGACCCAATATATAGTGTGTTGTATTTTGAGAGCATTATTTGGGTTTTCTCTTTTAGTTCGGGCCAGAGGTGACTATCTCGGATTTCTAAATTGTTCACCTGTGCTGCAAGCTTCTCATGAAGCGGTATGTTAATATTTGAGTTCAGCGTCAGGATATTATTTTTCCGATCAATAACTGCAACGAGTTCCTTTAGTATGTCATCGCCGATTATGCCTTCGAATGTTTTAATACCGGTAGAACAAAAAATTCAATATTTTTGTTAATGCCAATATTCTTAAAAAATGGTCTGCATATTTTCCTGCTAATTTCGAATTGCCCCCAGTCGATATTAAATTCTTCTAAGATTTAAAACCGTTTGATACCGTATGCTTAAGCGATACTCATGTTAGTATCACCCCGATGTTTAAGCGGGATCATATAACGGTGGTAACACTTTATCGTGAAACTTGATTTAAATTACAAGGCAATCAAAACTCGTCGCTTTTCCTCAATTTTATACCCACAACAATCTATATGTTGTATTCCCAAGGGAGTCGTTACACATAGTAATCTCATTTTCCATACATAGCAATAAAGAAATGTGTCGGTCGAAATTATATTCGAATATCCATTTTACGAATTTTGTACATTATTTTGTTGGTGTTATATACTGGGCCGGCCCTAGCACCAATGAATGTGTTTTGTATACACCAAACGTATAGAAACCAGTAATTTGTTATATTGCCTGTAGTTCTTCTGTGTACACATAAAATTTGCCCAATTTTATTTCGTCATCATCGTAGTTTGTTTTAAGATTCGGGTTTTATCCATTTTGTCCTACGCACACAACACATTTTGCCCATTTATATCCCAGGGCATCAATTATTTTATTTAAACTTTCACTTTGACGACTAAACCGTTAGCACATAATAAAAAATCTTGATCTAATATACAATCTAAAATAATTTATGGTATCCCCTAGAATACAAAAAAAAACTGAATGTTGGAAAATTGGAAAATAGAAAATGGAAATTGCGAACCCCAAAATAGACAATAAAATTAAAATTTGGTTATGAATTTTTATATTAAATATCATAAAACGTATATATAAGTCAAGCGGTTGTATAAAATGAAATGAGCTTAACAGAATCGATGTACGGTGTGTCATCATTGGTATCTTACAAATAAATCAAATGGTTTGCGATGTTGCAAAAGCACCGCTAAAAACCATAATATATTTTAAGCACTCACCCAATATTCCTAGACGGTAATTTATTGTCACCACTAATATTTGTCCATAGCTTGCGAGTACCGAACCGTCATATGGATTACCGCTATTCCATTCGTACGATTCACCATGGACGAATACCATAACTGGATATTTGGTTGGGTTACTCGATCCATCCCTCGAACCAGCTGAAAATAAATATAGAAAAAAAAAACTTTTAGAATACAATTTCACCTATACACATTACACATATACATATGCAATCTGTAAAACGGTTGCAATCATTTTAATTGCAATGATCCGACAGTATGGTACGCCGCACTTGTGGTGCTTACGATACAAACGTAAACAATATATCAAAGCTTTTTGTCATGACGTGTTTGCATCGCCCTTTTTTCGATTTCAATAGACAAAATTTATTTGTTGTTGTTGCCATTATACCAATATGAACTTTCTCTGGTTTGGGGGTCTATTTACTTGTTCGTTTCAGTTTAGAGGATAGTCACAAACACTCACACACACACATAATTTTTACGTGCTTGCATTTCGAAAGCTGAATATTTTTTACGGATTTTTAACGTATTTTTTTGTGGGATGTAAAAATCCTATTGTGTTGCACCGAGACAAAAAGATCCATTTCATTGTGTATGCGCTCATTTGGTTTTTCTCGTATATTCATGTACAATGTGTATTGGCGTATATTTGCAGGGGAGCTAGGGAATATTCTTTGTCATATTTTCAATTTTTTTAACGATTTCATGGAATCATAAACCTTTTGGGGACTGTATGTAAGACGATGTTGATACAATTCTTCATTTTGTATTTTTCAATATGAATAAATATATGGTGATACTTTATGTGTGCATAGGGAATATAAAATACGAAGCATTTTGTACAGAATAAATTCTACATAAAGACAAAACCAGACGACTTTGCATGACTGAGTAATAACGACCAAATATTGAAACTTTTGATATATCTTAATAGGCCGGAATACTAAATTGTTTGTGGCTGGCGAATGAATTATTTGTTTTAAAAGTTGCATTTCATGACATTTGAAACCAACGGACAGCAAAACTATGGGGTTATAAGGAACCACAGAAAGCCCTCGCACAAGAGAACTGTATGAGCTTGAACTGGGAAAGGAAATATTGTGCAAGATAGCAAAGAATTTAAAACAAGGAATGACATCTTGGCAAGTACCTGAGACACAAAGCACTGAGCTAAAATCGATCAGGAATCACCTCTTCAAATCAAATAAATATTCACATATCTCTCAGCGGGTAAGTCACCTTATAAAATTCTAGAAGTGGTGCAGTGGGTGAAACTTCGGTACTTGGACCGAGAGGTACTATGGGTTCGAATGCCACCAGAGGCTGGATGAAAAGCGAATTTTCGTCATCGATTAAGATTGGTGATGTTAATAAACACAACTAAGGCCCCCTCTGTTGCAGTGCAAAATTCAGTGCCGACCTAAAAATTCATGTCCAGGTGGTATACTGTAATTTATGTGAATAAGTGGTGCGAACGTGAATAAAATTGGGGTATTAATTGATGTTCAAAGGACATTAAATCCACTCGACAATTAATATTTTCTTAAAAAAACAAAACAAAGAAGTACGTTTAGTAAATTATTATAAGTATCATCAGGTGAACTACGTACATTTCAATCTCTACTGGATCTAAATATAGAAGCAGTAGAACAAGCTTAGCTTAAAAGTTATGATTTCAGCACGAGCACAATAAATGGAGTCCATAGACATCGGAGGGATTGAATAGAATGCTTCTATTTAACTATTTGTAACCAAACGACAAACGCACCACAACAACAATTTTGATTGCGCTATATTGACAACAACGAAGAATTATTTTGACAAGAACAGTGCCAATTTTGGTTGAAATAAAGTAATAAAATAAACTGTTAATTCCTGAATTTTCCAACGTTCATTGTGAGGTTTATGGTAAAAGATATTGAGCACAACAATTTTGATTCCACCATATTGACAACAACAACAATTTATTTAGACAAGAACAATGCCATTGTATAGCATTTTGCTTTAAATTTAGTAGCTATTAAAATAAATTTTGACACTTCTAGAATTCCTAAGGTTCGTTCGATGTATGTGAAGATAGCGCAAATTCCATCTATTGAAATGAGAATTATATTGTTTTATAAGTAGGCAGCTTTTTATATTGATTTTGTTTTAATAAAAAGGTTTCCTTACTTCCGTCTATCATCTAATATAGAAAAGACGTATTTTAATTTAGCAACACAAATTCGTATCTATCGGCAAACTTTCAACAGGTTATGGGCCCAGATTACGATTATTTGTGCATTAGAGAACGGCGATAATTAAAATATATTTAAAATGACGGAAATGGCATCTTCTTCAATAGAAAAACTAAAAGGGCGTGATAATTATGATTCGTGGAGGTTCGCTGTACAAGCATATTTTGAGGACCTAGACCTGTGGGATGCAGTAATAGGTGAAGAAGAAAACGAAAAAAAAAATTAAAAAGGCACGCGCAAAATTGATTTTGTTGATTGACAAAATAGTTAACCCACATGTGCAGAATACAAAAACTGCTAAAGAAGCATGAGATGAATTGGAGAAAGCTTTCCAAGACGTTGGATTAACGAGGCGAGTAGGTTTACTCAGGAGTTTAATATCAACGAGAATGACTGATTGCAGTTCCGTAGAGGATGAATGGACTGGAACGTTGCTATTATCGGGTCTGCCGGATGAATACAGACCGATGATTATGGGAATTGAAGCTTCCGGAATTAAGATTTCCGCCGATATAATTAAAAATAAAATATTGCAAGATGTCAAGAATGAATCTATGACAAATAATGCAGCATTAGTTACCAAGAACGTTAAGCCCATAAGTAAGGACAAGAAGTTCATTCGATGTTACAATTGTAACAAATTGGGCCATTATGCGTCTAATTGTCCAGAGAAACGGTCTACAAAACCTCAGAATGAAAAAACTTTGTTTGCATCGTTTCTGAGTACAACCTCGAAATCATCAGAGTGGTATATTGATTCAGGAGCTTCAGCGCATATGACCGCACACGGGAATTGGTTCAAAAGAACCACAGAGCCACCACCGAACAATGAGGTCGTAACTGCGAATGACTCTCGTCTGACCATCAGAAGTGTTGGAGACATTCAGCGACATAAATAGCTGTCTACTTATAAAACAATATAATTCTCATTTCAATACCCCCACTAGAATTCTATTTCTTCATAGTGCAAAGCCCCATTGCATTGATGAACTTCTGGTGCTTGGCAATACTAAGTCCCTTTGTCAATACATCTGCTAACATATCATTGGTCGAAACATACACAAGTTCGATACGTTTGCCATTTATCATGTCACGAATAAAGTGATGTCTTACATCAATGTGTTTGGTTCTTGGATGGTAACTGGTAGTTGTAGCTAGATTAATAGCACTCCTGTTGTCGCAAAAAATCTTCACACACTTTGAAGTTTCGACAAATAACTCTTGCAGTAATCCATTTAACCAAATCGCTTCCTGTGAGGCCGAAGTTAATGCCATATATTCGACCTCAGTTGTGGACAGTGCCATCGTGGGTTGTTTTCTGGAGTTCCAGGATATCGGACCGTTTTGATATGTAAAAACATATCCTGTAGTTGATCGTCTCTGGTCCAAATCACTCGCCCAATCAGCATCACATCAGAAAAAACCGATAAACCGCTGCCACCATTTTTTCTAAATTCTAATTTAGCCGTTGCACTTCCCTTCAAATAACGTAGAATACGTTTAACAGCTGTCCAATGAGCCTGGCCAGGATTATTGTTGAATCGACTAACTAAATTCACGGCATAACACACATCTGGTCTGGATACTTGAGCTGCAAACAAAATACTTCCAACAGCTGACTGTTCCGGCACTTCAGCCATTTCATCCAATTCCTTTTGTGTGTTTGGGCAAAACTCTGCTGACAGTTTTTGATTGATATCTATGGGTGTCGATACCGGATTGCAATCCACCATATTATAACGAGACAGCATCTCGTTGATATATTGCTCTTCGTCAATCCAAATCAGACCATTCTTGCGATCGCGTGTTATTTGTAGACCTAATACATACCGCGCTTCACCCAAATCTTTCATCTTAAATGTCAACATCAGGTGTTCTTTAAGTTTCCTTTTCATTTCTTTGTCGTTCGTGAATATTATAAGGTCATCCACATAAACAGCAACAAATATCATCTTATTTCCACTAACTTGGTAATAGATGCACGGATCGACTTTGGACTTTGCTAAGCCAGACTTTAACAATTAATTGTCTAACTTTATATTCCAAATGCGGCTTGCCTGTTTTAAGCCATATAATGATTTATTGAGACGACACACTTTGTTGCCTTTTGCATAACCTTCTGGTGGCGTCATGTAGATTTCCTCATCGAGATCTCCTTGCAAAAACGCCGTCACTGCATCCAATTGATCTATATCAAGATCAAATTTCACTGCGATTGCAATTAGCGTCCTAATCGAGCTATATACCTGACCACGGAGGAATAAGTTTCTGCGTAATCAATGCCCTTCTCTTGACAACAACCTTTGATTACCAGTCTAGCCTTATACCTTATTATCTTCCCAGTTGCGTCCCTCTTGGTTTTGAATACCCATTTACAATTGATCGGCTTTCGATTTGGTGGAAGATCCACTAAAATCCAAGTGCTGTTTTCTTGCAACGAACTATATTCATTGCGTATAGCCTCTTTCCATTTCTCACTATCCGCTCGATTCAAGGCTTGGCTGACAGTGACTGGATCATCCATTTCGATTGAATGTACATTGTAAACCATATAGTCATCCCAATTTACTGGCTTAGGTTGTCTGGTGGAACGCCTAACTACGCATTCATCCATATTAATCTGGGCTGTTTCAGGAGGCACATAGTCATCAGTTGATACTTGATGAGTTCCATCCTCATCTTCATGTTCACTGGTCGTGTAAAGTGTATCATCATTGGTTCCTTCAGCGGATGATCCTGTACTGTCAATCTGATCAGGATCATTCGTTGTGGTCTGCGACTAATCTGCAGGGTTATCATCAAATATCGACGCTTCTGAGAAAATATCTAAATAAGTACTGACTGAATCTGGCAGTATCCGTTCCCCAACATGTTGATTTTCGTGAAACACCACATCACGTCTAACTATAATCCGCTTAGTATCGGGGTCATACACCCTGTAGGCCTTCGATACTTCGCTGTAACCGACAAAGATTCCCATCTTCGACTTTGGGTCTAATTTTTTTCGCTTTTGCTTTGCGATATGCACGTATGTGAAGATAGCGCAAATTCCATCCCCAAAAATGCGATGACAACACTAATTATTGCTATCATTACATTTTTTTACTCTCAGCCCAAAAAAACACGAAATTTTTACTGTTAGCCTCGAAAATTTACTGTCATGATAGCTAAAACTATCATGACACAAACATTTTTCTGAGGTGAGAGTAAAAATATTCCATTTTGGTGAAGGAGGAATATTTAAAGTAATTTTTGATTTTCGCTGTTGGTATATTTGACGTAATTTTACTTTACGTATACATCGAGAAAATCAGGTAAGGAGTATAAATTTTTAAATGCAGGATTGTTGCCTATCAGTTTTTAGGAGGGGAAAATTTTTCAGCTTTTTATTTTTCCAATATTTTTTTTTTGTTTTTATTAGTAAAAAAGAAATTGAAATCATTTCAGAAATTTCCTGGAATAATTGCCAAATTTAGATTTATTGCTATAATTAATGGGTTGGGTTTGTTTGGCCAAAACAAAATTCCCCAAAAACCGTTTGCCCAAAATTTTGCTCCCAATTTTTTTTTACCAAAATACTGTTTTCCCAAACATCGTTTTGTCAAAAAAATTTTGCCCAAATTTTTTTTTGCCAAAAAGATCACCAAAAATCTCAAAATTTTAAATTGAATGTTTCGCGCGAAACATCCAATTTAAAATTTTGGGATTTTTGGTGATCTTTTTGGCACAAAAATGCAACAAGTATTAAAGTGTTTAATATTGTTAAATAATACAATGCAAAATGATAATAGAATGCGTTGATTTCTTTGTGAATGTGTGACAGTTAAAAAATCTTCCATTACACATATTACATATTTACAAAAAATATACACATATTACAAAAAAAAAAAGAGTGAGTCCATTAGTACTCTCAAGGAGATGTGTAAACATGGCATGTGTATTTTGCGGATGTACAGTTTACTTTGAAGGAAGAAGGAATGCAATTTTACTAACCAGAGTTTTTCTTTTGTTTATTATCTTTAAATTGTTCTATTACTCGTTCGGTATAATCGACGCAATTGGATCATGGTAGTTAAAATAAGATACAGATACTGTCGACTCTAACTTTTCTAATTTTCATTGAAAACTGCACAATCGTCGTCCCATATCTCGTAATAGATATAATTCGATCTGAGTTCATGTGCAAATCGAATTCGTATCGCAGGAAGTTTATAAGTGGTTCAGCTTGAGGAGCAGCAACATTAATATTGAAATCCCTGCTCATAATCATCGGCAAATAAGATGATAGTCTCCTTGGAGAATTTTTGAAATTCTTTTAGAATATGCGGAGCAAGGCCGAAATGTATGAACTTCATTATGTCTTCGATAGATTTATTTGGCGAGGTGAATACAACTAGAGAAAGCGTCTTAGTACCATTGAGTAGCTGAAATTCAGCCGTGTATATATCATCAATGGGTTGTGTTGTTACGCTCATACCAGTTGTTTGTCCAACGATGATTTCCTAATGCGAGGTGACTGTATACGTTCTACTGTATTTTTATATATTGCTACTCCAGCAGCCCATAAACCATCTCCCTTGAACTGAACGCAGCAATCAAAATAAGTAATATTAACATGCTCTTCGTTGTGAAGCCAGATCTCGGAAAGCAAGAAAATTGAGGATCCCTGCGTGACTGTATCAGTTAGGTCGAGGTGATGTGACCTGAGACTATGGCAGTGCAAAATTCGCCATTACAACCTGAGCTATACTTAGCGGATTTGTAGTGAGGCGCGATATCTCATTTTGATGAAGACCCATTGAGGTTCCATTTTTACGTCCATGGTAGAAGACATGATCATCGATAGTCGACGTGATGAACAGTCCTTCGACACTCATTACTCGTGATAAAGCGATATACACAAGTTTTTGACTGTGTTTTTTAAAGTAAGAGTATATACTGACTATCTCGTTATAGGTACCACCCTGTGATGTATGAATTGTGGTGACACATGCAGTTACGAGTGGAAAATGATTACGCTTAACATTAATTGTCCGATTGTTGTTTCGATTAACAGTTGTGCTTTTTCTAGAAATGGGCACCAAACATCGGTGAATATTCGTTTTCTGCGCCTATCCAGCTATAAGCCGCCTGATCTTCTTGCCAACTTGTGAATTTGTACCAAAATCCATCCAGGGTTGTTTGACATTTTATACTGTTCACGATTTCATCGTTTTCGTTGTCCCGCTCAGGATGGCTGCATTCAATATACCTCAGACAGCCCATAGTTCCATTCGTCAGTCCATCTGTTACGTCAATATTGGTTTTGAGAAAGTATGGCAGATCTTTGACAAGTAGAAGTTCGTACAGCAAATTATTTGTGTCCACTATGCTCATTTTATGGATTTTTGACGGAATTGCTCTTCCGGTAGCCCGCTGACCATCTCTTTTGATCTGAACGCAGCATTCAAACGAAGGAATATTAACATGCTCGTCATTGCGCAGCCAGGTCTTGGAAAGCAAATGAATTGAGCATTCCTGCGTGACTGTGACCTGAGACTCTGGCGGTGGTATTTTTGAAGTGAAACAATTTTGTCGTTTTTTCGAAGTTTAAATAACTTCGCTGATATCAGCACACGTAAGTATGTATTTTAATGTTGATCTAAAAATTTTGGAAATAGTGTACACCGCAAATATTTTTAAACCACGGTTTCCGTATTGAAATGTTTTGCCTATTTTTTAGAAAAAACAAAATAAAATGGGAAAGGCTGCCGAAATTTCCAACGAGAAAAGAGTTTGATGATTTCTCTAGAAAATGAAGGATGTACACATAAAGCTATTGCACTCAAAGTTGATATACACGTTGGTGTATCTATTTCACGCGAAATAGACACTTAATACAGTGCCAGAAATCTGTTCTTTTTTGAAGGCCACTCGCGAAAAATAGATCAGTCTAACGACAGTAAAAACTCGATTGCGAGCTACCGAGCTTTATGGACGTGTGACTGCACTTAAGCCTCCATTACGCATATAAAACAAACGGAAACACTTAATTTGGGCAACAACTCATACTTTTTGGTCGCTTTACGATTGGGAAAATATGCTCTGGACAGACGAATCAAGTTTGAGGTCTTTCGTTCGAAAAGAAAAATCAGCAAACGGGTGAAAGAAGACTGAGATGTTCATTCCATTAAACATGGAGGGGGATCGGCAATGATGTGAGGTTGCTTCGGTAATAATAAAGTTGGAGATCTAGATAAAGTGAAAGGAATACTACATTGTTTCGGGTATTAGGAGATATTGGAGAAGAACACCATTCCATCGGGAAGACGTTGTATCGGTAACTGTTTTATACTGTGGTGTTTTGACTAAAAAATGGAGGATAGGATTCTTAATTACCTTTTCGGGTAACTCTTGTAATCCGTTCCATGTTTTTTTCCAAACGTAATAATAATGCTCTACACAGTTATTTTACTTCTGTGTGATCAAAACTTAATTCTGCTTTATTCATTAAATTCTACAGTTTGTATACTTAATCTAAATCGTTATAAAACTACAATCATATTTTTTATTAACCAATCAAATTCTAATTCACTTAATCATTTAATCATCATGGGTGTGGCTTCTTAATCATTTTACTTTATTGTTTTCATAAAAAAAAATCATCAATAAATTTTTATTGTCAAGAGCACGATCGAATTTCTTGTTATCGCTACATATTTTTCACGGTCAATGTAATTCCATAGTAAACAAAATTCATTCAACTTTAAATTGGAAAATAGATCTCTAATTTCCACCGGATTTTAAAGTCGTTGTTGTATCGTACATTATTGGAAACCATGCGCGATCAATTTTCATTCGTTCACATGAATTTTGCTAATTTTAAAAATCTACAAAAAAAATCATTTCATTAACTCGTGTGCAAAGTTCTATGGAAAAATTTTAATTCTTTTCGCACGTTGACCTCATATTATGTTTTGCATATTAAACGTAATACAAATGCTCTACAATAATACAGCAGGACAACGATCCGAAGCACAAGTCTAGATTATGTACAGATTTTTTAACCGAACAATATCGACGTCGGCAACTAAATATCATGGAATGGCCGCCTCAATCACTCAATCTTAGCCCCTTCGAGCCACTTTGTGAAGAATTAGACCGGGCAGTATGAAAGGCCTGTCCCTCAGAAAATGATTTGGAACACTAACTACAAATTGCGTGGAAGGAAATCCAGCCAAAAACCTGTCAGCTGTTACCTATAATGCCAAGATTATGTAAGTCAATCATCATAATTTTTTTATTTTCTTATAAGCTTACTCTATATACAAAAATTTTTGGTAGGCGAGAGTAAAGATGTTTACACATCAAAAGTTTCATGATTTTTTTGAAGGTGGCCTTTGACAAATTAACATCAAATAGGTCAGTAGTTTTTACTTTTAATGAGGTTGTTATCTCCAGGGTTTGAGGATTGGCGATCTAGTGTTAAAAATTCATGTTTTCGAAAAGTCCTGCATGGAAATTAAATTGATATATTTTCCAAAATGTAAGCTGAATCAATGTGACCAACCAAACGTTACCAATAAATACCGCGCCCAAGAGAAGTCATTTATGTATTTTGTAATCCGTGCAATTTGATGAGTACGGTACGGAAGAAACCGAATCACATTTTCATAGAGTGGTAAACTTTGGTTTTAATTTTAGTTACGTTTCTTTAACAAACAACCAAAAATGTTCGGCATTGACGCTTTGTTGAAGGTTGTGAAAATATTCTGCGCTAAATTTCTCCCAAAATAATTAGACGCGTTGCTGTATAAATTGCCATCTGGAGAATCTACCAACAAGAATGTGTTCAGATAGCATAAATAACTAATTAACGCTAATTTATTATTTTATATATTTATTTAACCACACTTGCACAAATTTATAAAGTCTCAAGTTCAAGGGCAAATATGTTTATACAGATGATCAGCTGTTTTGTATTATATAATTGCAACATCACCTAGAATTGTATTATGTTAATATTTAATGTACATTTACATTATTGTCATACTTATCTTTGTCAATCTCAGGTTATAACTTTTATCAAATTATTATTAATGATTCTAAAATCTAAAATTAAGAAATTTATACTAAAAACAAAATCATTTTTGACACTTATAACCAACCAAGATAAATTTATTATCCAAGGTGTTACCAAAAAGAACTTTGTTAATGCCATCTTACGGCAGGAATTTTAGTCAAATAATTTAGTATATTTTGTAAGTTTTCGTTATAAAAGGTTTTTTAGTATTAAAAAAGAAGTCTGCCCAGCGAGTAGCACTCCTGTGTGTAATCCATCATTAATAAAAAATAAAGTGTGTAATCCGTAATTAATAAAAATAAAGTTTTGTAATCTGTAATTAATAAAAAATAAAAAAAGGGTTAAATTAAAAGTTTGTGCGTGTTTTAACCAATTTTCCTGGAGCAAATATACTAGGTAGCTGTCTACATACCTCGAAACCGCAAGGTTTGAGTCGTTTGCGCAATAACCCACCTGAGTGGGAATTTACCGGGATAAGCAAGCGAGCTATTCGAAAGATTGGTCCTTCGAGCCGGATCGGCACAAATTACGGATTGGCATTAAACGGGTGTTGTTTTACCGCTATCAGAGAAGTAGAAAAATTTTGTATTACTTGCATTTTAAAACCGCGTGCATTTGTGCATTTTGCATTGAATTTTTCCGCAATCTTGCGAAATACGCGCTGTATAATTTGTCGAATAATTTACGATTACCCGACCTTAAATCTCGCCAAAGTTAACGGTTCGCAGAAAAGAGGCGTCTAGTGTTTGTGATTGTGCTGGTGTGTAATTAATTATTATAACAAAAATGGCTGACACAACGGTGTGCAAAGGGAAAATGAGCATCATAAGAGATTCGCTTCAAAAAATTAAAGTCTACGCAAATAAGTGCCTAACGTCCAGCGAGGTAAATATCGAAAACAATCATGTGCGAATGAAACGTGCCGAAGAATTGCTGTCTCAATATCTCGATGCCGAAACCAAATTATTGAGTCTCACGGACGATGAATCTTCGAGTTTTTTTGAAGTCGAGGAAATGTATTATGCCGCTATTGGAGATTTTAATCAAATAATATCCAAACGAAGACAATCAAATATCCAAGACAGGTCAGCATCATCATTCGATAACACCTTGCATAACACTGGCATGATAGGGGACATTCGTGATACAAAATTACCAAAGTTAGAAATTCCGAAATTTTCTGGTAATTACACCGATTGGCCATCCTTCCAGGAATTGTTTACTAAACAAATTGATGAATGCGCACGACTCTCCGATGTCCAAAAATTTTATTATCTGAAACATTATTTGACCGGAGAAGCTGCTAATTTAATTACGCATATAAATATTACGGCCGCTAATTATAAGGAGGCGATTGATAAGCTGCGAAAAAGATACGATCGGAAGAGGTATGCTGTAAACTCGTTCGTCAGAAAATTCATTGAGCTGCCTTCCATTCAGCAAGCAATTTCCGGAAATATTCGAAAGTTGCATGACGTGTGTGACGAGATAGTACGAGGACTAAAAAGTATGGGTACAGAAGCAGAACGCCGGGATCCTTGGCTGGTTTATCTCATACTTAACAAATTGGATACTGATACAAGAAGCAAATGGTCCGAATATTCAGCAAAGGATGAGTTCCCGAGAATCGAAAAGTTTTTGGAATTCCTGTCGAACCGAGTCGATGCGTTAGAAAGTTACGGAGTGCCAGTCAAATCAACATACTCAAGGCCAATTCGGGATGTGAAAACATTTTCAACGACCACACCAATATGCGAATTATGCAAAACTGAGCGCAAATTATATCAATGCAGCAAGTTTAAGGAATCATCTACGGCTGATCGTCGAAAATTCATCACTGACAACAAGCGCTGCTACAACTGTTTAAATTCTGGCCATAATGTGTATAACTGTCGTTTCCGGGGAAGGTGCCAGAAATGTTACCGCAAGCACCACAGTCTATTGCACGAAGAGGAGCCAGCAGAGGTCAAGTCTATTCAAACGGATCAGTCAGTTGTAAATTGTTGCACTAAATTTGAGAATGCCTGCGTCTTACCAACAGTAATAGTAAAGGTGAAAAATTCAAGAGGTACATTTAATTCATGCCGTGCGTTGTTGGATTCCGCCTCTGAGGTTAGTTTCATTTCTGAAAAGACATTTAATGCCCTTAAACTGCCACGGGAGACAAGTTCAATATCAATCAAGGGTCTGGGTTCCACGCATGTAGGAAAAACATGTTACGACTGTGTTGTGTTAACAAGTTATTTTTGTAAATTTGTGTGTTTCTATTCTCCACGGTTTCTTGCGTCCGGGTTTTTTGCTGTCTAAACGTGGTTTCTTGCGTCCGGGTTTTCGCTGTCTAAACGTGGTTTCTTGGTGGATGGATTCTTGTGTGTTTTCTTCTGTTATGTTGGCAACGGAACGAAAATGGGAGAGAAAGAGAGAACAATGCGCATCGAGTGTGTGCAAAGTAAAAAGTTTTGGAAGAAATGTTTTTCTTATATGTCTATCTCTTTTATATCAACGAAAATTTTATATAAAGGAGAGACAGAGAAGAGAGATTAATTTCTTCTAGAACGTTTGACGAGTTGTGCGGGGCTCGAATTTTTTTTGGTTTGAGATTCGAGTTTTGATTTTTGGTGATATATAAAGTCAATTTTTGAGTTATAAGAAAAAAAAGTCTTGTTTGGAATTTTACGGATAATTTATAAAATTTCGGTTTGGTTTTTGGTTTGCAAAAAAGTCGAGTGATCAGGATGAAAAGTTCTGTTACAACAATTAATTATTGTAATGGCGCAGTTTAATAAATGATTATAAAAGTAAAAATGGCTAAATAATAGTTTTACTAGAAGTGAAAAGGGGCAAGAGGCTCTAACAATATTTTTTTTGGTGGGACATATTTTATTTTGAGACCTCCAACTTCAAAATCTAATTTTTTGTTTTATTATTTTTAAAAATTTTTTTTTGCCTGTTAAATAACTAATTAATGGAAGTATCAGTGCAATAGATACACAAAAAAAAAATTCGGTAAATAATTTGGTTCTGGAATGTGCAGAATGATATAGACAACAAAAATATACATATTGGTGATTGCATTTTTGGTGACGCTCTATCGCAATTTCGTTTATTTCGCAATTCGACGATACACAAAAATACGCTTTGTCGGGGCTCACCACGTGGAAGGACGCCACGCAATATTTTTTACGGGTTTTTGGGGCATTGGTAAAATTGTATTATTTCCGGTTAAAGGCGAAGCACGCCCAACAACATCTACGAGTTTTGCGGGTGGCCAGTTGAGGCCACTTCATTTGTTCTGCGGTTAAGGCGAACCAACGCCTATCAAAAATTAAATGTTCCGGCGGGAAGACGCTTAACAGTCCGGGCTTGGCGCTTGTCACACAAGGCCGCAACAGTAATCTTAAGATAGTATCAAGGCGTATATCACCAGTACCGCAGTGCAACGGGAATCATACGTTATTAACGGGTCCTTGTTGGAGTTAAGCGTACCACGTTTTTTTTTTGGTGTCAAAAATCGGGGTTTTGAACCACATTTTGTCGGAGCCACATTTTTCGGGTTTGTGCGAGCCAACGCCCAACGTGTGTTTTACGGTATCGGCGGCCAGTTGAGGCCAGCTGTAGGTTACCGTGGTATCGGGGAGAGGCCCCGCATCAACGACGGGTAGCCAAGCGGCTATTTGTTTTATTGGTATCGGGGAGAGGCCCCGCATCAACGACGGGTAGCCAACCGGCTATTTGTTTTATTGGTATCGGGGAGAGGCCCCGCAACAACGACGGGTAGCCAACCGGCTATTCGTTTTATTGGTATCGGGGAGAGGCCCCCCCGCAACAACGACGGGTAGCCAGCCGGCTATTCGCGATTTTTTTTCGGTGAGACACCGCAACCCATTTTGGCGGACAAGGACGCGGCCATCAACACCTTACTGGGTGACCTTGGTGAAGGTCAGGTACGATTTTTTTTTATCTTTATTTTAATTTTTTTTGGATTTTAATTTTATATATATTTAAACATTTTTTTTTTATATTATAATTCTGAAAAATTTTGTAATCGAGCGCCGCACAGCGGGTGCGCGCTCGGTGCATTGCTGTTCTCTCTCTCGCTCTCTCTCTCGTTCCCTCCTTTTTCTTTTTTTTCGGGAAGTTGTTTCCTATTGTGTTTTTTTTGTTTTTCTGTAAATAAAATGGAATATTAAATTTTTTTTTGGTCGGTATGATGGGAGCGGAGACTCCCTCTGTGTCGGTGCAGTGTTGATTGCGGTCTCTTGGTGCCCGCATCCAGTTTCGTAACCAAGGCTCGACCTTGTTTGAGTTCGAATGGATGCGCGCACCAAGGCACCTCTCTCCCATTTATAATTTTGAGTTGTTCGTTCCTCAGGTTCCGGCCGACGAATTTCGGCGGAACTCCAGTTTATATTATTATTTGCGTTTCATTTTTTTTAAATTATCTGTATGATCACGGTGTAAGCCAGGAGCCCTGTATGCCTCAAACCCCACGACCTTAGCACTTCTCCCTGAGAACGTAGCCGGCAAAATATCACCGTGGAGGCCTCTGCAGGTGCTTAGTGAAAATCTGCAGGTTGGCAGTAGCCAGCCTGTAACAAACAAAGGGCCTAGTCAACTTAAGTATTTCGAATGATGAGGAAACATACAACACTGATGTGAAGGCCTATATCGTGCCCTACATTGCAACCATACATCCAAAGGCACTGAACAATGACGAAGCGTTTAAAGGTAAATCGCTAAAGTGGGCTGATCCAGATTGTCTAAAGGGTGGCGAAATCGATATGCTTCTCGGAACGGACATTTTCTTCGAGGTATTAAGTGATGGTAGAATTCAAGGTAAACATATAACTGCGTGCAACACTAAATTTGGTTGGATTCAAGTGGGGAAGATTAATTCAGAATCCAGTATTATCTCTACTATTAATTTAAATGTCATTATGGATGTCGACAGCACGTTAAGAAAGTTTTGGGAAGTCGAAAATGTTCCTGAAGTATCAAAAAACTCTGAAGACAGTATATGCGAAAAATATTTTTTGAAAACTACGATTCGCGCACCCGATAACAAATTCATTGTACGGTTACCGTTTAAGATTCAGCCAGACCAGTTGGGATCCACATACAATATTGCACTTAAGAGATTGATCTCAATGGAGCGGCGTTTCCAGCGTGACAATGCATTTAAATCACTATATCACGATTTTATGACCAAATACGCCAACCTCGGTCACATGAAACTAATTGGCGAACCAAATCCAAGTCACTACTTTTTACCGCATCACGGAGTTCTTAAACAAAGTGCAACTACTCGCTTAAGGGTTGTATTCGATGGATCAACAAAGTCGACCACAAATCTGTCTTTAAACGAAATACAAGAAACAGGACCCACAATTCAATCGTCATTAGTGGAAATCCTTACGCGATTTAGGCAACACAAGTATGTATTAAGTGGAGATATTGAGAAAATGTACCGGATGATTTGGGTTCACGAAGAGGATGCGAGGTACCAACAAATACTTTGGCGATCGAAACCGACATTACCTCCGCAAGCCTATCAATTACGCACAATAACATACGGCACCACATCTGCCTCGTTCTTGTCAACGCGATGTATAAAGGAAGTAGCTAATCGAATCTCATCGACGCACCCGCAAATTTCCAAAATAATTTCGAAAGACGTTTATGTAGATGATTTAATGTGTGGAGCCAATACAATAGAAGAATTAATAAGTCAAAGGAATCTACTAGTGTCAACACTCAAGGAATATGGTTTTAATTTACGAAAATTGCGATCGAATAATCCAGGGATAGCAGACAATTCATCGGAATATACCAATCTAGATAAACAAATTTCGAACGATAATGACTCAACAAAGGTTCTTGGGATTATTTGGAATCCGATCCAGGATGAATCCTCATTTAAATATGATTTGAACAAGTTTGCTTGCCTAACCAAACGAGGATTGCTATCGGACGCCAGTAAAATATTTAACCCGTTAGGCTGGATATCACCATTGGTCATTAAAATAAAAATAATGTTTCAGAGATTGTGGCTGGAACCAATTACTTGGGATGACGCATTACCTCAACAAACTCAACAAGATTGGCTGAAACTTCGAGGCAGTTTGTCACAACTGAACAAAATCAAAATTGCCCGATGGTTAAATACCACAGAAAAAATTGATCTGTGCGGGTTTTGCGATGCTAGCGAGCTAGCTTATTCAGCAGTAATCTATGCCATTTCCGATGATGGAGACAAATAAAGGTGTACCCTATTGATTGCTAAAACGAAAGTTGCTCCAATTGAACAAATAACACTGGCACGGCTCGAACTCCAGGCAGCACATATGTTAACCAAGCTCATGAAATTCGTAGAAAATACCATAACAATTAAAGTCAATAGCATTTCATTATGGACTGATTCAACACTAGTACTTGACTGGTTATCATCATTGCCAAAACGCTGGAAAACGTTTGTTGCTAGCCGGACATCATACATTTTGTCCCACTATAAGCGCGACTGTTGGCATCACGTCATTTCTGAGGAAAATCCATCTGATTGTGCGACGCGAGGGCTGAATATAGATGAGTTAGTAAAGCATCAACTGTGGTGGAACGGGCCAGCGTGGCTATGTAAAAATAAATCTGCATGGCCTATTTACCCCATGAAACATCGAAGTGATATTTGCAATTACGAAGAGCGTCCTCAGGTGAATGCATATCTAATCGTAACGAACGACTTTTACGATCATTTAATATCGAAGCATTCAAGTTTTTACCGAATATGTTATAATTTGTCTATAGCCATAAAATGCTCGAAATATTTACGGGACAAATTTATCACAAAAACTAACATACATCATACACGTAGTGAAATTAACAAAATATTAACACCTACCCCAGACGATATCAAGGCGGCATCACACCGTATCTGTTTGTACGAACAGCATCGAAGTTTTTCCCAGGAATATGCTCTCTTATCCGAGGGAAAACCAATGTCAAAGAGTAGCATATTAAAAACCCTAAACCCATTCATTGATGATGACAAATTAATTCGAGTTGGTGGCAGATTACGGAATTCCAGGTGTGATTTTGATATGAGACACCCAATTTTATTACCAAGTAATTCACCGATTTGCAAACCCCTGGTGAGAGACTATCATTTGTTGTATAACCATGCTGGCTCCGGACTCTGCCTATCATTATTACGTCGAAAATATTGGATTCTAAGATGCAAATTTATAATCAGATCCGTAATCCATAAATGCATTAAATGCTTCCGATTCAATCCGAAGAGCGAACATCAACTTATGGGGGACCTCCCAACGTGCCGAGTTGAATTTACACATGCCTTTGCTAACACGGGCATTGACTATTGCGGGCCATTTGAAGTCAAAACTACGAATCGTCGAGGCCAGGCTGCTGATAAAGTCTACATATGTTTGTTCGTTTGCCTGTCTACAAAGGCTGTGCATGTTGAGGTCGTTATGAGCTAATCCACCGAGAGCTTTGTAGCAGCATTGCAGCGTTTTGTATCGAGGCGTGGGCTCTGTAAGAGTATCTACAGCGATAATGGGAGTAACTTCGTTGGAGCCAACAATAATCTTCAAGAATTATATACGTTTATTAAAAATAATTCCAATCAAATTTATTCTTATCTTTTAAGGTGGGAGATAAAATGGCATTTCATCCCACCGTTTGCACCACACGTGGGAGGAATTTGGGAAGCTTCCGCCAAACTTCTTAAAACCAACATGAAAAAGACCACGAGCGGTCATATGTTATCGTTGGACGAATTTGCAACATTAATAACAAGAATCGAAGCGTCCGTCAACTCTCGTCCGTTATATGTTGAACAAACCGAAGACATGGAAGTGATCACACCTGGCCATTTTTTAATTGGTCGATGCTTAATGGATTTACCGGAGGCGGAGGAAATTACCATCAGCGAACCGAAGTATACCAGGTGGAGAATGGTAAATCAGCTGTTTTGCGAATTCCGGAGACGGTGGTACAGAGACTAACTGTCAACGTTACAAAAGAGAAGCAAATGGCACCAGAAAACTCAAAATGTCCAGGTTGACGATATAGTGTTGCTGAGAGATGAAAAATTGTCATCCGTTCATTGGCCATTAGCGCGCATAGTCCAAGTTCATCCAGGAGGCGACGGTTTAACTCGAGTGGTTACAGTGAACGTTCCACGTCTAAATTCTATACTGAAAAGACCTATATCAAAAATTGTTAAGCTGCCATCCAGCGAGGAAGATTTCCATTTAAGTGAGCTGAATCAAATTGATTCAGGCCGGGC
Organism: Nephrotoma appendiculata; assembly: GCA_947310385.1. Taxonomy (NCBI): domain Eukaryota; kingdom Metazoa; phylum Arthropoda; class Insecta; order Diptera; family Tipulidae; genus Nephrotoma; species Nephrotoma appendiculata. The sequence goes on from OX371223.1 coordinate 320,333,941, forward strand.
GGGATGTTCAGATAGCATAAATAACTAATTAACGGTAATTTATTATTTTATATATTTATTTAACCACACTTGCACAAATTTATAAAGTCTCAAGTTCAATTGCAAATATGTTTATACAGATGATCAGCTGTTTTGTATTATATAATTGCAACATCACCTAGAATTGTATTATGTTAATATTTAATGTACATTTACATTATTGTCATACTTATCTTTGTCAATCTCAGGTTATAACTTTTATCAAATTATTATTAATGATTCTAAAATCTAAAATTAAGAAATTTATACTAAAAACAAAATCATTTTTGACACTTATAACCAACCAAGATAAATTTATTATCCAAGGTGTTACCAAAAAGAACTTTGTTAATGCCATCTTACGGCAGGAATTTTAGTCAAATAATTTAGTATATTTTGTAAGTTTTCATAAAAAATTAGCTGGAGTTAAAACATGAAGAAACAATGAATTCATCATTTGCTGCTGCGTAAAGTGGCCGTGCATTTAAAGTAGCCTCAATTTGACTCAATAAGGTTGCCATCTCCTCAAAAGTAAGGTGAGCATTTGCGGATCATTTTGAAATGTGTGTCTTCACGGACTTGACAGCAGCGTCCGACAAACCCCCAAAATGTGGAAAAACATGTGGATTGAAGAGCCAGTGCATTTGAAATTTGGCCAAATGCTCTACCATGGTAGAATTATGTTTATTATAAGATATAATTCTATATACCTCATGAAATTTTTCGCGTGGGTCCGATAAACTTTGAACCATTATCGCTGTACAAATGGGCTGGTGATCATCTGTGATAAGACACTGACAACCTTCAAGTGTATAGCCTTTGTGACCATACAGATAAATACCGCAATGTAGCCTTAGGTGAATCTAACCCCGCTACCTTTTTTCGACGCAAGCTACATTGGGCCTGTATAATCGACACCGCACGATGTGAAGGGTCTTACCGCTTTCAATCTTGCTATTGGCAGGTCCCCATGAGTTGCTTGGAAGTCCTCGATTTATTTTGGAAAGATACGACACATTTCTTTTTATAATTTTTCGGATGGTGCTTCTTCCTCCAATTACCCAAAAGTTCTGCCTTATTAGATGAAACGTCAGTGATAGACCCGGGTGCAGATTCTGTACATGTATGTGACGTATAATCATTTTATTGAATGGGTGTTGCTTTTGGTAAAATGACTTATAATTATAATTATATTGGCAATTCAAATGCTTCAGCCTGCCACCGGCTCTGAAAATGTCATTATCATCTATAAAAGGCGCCAAAGATAGAATAGACGTAGTTTTTTGTATTTTCTCTGCCTTTCTGCAAACAATTGATTTGTCGACCAAATGAATCTCGCTGCACATATCGTATGTGCTCTTTGCAGCTCGCAGCTCCTTTACAGTTAGGGAACCTAAAATGCATCCACCATCGAACCACTTTGAGGAGAATTAGACCGAATAGTACGAAAGTCTTGTGGTAGGTAAGAAAATGATTTGGAACACCAACTACAAATTGCGTGGAAGGAAATTCAGCCAAAAACCTGATAGCTGTTAGCTAGAATGCCAAGATTATGTAAGTCAGTCATCAAAGCAAAAGGTGGCAATATTGATGAATCTAAAAGTTAAGTTTTAATTTTTTTATTTTCTTAACCTTTGTTCTAATTTTTCCTTTTCTTGTTGTTGCGTACTTATGCATGTGAATTTAAAAAAAATATAAAATAAAACAAAATTGTTTTCAATTCACCAAAATTAATAAAAATGTGTTTGGATTAAAACTTTCCGCCTGTGTACAAAAGTTGTTGACTGTGTTTTTAATCGTAATTTGTACATATACATACAAGCATGCCATACATAGCACAAAATTGTTTTTATGGAGTTTGTTTCTTTTATTTCAAACGAAGTAGGTATTACGTCATTTCCGTTCGTTTCATTTACAAGTTTACTCTAATACAAAAATTTTTGTGTCCGTCACGCCAGCCGGAACCATATCAGCCGGAACCAAACAACGATGGAATAAGTAGCACGATGCATTGTGCATCATTGTGCACTAAATGCTTTTTCAGCCGGAACCTTATAATTCCAGCCGGAACCTGATAAAGTCATCCAGAACCCTACAACAGCAAAACTAACTATGGCACTAGTAGCACGATGCATTGTGCATCATTGTGCACTATATAATTTTTCAGCCGGAACCTTACAAATCCAGAAATATACGATTTTTCAGAAAAGAACCTTACAAATTCAGCCAGAACCATACCCTCTACAGCCAAACTAAGTATGGCAAAAGTAGCACGATGTATTGTGCATCATTGTGCACTATATAATTTTTCAGCCGGAACCTTATAAATCCAGCAATATATGATTTTTCGGTGGAGCCTTATAATTCCGCCGGAAACGATGGTATGGTAATATACAGTCAAATAAACTACATCACTAGTAGCACAATGGATTGTGTATCATTGTGCATTAAATGCTTTTTCAGCCGGAACCTTATAATTTCAGCCGAAACTTGATAAAGCCACTCAGAACCATACAACAGCCAAACGAACTATGGCACAAGTAGCACGATACATTGTGCATCATTGTGCATTATACAATTTTTCAGCCGGAACCTTACAAATCCAGAAATATACGATTTTTCGGGAAATAAAACCTTACAATTTCAGCCGGAACCATACCCTCTACAGCCAAACTAACTATAGCACTAGAAGCACGATGCATTGTGCATCATTGTGTAGTATATAATTTTTCAGCCGAAACCTTACAAATCCAGAAATATACAATTTTTCTGTGGAAAAACCTTACAATTTCAGACGAAACTTACAGTCAAACTAACTAAATCACAAGTAGCACAATAGATTGTGTATTATTGTGCATTAAATGCTTTTTCCAGCCGGAACCTTATAATTCCGATTCGAACCTGATAAAGCCACTCAGAACCATACAACAGCCAAACGAACTATGGCACAAGTAGCACGATACATTGTGCATCATTGTGTACTATATAATTTTCGAGCCAGAACCTTACAAATCCAGAAATATACGATTTTTCGGGGAAAAAACCTTACAATTTCAGCCGGAACCATACCCTCTACAGCCAAACTAACTATAGCACTAGTAGCACGATGCATTGTGCATCATTGTGCACTAAATGATTTTTCAGCCGGAACCTTATAATTCCAGCCCGAACCAGATAAAGCCAGCCAGAACCATACAAAAGCCAAATTAACTACAGAAATAGTAGAACGATGCATTGTGCATCATTGTGCACTATTTTATTTTTCAGCCGGAACCTCACAAATCCAGAAATATACGATTTTTCGGGAAAAAACCTTACAAATTCAGCCGGAACCATACTCTCTACAGCCAAACTAACTATAGCACTAGTAGCACGATGCATTGTGCATCATTGTGCACTAAATGCTTTTTCAGCCGGAACCTTATAATTCCAGCCGGAACCAGATAAAGCCAGCCAGAACCATACAAAAGCCAAATTAATTACAGCAGTAGTAGAACGATGCATTTTGCATCATTGTGCATTATATAATTTTTCAGCCGCAACCTTACAAATCCAGAAATATACAATTTTTCTGTGGAAAAACCTAACAATTTCAGACTAAACCTACAGTCAAACTAACTAAATCGCAAGTAGCACAATAAATTGTGTATTATTGTGTACTAAATGCTTTTGCAGCCGGAACCTTATAATTCCGATTTGAACCTGATAAAGCCACTCAGAACCATACAACAGCCAAACGAACTATGGCACAAGTAGCACGATGCATTGTGCATCATTGTGCACTATATAATTTTTCAGCCAGAACCTTACAAATCCAGAAATATACGATTTTTCGGGGGAAAACTTTACAATTTCAGCCGGAACCATACCCTCTACAGCCAAACTAACTATAGCACTAGTAGCACGACGCATTGTGCATCATTGTGCAGTAAATGCTTTTTCAGCCGGAACCTTATAATTCCAGCCAGAACCAGATAAAGCCAGCCAGAACCATACAAAAGCCAAATTAATTACAGCAGTAGTAGAACGATGCATTGTGCATCATTGTGCATTATATAATTTTTCAGCCACAACCTTACAAATCCAGAAATATACAATTTTTCTGTGGAAAAACCTAACAATTTCAGACGAAACCTACAGTCAAACTAACTAAATCACAAGTAGCACAATAGATTGTGTATTATTGTGTACTAAATGCTTTTCCAGCCGGAACCTTATAATTCCGATTCGAACCTGATAAAGCCACTCAGAACCATACAACAGCCAAACGAACTATGGCACAAGTAGCACGATACATTGTGCATCATTGTGCACTATATAATTTTTCAGCCGGAACCTTACAAATCCAGAAATATACGATTTTATACGTGTCCGTTTGATTGCATTTTTGCTATCTTTGCCGCATTATGTTTCGATGACAGGCAACTTGGAGATGAAATGTTCGGTCAAATTATGACTAGCAAATTTGCCGGATTTTTAGAAAATGTTTATAATTCCTCGACAAACATTGGTAAATTATCTGCGGAGATTTATAACGAACGTAATAAATTGCTGAATGAAATTTTTTGTCGAGAACGTTTTATAAAATCGGGCAACTATAGCTCAAACGAACGGATCACTTTCATTGATTGCAAATCATCAATTGGAGGATTTTTTGCAGACCTTTGCATTTTCAACGATGATATTACTTTCAGTGTAAATATTGAAAGAATTTGTGATAAATGTGGATCTAAACTTGAAAGAAAGTCGCCATTGCTTTCAATAGATATTAATAAACTGGATTTGAGAAATGTGAGCAACTCAATAAATATAAATATTCAGGAATCGTACTGTAGCTGTGGAAACTCACATAATCTAAATATAGTATATAATAGCGTAGTAACGTTGGAGGTCGAGCCTTTAGAACCACTAGAAAAACAGCAAAAGGTGGCTATAAGCCACATAACCAAATCGCTGAATTTAGGAGGTAATTTGTTCAATTTGCGCGGTGTCATTGAGTATGACAGTGTAAATGAGCATTTCACTGCACATGCACTTAGAAACGGTGGCATATGGAAAACATACGACGATTTGCAAAAGGCCGAGACCAACACCAACACTTCACGAAAAATGCTTGCCTACATGTTGTTCTATATACAAGAACCCAAATCAAACAAAGTTCTTCTCTAAATGATGAAATATGTTATAAAATATTATTAATAAATTATTAGAAAATAAACTGTTATTTCCGGACTTTTTTAAATGTTATTTAAACTTTTTATTTAATAAACGCTTTTAGCGAAAAACCATGCTTACCCTTTATTGAACAGAATGGTTCACACCGACTTCATACCGTTGCGGCTAGTGTTGCTGGTTCTAGTTGGGTTGGCATTATAGTGCATAACGTTTGGATCGTTCCGGAAAAATCGTCGGTTGCACTATTTATGTAAACATTTTGTTTCGACTGGATTTTTATGTTTCTGGATGGCATTAAAGTTTGGCTCCAAAAAAGATATAGCATACAACCCATTGTCCTACTTGTGCCATAGTTAGTTTGGCTGAAGAGGATACGGTTCCGGCTGGCTTTATTAGATTCCGGATGGATTTATAAGGTTCCGGCAGGGAAAACAACTAGTGATCAATGATGTACAATACATCGTGCTTCTTATGCTATAGTTGGTTTGGCGGTAATATGGTTCTGGCTGGCTTTAACAGGTTCTACGAGGAACTATAAGGTTCCATCTGAACAATTATATAGTGCACAATGATGCACAATACATCGTGCTACTTTTGCCATACTTAGGTTGGCTGTAGAGGGTATGGTTCCGGCTGAATTTGTAAGGTTCTTTTCTGAAAAATCGTATATTTCTGGATTTGTAAGGTTCCGGCTGAAAAATTATATAGTGCACAATGCATCGTGCTACTAGTGACATAGTTAGTTTTGCTGTTGTAGGGTTCTGGATGACTTTATCAGGTTCCGGTTGGAATTATAAGGTTCCGGCTGAAAAAGCATTTAGTGCACAATGATGCACAATGCATCGTGCTACTTATTCCATCTTTGTTTGGTTCCGGCTGATATGGTTCTGGCTGGCGTGACGGACACAAATTTTTGGTAGGCGCGAGTAAAGATGTTTACACATCAAAAATTAAATGGCTTTAAATATTATGAAGTCTAACAAAGGCAAAGATTTGTTGTGCCATGTAGGATACAGTTACTACATTGATGTTAAAGCCATGGATAAAAATCGGTTTTATTGGGGTTGTGTGGATCGCCGCAAAAAACAATGTAAGGCACGGTTAACAACAAAAATTGAAAATGGACAACATTTTATCGTTAAGGCCCCTTCAACACATGGCACGGTACGATAGCAAGCGACTTGCCAGTACGCTTCACCAATAATAAAATAAAAGAAGCCGCCAGCAATACAAACAAACATCCAGCTGCGATAATAAGGGATAGTATTGTCAACTGCCTAACAACATCTAGGATATATTTACCTAATAAAGAAGCGCAGAAATCCAAGATAAAGCGAGTTCGACAATCTGTTGTTAAAGAACCAACTACAGTCCGTGATATAATTATTCCCGAAGATCTAAGAATCGTAGATGGTGAAGGGTTTATTTTATCAGAAAAACGGTTTGGCAGTGAGTATATCTTACTTATGGGCACAATTAAGTCATTGCGAATGCTCGAAAAAGCAGACTGTTGGCTGATGGATGGCAGAATTTGATAATGTTCCATGCATATTTCGTCAACTATTTACGATTTTTGCAAAAATTGAGGGTGTTACCGTACCGGCGCTTTTTTGTTTGATGACGTCAAAGTCGCGGAAATATGTGCAAGTCTGGAAATTTTATTTTTTGTTTAGCAAAATTACTTATTTTGTTTCCTTTAATTTTCTCACTGAACGCAAGTGCGTACGCGTGGTTTATGAGAGAGAGAAGTATATACGGAGAGTAATTTTTCTTTATTATTATTTTTACGAATGTATACAAATATAAAAAAATATTTGTTTGTAAAATGTTTTGATCATATTTTAGTGACACCGTTATAATTTTAAATTACAATTTTGCCTTCCACATAAGCTATCTTTATATATAACTAGCTGACCCGGCGAACTTCGTACCGCCTCAAAATCAATAAATGTTGCTTAAAGTTATTATAGCTTAATTAAATTGAGTTTTTTTATTAAGATAAAATGAATTTCTCTCTCTCTCTCTCTCTCTCTCTCTGGCACTATACCCCATCAAGAGATTTTGCTGCCTTAAATGAGGTTTAATAATCATATTTTCATTTCGGATAATGACTAATGAGTGATTAATTCATTGATCCTAAACCAGCCGTGCAATTTTTTCCTTGTCACTACTTGGAATTGAACCCGAGACCTCCGGGGCGGATAAAATGAATACTCCAAATTAATTAAATTCAATCAAAATGAAATATATTTTAATTACATTGAAATGAATGTAATTCACGTGGCAGCAAGGAATTCGTTTTATTGAATTGATTCGAAATGATTCGCGTAGCATTGTTGCACTACTTTCTTTTAAACTATTTCCTGAGTAGGTTGCAATAGGGTCGATTCCCTTCAGTAAAACATCTTGTGATATACGACATTTTTTGTTTTATTGTCAGGTGCGAGAACGAACAAAGCGATTCAGGTTTCGTAGCATGATGATTACCGGCAACACACCAACTTTCAGTTGTAAATTGTGTGGGGGCAAGCCAGCCAGATCCAATGAGTTTAAAAATTCAGTTGGACAGTTGGTTGATTCGTCTTTGTTTGTCACACAGTCGATAGATTTGAAGGAATGAAGTGGACCGACGATTAGATTTTGAATTGTGAAATTTATAGATCCCCATTTTTGTTCTTTGCCGCAAGAATTACTCGTTCACTCACCCAATTGTGATTTTTGTGGTTAGTAATATTGTTCGGGAACACTTTGTTGATGAGCTCGTTCTTCGTTGAGACAAAATTGCAAAAGTTCAGAGGAAACGAAATCAATCTGTTCGATTCGTCGACGGAACATGGCCATTACCGATAGTCAGCAATTGCTTGGAGAAATCTTTGGCAGATAGATCATTTAACCACAGACAATCAAATTAAATTTTTCGTTCGAGCTAAAAAATGAAAACAAAATATATTTCTGACAATTCCAATGTCATCGTTGTATCTGTCATTTTTCGTTAAACTGCATATACGTTTATGCAAAAAAACAAAATATTTTTGGTTGTTTGCGGCTGTTTACAGAAAATAAACTCGCAGTTTAAATTTTTACGTTTACATAGAATGAAATATCTCTGTTAGGTTGTCTCTGGTTTAACAACGCAACTCGCATGTTTGTCGTCAGCTGAAGTTTCATCACATAGCGCCACGCGCTTTCTTTTGAGTTTTTCCGACTTTTCTTTTTTCCTAAACCACCACTGTATTGAGACGAACAAAATAAAACAAACAAAATGTACTAAATATATGAGAAAATGAATTTTCTTGATAAATTTTGTTTTGGTGAATTTTTCAAATGTTTTAATAGTTATTATGCTATTCGGAACGGAGTCAAATCCAACAAAACAAAAATCATAAAAATCGGTCCAGCCGTTCTTGAGTTATAAATGGTGTAACTAACACGACTTTGTTTTATTTATATAGAAGATGATCTTTGCTACAACATAATCATCCCTCTATTTTTGCATTTGATAGTTTACTTATCGTTTCTCTGTCCAATAATTTTGGATTATCAAAATATTAAAAATTTTGTATAATTTTTCTAAAATTAATTACTGTCCTACAAATGAGTTTCATTCTTCATTCACTTCACCAACATTACTTTTGGCTATGCTAAATTTCATACAGATTTTGGGATATCCTCCTTATGGAACCATCATTAGATGCACAGTAACATTTCTTATTTTCGTGCGTCATACCCAAACTCCTGCCGATATACATATTAATCATACTTCGTTGACGTCTGCCTAAAAATTCGAATTTAATTGAATTTTCAAATTGTTAAATTTAAGGTTCATATAACATCTCTAATTAGCATTTTGAATATTAAATAAATTCTTATTTAATAACTCATTAAATGGCAATTAAACAACCTAAAAAACCTCAAAAGTCGATATATTATTATATAATAAAGGGGTAAATAATTAGATTAGAATAATTGGAAAATTATACGAAATGTGGTTTATTTTGAGGCCGAACTGCGTGCGAGTAACAAGGGCATGGTATTGTGAATAATTTTGATATTTTTTTAGACTACAAACACATACCGTCAAGATTAAATAAAAAGCTCAACACGATATTTAAATATTCAAAAAAAATCTAAACAACAAAAAATTACAACTATACCCAACTGTACAGATTGCGGAGATATATAATACGAGTATACCAAATTCGCACAGTTTGTTCCGGGTTAACCCATTTCCCAACAAAACAGTGTGTGTGTATATATTTATGTTGTGCTTTTATTTCTGAATACATATATATACATGTATAACTGAAGCATATTTTATGATTAATTAAATAAAAGCACAAAATACATAGATTTTAATTAATTCATTTACTTAAATCGGAATCATTAATAATGCGGGCAATCTGTTTAAACGAAAGCACATACACAACAACCAGAATATAAAAGTTTTGTATTTTAATTTCTGTTTATCCACAAAAAAAAATGTATTTATAATTGCTAGATCTATATACTGTACAATTGTATATAAAGTCGGTATAATATCCATTATTTCCGTTGTGTATTCAAATCCACAATAGAATTACGTAATTTTTCAAGGATTATTCTAAAATGGCAACAACAAAAAAATCAAAGAATTACAAAGCTAACTTAGAAATCAACTTACTAAATCTTTATGTATATAACATATAATGTACCAAAGCATATAATACAACTAACACAAACCGACAAAATTTTTGTGAAGATTCTTAGAATTTTCCTCCTTTTTTGCGCTTCTTGTTCGATTTGAATTTTTTTTTTTTTTTAGACATTTACACTCATAAGGGGGAGCTTTCATGTTTTAAATATATTGTCACTGTAATTTGTGCGGTAAACATACATTTTACAGTGGAGGTGGGAGTAACTGTAAAATTATTGTAATGTTCTACTTCCTAAATTAATCTGGGCACAGTCAGGCACTATCCTATAGAAACGTATATACAAAACGATAACTGCACATACGAATAGTTTTCATATTATTTACAAAATTTAAATTAAATTTATGTTTGCTCTTTATCTCTTGAAACTACCTTAGACTTAAATATACATACATTTAGATGGTAAAGTGCCAGTATATCCGGAATAGTTTTTTCAAGCCAGTTCAAATAAATGACCTGCAAAAATCTACTATGTTCTCGTATCCTACACATTTATTGTACCAAACCAAGTTAAACGTTAAACCAAAATATTTTTGCATTTATGTTAATGTCGGATAAAAAGCTACTACATACATATTATACGAAAGCTCTAAACTAAAATTAATTTTATGTTTGGAATATCGTCAGCCACACCCATAACTGATTGTTTTTATTTGAAATAGATACAAGCTCAGTTCTCTGCTATGTATACATAACAGATATGTGGAGTTAGATAAACTCATCATGCTGTCATTTTGTGTCTGCATATTGTATTTTACGAGATGGAGATAAATTCTTATATGTATATACACACAGCAGCCAAATTGGGTTTATTTTATGGCATCGTATAAAAGCAAAACGAGATTAGACTGACTAAATTCTTTTATTATATCTTATGGTGGGGACTGGCGTACCTAAAAAAGGCAAGTCGAAAATTTATTTATTATTGCTTCTTGTTTGTGACTGTCGTCTAATGATAAAGTTTTATTAATTTAGTACATTCGGAAATATTTTTAAAATAACGTACATTTTATGCTTAAAATCTGTGTTTCTTTATGGTATTTTAATTTTAAATAACAACGCCAGAAAAAGTAGCAGAAAAAGTGATTCATGCATCACAATGTTTACTTGTTTGAGATTTGTGGAATTTAGATACGAATTAAGACTTTCCAAATTTCAGTAAATAAAATGTTAACCCAAAACTACAGCGGGGACCCCGACGTGATCGTGATGGTATAGTTGTGCTCCAAATCATTGTTGTGTCGCGAATAATTGTATATTTCTGTATGAAGATTGGGCTGAATGCGTTTCTTGAATTTTGAGCCTCGTAAATCTTGCCTGCCATTTTTGCTAATTAATCGTCATCCACTAATTCAGGTTGTGCCGCGATTGTTATGCAGATCACATCCGTCATTTTACGCGTCCACAGTGGTCTGATTATTTTATTGGTAAAATTGTTGCCCGCGAGGTGTATTATGGGTCGTAACGCCTACGATGCCGTCGTGTCAAACAATTATTGGGGTACAGCAGACATAATATGCAGATATTTCGATCGGTCGGTTCTGATTCGGTACTATTCAAAATGTTATTCCGCTAAATTGGACCATCCTCGTATGTTCGTTATGAAGCTGTTATGAAGCTGGATTTTTTTGTTCCCCATGTTGGCGACCTGTTAATCATCGTAATTCTGTTGGTCATGTTCTATCTTTTTGTCTTAGTCATTGCTTTTTGTATCCTTAACCTGGCTTTTAACTTCAGTTTTAGAACAAATCGAGTTTAAATAACTTTTGTTGTGGATGGCACGAAGCCAACCCGCAGATTTTATCTAAACACGCAGAGACCCTACTTACGGTGATTTTGCCGACAAGATCTCAGGGTTTTTAGTCACGGGGAAGTTGAGGCAAAACTGAAAAAGCAAACTAAAATTACGTTAAATTTACTCCAGAATCCATCGACAGAAATTTAAGGAACGTGAATAAAATTAATAAGAACCAGGTGTGCTCATCCAGAAACGACCAGATCTACTCGAATGACAAATACAAAGTCTGCGGAGGAAACCCCCCTCCCCCCAACCACCGAATGTCCATCGACTCTTAGAGGCCGATGCCCAGCCAGAACGAAGCAGAATAATATAATAGGGACCAATTGTTTGAGACTACCGCCCACGAGGAGACCGTGTAGATTTTACAATCGTCCCCGAATGGACGACACATATGCTGGACTCGCCACCCCGACCCTGTGGTTGTCCTGCCAAGGGGATGACGGTGAGTGATAAGCCTAGCCTGCAACCATGGAACCAACATGAAATGAGAATCTCCCTCCCAATATACCGACCCGAAAATAAATGTAGTACTTCATCTAAAAAAAAAACACAAAACCAAAATAGGTAAATTAACCAGGTTAGTAACGGAACAAAAGAAAATCAGGCAGATAGAAAATAAAAAAAATAAGACCGCATGCTAAGAATTATAAGGAGTGCGGTTTTTATTCAAATACAAAAAAATCCAACGGGTAAAAAACAAATGCAACGGAAAGGGTCAAACGTGAAAAATCTCGTAACGAAAGAAAAATAATTCAAGCTGAAACTTATCGAAAGAGAAAAAACAAAAATCGAACTAAAATACGATCGCCGAATGTGAATAATTTTTGGGGGCGAAAAATAAATTGAACAACATAAACGGTCGCTGAACGTGATTAATTTTAAGGGTGAAACCAACGTGCAACCCGATCACGCGCACAACGGCCGCTATTTGGCGCTCTATTACAAAATATAATTTAATAGAAAAATTGAAATTTGGAATTTAAATGGAAGTTAAAATAAAAAAAATAATAGAAAATAAATAAAAATAAAAATCAAAAAAAATTATAGCTTTCGCTCTTTGGTTGGTTGGGCCCTCCGTAATATTGATCGTCTTCCCGCCTTTGCGAAAAACAACGTTGGGCGTCTTCCCGCCTTTGGTAAAAAATAACGTTGGGCGTCTTCCCGCCTTAAAAGAAAAATTTGGCCTCGATAGGCCGCCGAAATTGTTGGAAGTTGACTCGCCAAAAAACCGTAAAAATGTGGTGCATTGTTCCGAAAAACCCGTAATTGACCAACTATTGATTTACGAACTATTGAATTGACGTGGTACACAGCACCACACCCCTGACACGCAAAATGTCTAATATTTTACTTGACCACCCAAGTAATTTCCACTTCTAAACAAACTCAATTATATGTTTTTATACATTGTTTTTTAAACTGCCACAATCAAAATAAACTCAAAGTCAAAGTTAATTTTAAACTTTATTTTTATTTTTTATTTTTTTTTGTCAGAAAAACTCGAAGAATTTACAAACTTTATTTTATTTCCCAACGCAAAAACTGAATATTACCAAAAAATCAATGCTCAACTTTTCAATATCACAAGTCAAACTCGGCTTTACAATTCAAATTCCAAAGCTAGACTTGAAACATGAAAATCCAAAACTACGGATGTGAAGTTTGTAATAACTTGTCATAAACCAACAACAATGTATATAATTAAATTTAACAGTGTAATTTGAGTGTACGTATTAAAGCAATGAAAATTAGTCTGGGACTAGTACTTCTATTAAAAGGTCCACCAACTTGTCATTGCTAATAGTTTCTGTACCCTATTAGCTAATTTATGACAAAAAACCAAGTTCCGCCGATCGTGAAAATTCCCACTATTCGAGTATACGTGACACCGGAAAAGTATTGGTTCTGTTGAAAAGAAGAAATTTTTTTTAGCTTTAGGGTTTAAAACGACCGCAAATTTATTGATCTATAAAAGTTTTTGACTCCTATGTCTATCTACCGAGTGAGTATGATGACCTGCTGATCGTGGGAATTCCTACTATTCGAATATATGTGAATAGCGGGAATTCCCACAATCAGCGGGTCATCATACTCGCTCGGTAGATAGACATAGGAGTCCAAAACTTTTATAGATCAATAAATTTGCGGTCGTTTTAAACCGAATTATGTCGGGTGACTTAATTTATTTATATTTTTTTAAAACTCAATAGACGAATCTATTGAGTAACCTTTATTTTATTTTTAATAATTTTTAATTAATACAATTTTAATAATTTGGAAGAGATGTGTACTCTATGTGGTGTATAACTTAGAACTAAATGCATAAAGACAAAAATGGATTTTATATAATGCAAAGTTTGTATATTAAGATTTGTTGCAATAATGATTTTATGTTTATTTAATTTTGTAGACATAACAAAACGTTATTGTCTTTTCGTTGCAACGTTTGATGGGAATAAAAGTCTTAGACATAAACAAATATGATACAATGCATCTTTGTTTATTTTATGCGATTTGCATTTGGTATTGCCACTGGTGTTGTTGCTGGTTTCGTGACATTGGTGGGTGCGGGACGCATCAGGCAATGTAACTACCGTAAGACTAAAAAAATTTTCTTCTTTTCAACAGAACCAATACTTTTCCCGTGTAACGTATATTCGAATAGTGGGAACTCCCACGATCAGCGGGTCATCATACTCGCTCAGTAGATAGACATAGGAGTCCAAAACTTTTATACATCAATAAATTGGCGGACGTTTTAAACCGTAAGGCTAAAAAAATTTTCTTCTTTTCAACAGAACCAATACTTTTCCCGTGTACCGTATATTCGAATAGCGGGAACTCCCACGATCAGCGGGTCATCATACTCGCTCGGTAGATAGACATAGGAGTCCAAAACTTTTATAGATCAATAAATTGGCGGACGTTTAAAACCGTAAGGCCAATAAATAATTTCTTCTTTTCATCAGAACCAATACTTTTTCCGTTTAACGTATATTCGAATAGCGGGAATTCCCACGATCAGCGGGTCATCATACTCGCTCGGTAGATAGACATAGGAGTCCAAAACTTTTATAGATCAATAAATTGGCGGACGTTTTAAACCGTAAGGCTAAAAAAATTTTCTTCTTTTCAACAGAACCAATACTTTTCCCGTGTACCGTATATTCGAATAGCGGGAACTCCCACGATCAGCGGGTCATCATACTCGCTCGGTAGATAGACATAGGAGTCCAAAACTTTTATAGATCAATAAATTGGCGGACGTTTTAAACCGTAAGGCTAAAAAAAATTTCTTCTTTTCAACAGAACCAATACTTTTCCCGTGTAACGTATATTCGAATAGCGAGAATTCCCACGATCAGCGGGTCATCATACTCGCTCGGTAGATAGACATAAGAGTCCAGATCTTTTATAGATCAACAAGCTGTCGGAAAAATTTATGAAGTACTTCTTTATTATTGTAAAGAAAATTTACTTTCAAAATTTTTGATATTCCATATTTAATTTAAAATGTAGTGGTAGTTGGTATTCTTTTTTAAATTGAACTGCGAATATAATTTAATAATAATTTACACTATTAAATAACTTTTAGAAAGAAATTTTGTGTTTAGGACAGTTTAGGACAAACTTCACATGATTATATAGTCGTGTGAAGTTTGTCCTAAATTTGTCCTAAAATTTGTTGTTGGTTTAGAACAATTTAGGACAAACTTCACGCGAATCCAAAACTAAACTTTATTTTCAAACAAAATTCCAAACTAGAGTTTTATTTTGCAAATCCAAAACTAGACTAAAATTCTCGCACCAAAAACAAAAAAAAATCTAGAATATTTTTTTTGTGCGCGTCATTTGCCCACCCTTTCTTACCGCGCATCAACCCACACGCAAAAACGAATAATGTACTACAAACATATGTTTCTATACTTTGACTCGTAGGACACACGCACAAGGAGCACATTGGTCTCGCTCCATAAATTTCGCCACGTTTACGAAATACAATAGGGGTAGATAAAAACAAAACAGCATATTAAGGTCCAAGCACAATTAAAAACCTTAATGTCAATGCCACAGAGTAGATGGCAATGCCATCAGTAAAATGCATTAATTATTTGATGGGAACTAATTTGATGGATCAATGTGTCGTTACACTTTATTTAATATATGAAAACGTAAAATATGTGAAACTAATTACAAGTAGAATGATTGATAATTCAAGAATGGAAACCTTGTAGTTGAGTCTCGGAGACATTATTTTCCGTGGTCTCGACGACTGCTTTAACGAGTGTGTATAGGCGGAATACCTCAGAAATTGGGTCAACTCTCGCGCCTTTAATTTGAGGACGGGAGGGAGGGGGAGGGGCGGGGGGCTGTGGTTTGCTGAAATTATTAAATTAATTTGTAATATATACTTGTAACAGAAAATGACTATCGTCGTAGCCTCAAAATGAAATAAAAAGTAAAAATAAAGGTTTTGCGAATAAAAAAAATGTGGCGAAAACAATCCGAGTGAATAAAATAATCGAATATATATATATATATCTATATATATATATATATATATATATATATATATATATGGCGAAAAATTCTTCAACTCACAAATTCACTCTATGGAGCCATAAGTCATGTTTTAATTTTATGATTTTTATGTTTTGAATGTGTAGCCTTGATTAAAACAAACATTGTGAGTTACTTAATTTTTTTTTTGTTGTTGTTGTTAAAGATATAGGGTGTCAAATTTTGAGAAAAACGATAATCATGATGTTGTATATATGTCAATAAAACAAAAACTAATTGTCCGATAATTATGATTTTGGGCTCATTTTAAAGGTAAGTTAATAAGGATTTACAAAAAAATATAAAAATAGTATACTGTTTAATTCCTTCATCTCTAAATTTCCCGCCAAAATGTTCTTTTTAAATTTTCTCAAAAACCAATTTTTTAATTTTTTTTTTTTTTTTTTTTATAAAATTCGACAATTAATATTTTACAACATATCAAAAAACTAGAATGCCGTTATTTTTTGTTTTCTTGCAAAATTCGTTTTAGTAAGAGAAGTATTTCATTTTTATATGGAAGGCTATATAGATATTTCTCAGTGTTTTGAAATTGTTTACAAAAGACGTAGTTCACTTAATTTGTGTGTTTGGTTTATTATTTATTGTACAAATTTGTGTCATATTAAAGTATGAGTCAACGAATTATGAGGTGCCACCCCCTGGTTTATGTCGTTTGGTTAGTCGTAAGTACCATAAATTCCTTTTCTTTCTTGGGATATTTTATAAAATAGTAAATAAAATGTTGTTTTCCCTTTTTTATTGGGGGTTGATTGTTTTTACTTAACGCAGGCGTACCTGTTAAACGATGAGTAATTCTTTTGAAAACAAAAAATGAACATTGTTGATATAAATAAGAATAAAGGTTTAACTGTGTTGTAAACCATATCGCGATTCTAAGTATTCGAGTGAACTAAAACGAGTTACGGATTATGTTAAGCAATTTATGCCACAATCAGTTGAGAATCAAGATAATTTGTATCTCTGTTCAACGTGCTATATAAATATTACCTGCAAATGACGAAAATAGAACTAGAGTTGTCACCAGTTGCGGGAGCATCAACATGATCTCCTCTAACACCTCAAATAGCCGATAACGATAATAGCAGTGATAGTGAAGAGTGTTATTTAAAAAATGTGTCTGTTTTGGAAAAAATGAATGAAGTGTTACCCTTTCTTGGAAACTCTCTTATATATCCGAGTACGTTAGAAGCCAGGCCAAAACATCAGCAGCAAAAAGTAATAAATTTAAAGATCTACGAGAGAAGAATGGTCCACTAAGTCGTTCAGCAGGTAAAATATGAAAGCGAATAAGTGATGAGCTGAAGCAATCAGTATTATCTTATTATACTGATCATGATGTTAGTCGGATAATGCCAGGCAAAAACGACTGTTTAACAGTCGATAAAGCTAAAGTTCAAAAGCGGCTAATGATGTGTACATTGAAAGAGTGCTTCGAAGGATATAAGACGATGGATCAAGATGACGAATCAAAAAAAAATGGATTTTCTAAATTTTCACTACTTCGTTCAAAATACTGTGTACAACCAGGTAGTAGTGGAACGCACACAGTCTGCGTGTGTACCATACATCAAAATGTAAAATTAATTATTTATGGCACTAAAATAGAAACTATTACCAACGGAAAGATAGCGCACTACCGGGATTGTATTTCAACTATTTTATGTGACGAGCCTACACCACCATGTTACCTTCTACAATGCGAAAACTGCCCAGGACTGGATAACTTTAAAGAATATTTGAAAAATGCATTTCGGGAACATGGCTGCGAGGATGCTGAGTTAAAATTTAATCAGTGGGTTTCTACCGATAGTTGCAATCTGGAGACCTTTTCTCAATCGTTGGATCAATTTCTGGATTATTTCATAAATAAGCTGAAGAATCTGTTACCTCATTGCTTCATTCCACTTCAGCAGACCAGCTTTCTTAAAAAATAACAAAATGGCACTGAAGTCTACGGAGGTGATAGTTTTATGTAATTTGCAGAAAATTATGCATTTATAATGCAAAATGCCACACAAGGCATTTCATTGGAATAATAAGCAAGCGACTATTCATCCATTTGTAATTTACCAAAATTTGGTATGTTCAAATTCACCACGATACTGTAGCGGTTCACTTATTCATTGGAAAATTGATGCAGTTCTTGAAAACTAAAATATCCAGTTTATCTAAACTTTATTATATTACCGATGTCGAAGTCACGGATTATCAAAATAAGAAAAATTTTAAGAACATTTAAAAACACAAAGAGGATTTTGGAGTTGATTGTGAATGTCATTTCCATGTAACAGCTAATGGAAAGGGCCAAGTGATGGAGTAGGAGGTACTATCAAAAGAATGGCATCCAGAGCTAGTCTCACATTGAAATACAGCAGTACAATAACCAATGCAGATGCATTATTTAAATGGGCTAAAACGTTGAAGACAGATATCAAATTTGGATTTTGTTCAGAGGCAGAACATAAATCCAAGCAAATCAAACTTGCAACTAGGTTTGAAAACTTAAAAACAGTAAAACGAACTCACGGTTTCCATGCAGTTATTCCAACAGAGGATGGCTGTTTGAATTGTAAAAAATGTTCTAATTCGGACGATTATGTTAAATTTAAATTGTAATTTTTAATTTGAATAAGATTTAATGTTAAACAATAAAATAAAATTATCAAAAGAATTTGGGTTTGAAATTTTAAATATATGCAATTAAATTTGAATAATAAATATCAATAATTTAACTGAACTATCCTTTTTGTAAACAATTTCAAAACACCGAGAAATATCCACTGAAATACAGTTTTTCCATATAAAAATGAAATACTGCTCTTATTCAAACGCATTTTGCAAGAAAACAAAAAATAACGGCATTCTAGTTTTTTGATAAGTTGTAAAATATTAATTGTCGAATTTTATAAAAAAAAAAAAAAAATTACAAAAAATAGGTTTTTGAGAAAATTTAAAAAGAACTTTTTGGCGGGAATTTTAGAGATGAAGGAATTAAACAGTATACTATTTTTATATTTTTTTGTAAATCCTTATTAACTTACCTTTAAAATGAGCCCAAAATCATAATTATCGGACAATTAGTTTTTGTTTTATTGTCATATATACAACATCATGATTATCGTTTTTCTCAAAATTTGACACCCTATATCATTATCAACTACAACAAAAAAAAAATTAAAGTATTTCAATTTTTTTTTTTCAATCAAGGCTACACATTCAAAACATAAAAGTCATAAAATTAAAACATGACTTACAAAAATTTGTGATTTCACGTATTTTTCGCCATATATATAAGTGGACCGATGTGTGAATGAAATATATGTACAATAAAATATTAGTGTTACATCAAATGATGGATACTCTACGTTATTGTTAAACTCGACCATAAAATTTGATGCTATACGTTTTAAAAATTTATTGAAAATCATGTTATGTAAGAAAAAAATTAATTTGAATATTGACAAAAATGAAAAAAAAAATATTAAAAAATGGCATTAGTAAATGGCACTTTGATAGTTCCAGTTTTTGGCACTTTGGAATTATTATCGATCATGAAATGTATTGGAGTGAGTGGATCGACTCTAATGGATGTGGCATTGATTGACAGCTGCGTCACTTAATCAACCTGCCGTTTTCGTTTAAGATCGAAAGATTTACTTCAGCTAATACGGAAGCATGAGTATATAGGCGTTTTAATCCGATATTAACCTCAAAAAATTTCGTACCGCAGGTACCATTTTAAACGTTTAAGTATTGAAACGTCTGACGAGTACTACCTAAAGATCAGCTCCCGTATCTTTTAATAAATTCATGTTGTTTATTTCATCGTATAAGATGTCGGAAGATTTTGAATGTTTGCGTGATACGAGCACACTCCTGGTGTTTTGGTGCTGCGGGATCGAGAACCGTCCGCGATATCGAGAACCGTTTCATGATCGAGAACCGTCCGAGAATCGTAGCCTATAAAAGAGTCATCCAAATACATCTAAATATTTAAAAGAAATCGCTATCAATGATCACCTATTCGTTAAACAAAGCAAAATCTATACACATAACCGCACTTAAAATGAAATATTGCCTAAGGACCTACTTTTGATATCAGCCGTCTTCGTTCGATTTCGTCTCTAGCTGAACGCCCGAGTAATAATTTCGTACCATTGCTTTCGATCACTATCGATTTTTTAACTTAAAAAAAAAAAAAAAAATTTATTAAAATATTCAAAATTTAATTTTTCCGAGATAAAAAACAAGTGCTGAAACAAAACGTGTTTATTAAGTTAAATTTCTGCCACTGTCACGAGAAATAGTATAGGCCATCTGAAATCTAAAAAATAAAACACCATTTCTATACAAGCTGGCGTAAAAGTTCGTGCCAGACTCAGTATGTAACGATTTTCAACAAAACATTAACTGAATAAATTTTAATCTGTAGTGATTTTCAAAGGGGCTACTGCCGGGGAGTGGTGTAGACTTTTTGGATTTTTAAAAATGTAGCACTATTTGTATGCAAGCTGGATAAAAGGCTCGTGCCAAACTCATATAATGAATTTCAATAAAAAATTTACGAAAGAAAACTTTAGCGAAATTGAAAGGAATTACCTGAGAATTCGCCCATTGTAGCCAAGTAGTGCAGGCCATTTGTAATCCAAGCAAATCAACCGTATTTGTAAACGAGCTAAAAAGAGAGTTCATGCCAGACTCAGTATGTAACGATTTTCAATTAAAAATGTACCAAAAAAAATTCCTCTGTGATGGTTTCACAGGGATTACCTTCGATCACTGTCATGAAGCAGAACAAAGATGTTACAAAGTTCGTGGATGTGAAACAGCCAGGCATTGTAGCCAAACATAATTTTCGAATAGGAGGGGACAACTATTTTGGATCAATTAATATCGTAGGTATCTAGCATTTTCATAAAAAGCAAAAAATGAACTCAAAGAATGATTTTTCAATTCCCGAACCTTTCCATGACCTCATCGTGAATCGAATACAAAAAGGAATTGATAGCAAGCGACTCATTCAACAAAAATCAAATGGATGACTTTAATAAATTTAGATTACACACAAGATTTTGATTTCCACCGATCATTTTTCAGCAAACGTAGACCGCTATCCAATTAAATTGAATCGATGTCTTCAATTCCCAGCACATCAAAAACCGTTAAATGAGAAATTCGTCCAATAGGCAAGTCTCGTTTGGCATATAAGATGAACCATTTTGCGTTGCATGAAAATGCATCAAGATGAAAATTGCCAAAATGTCTTGGTAAATAAGGAAAATTTCCAAAATTTTATTTATGTTTATATTTTTGTCAGAGACTGGAACGGAAATGTTTCTCATTCAGGTTTTCGGTTACGTTTCCTAATTTTTAAATTTCAGTTTGTTTCAGTTCGGAACAGTCCATTGAATATCAGTTTGGTTTCAGTCCGTCTTCAAAACCCATTCAAAAATATTTTTAAGTGGTGTCTCTGTTAAGTTTATTATTTTATCAGTAAGGCTACCTTTAACGTTGAAAAGTTGCGTTCAACAATACACAGGTAACAGGAACGGCCAATAAAGTTTTAGCTACTTCAGCCAATTCATCGATTAGATTTACATTTTGTAGCCCAACATTTAAAAACATCGGTATTTTTGTTTGTGGTATAAAAAAATATAGTTATCGTTTTTGGACAGATCGATTAATTTAATTTGCACAATTTTAAAAACTGAAAAGGAACGATTCGTTTCTAGTTTCGGTTCATCTTCAATACTTTTATTTTATTCCGGTTTGGTTTCGGTTTTCGTTTAAGTTCCAGTTTCACTCTTTGATTTTTGCTAAGTTTCCTTTTGTTATTTAAACTTTTATTTAATGTTTATTGAATTATTTGGATGCATAAATAAAGAATTTTCGATATTGAAAGCGATTTTAATTTTAACAACTACATGACCTTTGACGGCATTTGTACTCGTTTCTAAGCATTCTAAGCGCTTTGCCTTAATATTGTAATGAATTTAAGAATTTTATTCAAGAAGGACGAGGCCGAGGAAGAACTGAGTACCGCGCAACCATAGAAGGAGGAGGAAGAGGTCCAGCATTTTGAGGGAAGCTCGACGCGTGTTACCTCTCCAGAGGCGGTATTAAAATTACAAGTAACGGCGAACCCAAGTGAGAGGTTAACTAGGGAACTGAGGGATCCAGTATTCTAGGCATGAAGAAGGGGGACACATCTAACTCTGAGGGGGGAGGGGGGGGGGGGGGAATGAACATCCTTAAGTTTAGGGACTGCGAAGGGAGTAGAACGGAGGAGATTGTCGACTCCGTCGGGTCCTATTAACCGATGCAGCACGGCTGTCGTAAGAAAAAAGTAACTGAATTCTGTTTTAACAATGATTTCGTTTTTGCAGATAAATTTATATCACACCAAGACTGCTTCGGCGGCGCTTCTTCTCAGACTTGGTAAGTCAGGGTAGGAGATAGCTCTTATTCAAGAACCAAGGATAAATAACAACAAGATATGTGGCGTGCATTCCCATGGGTACATCCTATTATACACTTGCGGGACGGATAAAAGCAGATCATGTATACTGGTGTAAAATAATATAAATGTTTTTCTACTTCCGCAGTTTTATACTTGGGACATCACTGTGATCTGAATAGAAACGTGGAGTACGAGACTCTGGGGCAGTTCTAGGAGAGTAATAGGAGCATTCCTTCTCTGACCATCGGTATCTAACGTTTAAATATTGGAGAGAAGCATTCCATTTAAAGTTTCCAGGACTCCCCGACACGGGTAGTGATATGAATTCAATGGTGGATGTTTGTACTAGAGCTTGCGAGAGAGAATCCGCCCATATTGCCGACAGGAATTTTGGCCGACAACCATATGGTCGACAGGAGTTTTTGCCGACATGCCCGATAACCGACAACCACATCGCCGATACGCTCATCGCCAACATCCAAATCGCGCGTCCCGTTTTTGGGTTATTTTTTTAATTTATGCATTTTGATGTCAATCAAAGATTTTTATAATTGCATCACCTGATTAAAATCACTTTAAACCCTTCGATTTAAATTAAGTGATTTACAATATTTGTGGGCTTGTCGGGAAAAATTCCTGTCGGCAATGTGGTTATCTGTCATCTGGCGGGTCGGCGATGTTGTGGTCGTGATGTGACCCATATCCCTATGAGAGGGGCCTGCCCATTAATAAAGCTGAGGGGAAAGCGAAAACATATTTGGTGGACCTTGCGGAGTGCCGACAAGTTTGTGAGCCTGCTTTCAATAGAGCGAAATGATCGAGAGAAAGTGAAGACTGAAACTTCTATAAGGAATGCCTTAGAGAACATAAAAGGGAAGCAAGGAAGGCGGAAAGTAATTCGTGGCGGCTCTTCCGTGATAGAACGGAAGGGTCTCACCTTGCGCTTAAGAAAGCTTCTCTCTACGAGTCCAGTTCTTCAAGGTTATCTGATTAAACCGAATGGCGAAAGGATGGCTTATAGTGAAGAGACTCTTGATCTTTTTATGGAAACTCGCTGATGTGTACACAGTATGTTCTGAATATACGGTAGATAAATTGAACTATTAAAAGTTTTAAGTCCTTTAAGTCAGCTGGCCCGGATGGAACAGTACCAGCAGAAATTCAAAAAAAAAAACTCGGAGGTCTTGCTCCCCTCTAGCTGGAGGTTATTTTCAAAGGGTATCTGAAGGTGGAGTACACCCCGAAGAAACGGAGGGAGGTTAGGATGATTCTCACCCCAAAAACGGGTAGAAGCTCGCACAGCAACCCAAAGGACTTAAGACCAATATCTATCATCCCTTCTGCTAAAAAATCATGGAAAGGCTACTGGATGTCCGTATTCTTTCGAGAATTATACCCAGAAACTAGGCACAGTCTCAACATGCATACCACAAAGATAAATCCGTGGACATGGCATTATACATTCTTTGATTCGGGAAATTGAGAAGTCAATGAATTTTCAGGAATTCTCGTTGGTGGTGTATCTCGATATCAAGGGCGTTTTTAAAAACGTGAAGATGGAGGCAATTAGGGAAGGATTGTTGCCACTTGAGATTGATTATCTATTAACTAGGCTAAATAACCACTTGCTAGAAAGCAAAATGGTTATAGTGAGGATGGAGAAGTACGGGTTGTTCGGAGAACACCTCAAGGAGGTCTTCTCTCTCCCCTCCTTTGGAAAATAGTAATCAACGGACTACAATTGGAATTAGAGGAGGAAGGAACACGTGTGGTTGTCATGCCGATCATGTAGCGATAGTTACATCGGGAAAGAACCTGGATACAATCAAGAATATGATGCGGAATGCGTTTTTCACTCACTACGGGTTGAACCATCAGATGCGGATCAACCCATCTCAAACAAAGGTGGTCCTTTTCACCGGAGGGTATAAAATTCCGGAAGTCCTTCCATCAAGTTTGAATGGTACCTTAACTAAAAAGCCGAGATTCCTAGAGATCCTTCGGGACAGTAAGCTCAGTTGCAAACCTAATACGATAGAAAGGTGAAGAAGGCCACTGTGACACTGTACCCTACCAAAAATGCTATCGAAAGGAAATCGGGTCTGAAACCAGAGCTGGTGCACTGGTTTTGCACGGTTTAGTAGGCCCGTACTGCTGTATTGTGATGGGGGCGCTAAAAACGACATCCACTAGTGCCTTAGAGGTCATACCGTACCTTATCCTGTTGGATATTATCGGTATGCAAATGGCGGACAAAACGGCCGCCCGGCTATCAGCGGTTTCGGGGTGGAAGTGCCTGCAAAAAGGGCACTCAACTATAGTATATTCTGTAAGGCATAAACCTGGTGAATTTGGATTATATAACACCCCTTTTGTGTTTTGCAGCATTCTTATCGTTGAATACGGGACAGATAAATCCTTCACCGGCGGCTCCAAGCTCGATGGTAGGGTGGGGGCTGCTGTTCTGCAAGGAATTAAATGTGAGTCTATCCTGACGTCTCTGTAATCATTTCAATATCCAGTTGGTCTGGGTTCCGGGTCATTCTGATGTTGAGGGAAACTGCAGAGCAGTCGAATTAGCAAAATACGGCAAGACTCTTCAACTGGAACCAGGGAGAGAATGTGTATGACAGACCTATACTTGTGCGGAAAACAGCAAACCGTAGGGAAGCAGTTGCCATGGCAACTGCTAGGTGGTTCGCCAGTAAGTATGGCTTGAGCTGAACTTGAAGCGCTTCAAGATCTTAATCACACGTAGGAAGCATGGTTTAGATAGAATTGTAAGGATACTTACCGGACACTGCCTTTTCGGAGATCATGGTTCTGGACGCAAATGATTTCTACAGAAGCTGCAAGGACGAACAGAAGGAGGAAGAGACTCTTGTTCACTTCCTATGATCATGCCTGCACTAGCTGGCAGAAAACATGATCACTTGGACAAATACACTATGGATATCCTCTCTGACATCGAAAGCTGTAATGTGCGAGATCTTTTGCGTTAATTGAATAGCACTAGATACAAAGCCTAGAGGGAGTTTAATGAGCCAAAATTTGCCTAAGTATGCCATAGCAACTACTGAAACCTAACCTAACCAAACCTTAATAATTTTGTAAATCTGACATGAAATTTCCTAATAAAAATTAACAAAATAAATGCCTATGGCTACCTAATTTTGCACTGAAAGGGTTTACTAAAACAAAAAATTAATATAACCCTTAATCTATGTTAAGTTAAGAACTTTTATACCAAGCTTATCTTCTTCAAATCATTAGCTTGGTAAATTAAACGATTCCATACTAAATTATATTTAATTTGGTCAAATGAATATTTTTATTTCAACAGTGCACGAACAAACGAGTTAACTAAAAATGAATTCATTGAACTCAAAGCAAAAAATACGGCCATACATATTGTTTATAGCTCTTCTTGGTATAAGCAGCAACACAACGGTAGGTATTAAAGAAATTTTAAATAGGAAATTAATTAAATATTATTCTGGAGTGAAACTTTTTATTTCATTTTTTGAAAATAAAAATAAATTAAGAATTTAAATAAAATGATTATACGTAGTCTGCATATGATAACGTATACATTATGTGCTTTAACAACACATGCAGCAGAATATAAAGATGAATTATGTGTTTAAAATTTAATTCCCGCAGGACGAATGAACGAACCAAGCCAGATCCTGCATATATGGTTGAAAAATTCTTAATTTGTTTTATCGTCTTTTTAAAACACACACAATGTTATGTTGTATATTATTATTATGCTTCAAAATGCACATAAGATATTTCTCCGTATAAAAGGTCATGCCATTATGTATATATGTTACAGAATGCAGTATTCCATATACCATGTCAGTCTTATATCGTTAACAATTCAGGATTGTTTGTCTCGTTGTAAAAGAAGCTTCATACATAAAATATATCATCGATATATAAATATTTTATTAATCGCTTTTCATTTTAAATTCAACCCTATATCTATACATATTTGTATATATTGCTGGTATATAAAGCAATTTTGTTATCAGTCGTTCCTTTATCGTGTTCTCCGCACCTATCGGGATACGATATACATAGCAAGTACACAAGAGTACGATAGAAAACATATAAAAATTTATCTTCATAGGCGTCAAGTAATTGACTCATTTAAATAGAATTTCAATAAGTAATAAAAATAACAATTCAACAAAATGATATGACATCCACACCACTGCCACCACCACCTGCCTGCTGCCTGCCTATTCCCATCTATATATTGAGTACTAAACCAGCCAAAAAAATCTCGGCACAAAATAAAGTTTATTTTATTGTTTATTTGAATGGATTCCAAAGAAACCAAAACAAAACGATGTGGTGTTTTATACGCGTGATTGACACTCTTATACAATTTGCTGTGGGTGTGTTTGTGTATAAAGTAGATAAGAAGGCACGACACACACACACACACACACACACACACACACACATGGAATAGATAGCAAAATTCCAATAAAACATTCAGATTTGTATGTTTATTGTTTGGTGTATATATGTTGCGGGTATATATGTAGGTAATGTTTATTATGTAACATTGAAATAGAAACGAGTGTAAATATCGGAAATTTATCCGCATCGCCCCATATACTGAGTTTTACGAGTATTGTGTCTCAGCTACGATTTTAATATCCTTTATACGTTTAGAGATGTACAAGGATAAAAATTAATTAAAAAAATTTTATATAGCAAAAAACTACCTGTCATGATGCTTTTAATTCTTTGAATTTCACCCATGCGAGATATACGGCATCAAGAAATAAAAGTTGTTATATGTCTCGGATGAACGAGAAACGTAAAAATTGTTTTTTATTGTTTTGATTACTATCATTACTATGTATAGTATATCGTCGTCATTGTTATGTATATCTCCTATAAAGGAATACAGCGTTTAACACGCAGGTATTATATTGCGAAAGCTGTCAGAGTATGGCTAGAGGAACAATTAATCGATAAAAGTTTATTGAAGAGTTGCGTAATTGCTTAGTTTCGAAATTGCCATAATCGTATTTAAGTGAAGGGACCATCGAGAAAAACAAATAAAAATTTGAAATTTTACAATGAAGTTACAAAAGTTCATGCAAAATCTACCCTAAGGCCCATGCCACACGTAAAAAAAAATGCGGCATTTTTCTTCGTTTCTTTCCCCGTTTACCTATGATACAAGTTTTAATTGCGACTTAAACAAATTTTCTGTTCAACCACACAACTCAAACATAAATGAAATAAAAAACATTTCAAGGGCATTTTTGACTCATTTTAGTTAAAATTTTATTTAAGAGAGAGCAGAACAAAACATTGGTAGAAAAAAAATGCCAAAATACAAAAAATGCTCGTGTGGCTTGGGACTAAGAGCACAACATCCTACAATTTTTAATCGATGCTAAAGCATTTTTTGATGTTATTTGCATATTGACAAAAACACTTATTTTGCCAAAAACTACATTAATTATAAGATTAAATGTACGCCAATGAATTATTATTTTAATTTTTTATACTATTTTCATTCAACTCATCGAATTGTAAGAAACTTTAAAATACGTATTTTACGCCATCCACGTATTTTTATCAAATGAAAAAACACTTTTTTAAAATTAGTTTTTGAATGGATTTTAGGGCCCACTTCTAAGGAAACCCGATACTAAATTTAATTCTGTCTTTTTTTATTATTTTTTGAGGCAAATGTGCAATGAAGGTAATAATTAAAATAACAACTTTCAAAAATAATCCTTTACAATGATTTAAATATAATTTTTTAAATTCTTTGTAATGTTAAGCAGATCGAACTTTTATATTATTTATACAGGGTGTTTGGCAGGTGGACCGACAACGTTTTATGGCAGATTAAGGGGGTCATTTGGAAGCTTTCATCCCAAGGAACCGATATCCTAAGTCTCACGGTAACTGAGATATGATATTTTTAAGTTTTTTTAAATTAACCAAAAATCTCACCTTCAAATGGTCATAACTTTTTTGTTTGTAGACGTAAGGACTCGAAATAATTTTTTTTGTATTCTACAATGTGATTTTATTCTAAAATCACTGTTTAATACAATCGGTTTAAGGAAAATGATTTATTGGCTTCCAAATCCTAAAAAATGTATGTAAGTATAAAAAATGTCTACCATCTATATGCATTTAAAAAAGAAACTAGCAATTGTTTTGAAATACCTTTTGTTTTAAAAACTTCTCTAGTGTATGCCCTTTTCCAACGATATGCTACATGTCATAGAAAAATCATTCACTTTGTGGTCAAGGTACATTTTAAGTATGCAAGGTACATTTTTCTTATCTATGAGGTTGTTGTACGAAATTTTTCATTTTTTTAAATGCGACGCTTATCATTTCAATTAAAATTTCTATTGTGGGTAGTTTTGTTGCGTACAGTAATTGCTTAGCAGGTCCCCAGACGTAGAAATCCAAGGGTGTGAGGTCTGAGGACCGTGCGGGCAAGGAATAAGGTCACCCTAGAGTCATCGTTATTTAGTTGATTAATATATAAATAAATTAAGACTCCTACCAATATGAGTTTGGGAATGAAGCATCCAACTATTCTCTTACCGTTCGTTGGTTATGTGCCATTATAAAAATGAAAAATTTCGCACAACAACTTTGAAGATAAGAAAAATGTACCTTGCATACATACGGAGTGGATGAGGCCATTTTAAACAAAATTTAGCCCCGGCGAAATAGTATCTCTTATTTTGACCACAAAGTGAATGATTTTTATGATATGTAGCATATCGTTGGAAAAGGGCATACACTAGAGAAGTTTTTAAAACAAAAGGTATTTCAAAACAATTGCTAGTTTCTTTTTTAAATGCATATAGAAGGTAAACATTTTTTATACTTACATACATTTTTTAGGATTTGGAAGCCAATAACTCATTTTCCTTAAACTGATTGTATTAAACAATGATTTTAGAATAAAATCACATTGTAGAATACAATAAAATTTATTTCGAGCCTTACGTCTACAAACAAAAAAGTTATGAACATTTGAAGGTGAGATTTTTGGTAATTTAAAAAAACTTAAAAATATCATATCTCAGTTACCGTGAGACTTAGGATATCGGTTCCATGGGATGAAAGCTTCCAAATGACCCCCTTAATCTACCATAAAACGTTGTAGATCCACCTGCCAAACACCCTATATAGGTAAATTATTGTACCAGAAATTCTAACTACGAATTGAATATTCTAAATAATTACTTTTATTATTTTTATTTAATATATAAAATTGAAAAACTCTTTAACTGTTGCTTAAGTCGCATTTGCGATAGTTCGAGCATTGATAACAATTCTTGATAAATGCAACAGTTAAAAATTAAAAGCTCTTATTTCATGTACTTAATGTATTTAATAATGTATTTAATCTATTTAATATATTCAATGTATTTAATGTATATAATGTATTTAATGTATTTAATGTATTTAATGTATTTAATGTATTTAATGTATTTAATGTATTTAATGTATTTAATGTATTTAATTTATTTAATGTATTTAATGTATTTAATGTATTTAATGTATTAAATGAATTTAATGTATTTAATGTTTTTAATGTATTAAATGAATTTAATGTATTTAATGTATTTATAGTATTTAATGTATGTTACAATACATTAAATACAATTTATTTTATAATACATTAAATAAATTATATGCATTGTATTTTACAATACATTAAATACATTAAATACATTAAATACTTTAAATACATTAAATACATTAAATACATTAAATACATTAAATACATTAAATACATTAAATACATTATATACATTAAACACATTAAATACATTAAATACATTAAATACATTAAATACATTAAATACATTAAATACATTAAATACATTAAATACATTAAATACATTAAATACATTAAATACATTAAATATATTAAATACATTAAATACATTATATACGTTAAATACATTAAATACATTAAACACATTAAATACATTAAATACATCAAATATATTAAATACATTAAATAAACATTAAGTAGTATAACCCACATTTGATTAATTACTTCAAAAATTCTGCTGGGCGTGGAATTAAACGATCCTTGCAATTCCATTTCGGTAACTTGCTCCCATGCCTGTACAACTTCTAAAAAAAACATAGCATTACTTTCATATCAAAAAAAAATATAATACAATCGATCGCTTTAATTGAATTTCGCGGAGTGTATTGTCTTGGACATATTTTTTTTTTTTTAAATTCAGGAGCAGAAGACAGAACACAAAACAGTTTTCAACCATTTGCATAAGGCTGGCTTCTAAAAGAACCTCGATATTTTGGTGCCACACGAGTTTACGCAAAAAAACTTAGCATATCGTGTTTCCATCTGCGAATCCTTGGCCAAACGGAACGAAATGGTTCTGCGGCGGATTGTTACTGGCGACAAAAATAGGTCCACACATAGCAATGTCAAGCGGTAACGAGCATGGTCGAAGGCCGGTCCAATTGGTGGCCAGACCAGGATTGATAGCCAAGAAGGTTTTTTGTGTGTTTGATGGGATTAGGAGGGAATTATCTACTATGAACTGCAGCCCAATGGTCAAACGCTTAATTTGAACCTGTGCTGTAAGCAGTTAGACCGACTGAAGACAAATCGACTAGCAGCGACCAGAATTAGAAAATAGGACAGATGTCTCCAGAAGCTCCTGGAGCTTAGTTAGGAGATTATTGCAGGCATCCACCTTCTAGTCCGGACCAGGTACCAAACGATTTTCTTCTCTTATTATCTATAGCAAACACTCTTGGTGGTGTAAAAATGGACCTCTAGGGGAGGCTTGTGAAAACTGGGCGTTTCAGGTTTTTGCTAATGAGGGTTTTCCTATAGCGACATAATGAAATTACCTTCTAATTGGCAAAATGTTATTGATAAAACGGCGCATGTTTAAGCCAAAACGAATGATTGTAACCTTGTTAAACAAAGCCCCAAAATAAACATAAAAATAATGGAAAAATATTTATACATATTTTAAATTTTGCTATTGACAACTACAACAATTTTACCTAAAAACTACAAAACGTATAAAAAAAGCTTACAAATGTACTTTAAAAAAAATAATTATTTTAATTAATTTTAATCAACCTAACTGTCGCTTAAGTCGTATTTGAGATTATGCAAGTATTGGTTATAACAAGATTTTTGACAAAAATAATATTTCTAGGTTATAAGATCAGTGGCACTATTCTGGCAACTCCCCGGGAATAGGGAATTGGGAATTTATTTGTAATTTTTATTTAACCCTTTTAGACCTGTTGTACAAGAGTATGTATACATTTTTCAAAAAGACGTAGTATTCACGAAATTCATATTTTCTGCTCTATTGCATGTTTGTTTCAGTTTTTCTATCTCTTTTTCATCATTCTGTTAAAATAAATTCCCTCAAACAACAAAAATGAGATTAGTACGTAATAAAACGTCGAGGTACAAATACTTGTTTTTTAGTAGTGGAAATCTATTATTTTTTAACCCAATTTTAGTGCAAATAAAAAAAAATCCTGGTAAATCAAATAAGGTTTTTTGATAATTTGTTTTTTTTTGCCCACAGTAGTACATTTAAATATCCTATAATGTATGTTCTAAAAACAAATTGTTGTTTAAGTCATTTTCAAATATAATTTTTCTTAATTTAATATGACGTACATGTAGATGTACAAATATAGCCAACGGTCTTATACATATACTCATGTACATTGTACAGAAGCGATTTTCTTCGTATAGCGTTCGTTTTTATTTGATGGTTATCACTATTAAACTCTGTGTTTGGTTATAGATGGCTCGTAAATATGTAACGGATTACGAAATGTTGGCCATTCTCTACGAAAACAATGACTATCCTGATGTTGCTGTGGAGTGGCAAAATTAACCAATCTGTTTTTGGGGTTACGATAATATTCCAGAACTTTATAAAAGTACCAAGTACCAATAAAAGACGACCAATAAGAATCAAAATAGAACAGGCGGTTGGTGAAGATGATGAAAACGCAAACATTGATCCGAAATCAGTAGCTACAACGGTTATTGCAGAAGTATCAAACGAAGGAACTGTAACAGTTTTAGAAAATATTGATTTCGAAATTATAGATGAGATGAAAAATGCTCCAGATTATTTTACAAATATAATTAATCGAACTCGAATAAAATGTAAAAAAGCGAATTTCTTGAAAATGGAATCAAATACCACACGCCAGAGGAAACAGAACCTGTTGAAGAAACTCCAGGTCAGTATTTCATGAAATATTTTACTGAAGAATTATTCGAAACAATGGTAAACTTTACAAATATATTTGAGCTGTAAAATGCCCAAACTTTTAAAATGTTGGATTTACATGAAATTAAAAGATTTATCGGAGTTCATATATTCTTCGGAAGTACAAAATTTCCCCAAATCAGAATGTACTGGAGCAATCTTATAGGAATCGAACACGTTATGCGAACTATGACCAGAGTTCGATTTTTTCAATTGTGAACTAATTTTCATGACACCAACAGTTTGGACATTCCAAAAGATAATAAAGATGTTTTTTATAAGGTTCGTCAAATACCTAATTATGTGGAGCAAAAATGGTTAGTGATTCCCTTGGAGGAGAACCTTTGCATTGACGGTTTGCATCAAACGGTTGCCCTGACATCTTGTTTGATTTTATTATTTATCAAGGCTCAAGAACTGAAATTTCTGATTTGCGTCAACAAAAATTTGAGTTTGGTGCGGCAATCATCCTCCATTTAATTGAAAGAAATTAAGTGCCGGGACACAAACTGTATTTCGATAATTTTTTTACGACTTACAATTTATTGGATGTGATCTACAGACATTAGGATGTCGAAACTGGAGGACGAGAGCGATGGATCGAGATGGATGGAAGGTCATAGTGCAGGCGGCGAAATCCATTCATGGGATGTGAAAGCCAGAGAGGAAAAGAGAGAGAGAGAGAGAGAAAATGTATTGGAAATATTTTAAAAATAGAGGGATTAATGCAATTGAGACCGCTCCAATTAACCGATTTCACAAGCCAGATTTTTCGGAAGACCGCCAATTTAAAAAAAGGACCGCGGTTATTTAGTTATTTAGAACAATGTCTCAGCAAGGATGACAAAATTATTGTGGTCAAATGGCTTGATAACAAACTTGTTTATCTGCGGCATCTAATTTTATGCGAAAGGGTGATATTAACACAATAAAAAGATGGAGCACATCCCTAAAGCGATATGATGACCTTTCACAACCGGGAATTGTATATTTATATAAAAGCGGTATAGGACGAGTTGATCTTTTATATCAACTAATACAATATTATAGGACGTTTATCAAAAAATGGCCACTCATTTTTTAGACGTTTACTTTGGAAAATGTTGTATACATCTTTGTCTACTAAAAGAAAGGAATTGATTTTTAAAATTCCATAAAAAATGAACTTGATTTTAAAAACTGTGAGTAGTATGTATTTTAATTTTTTTTTGCATTTTAAATACACATTTTTCAGTTTGAATTTGAAATAATAAGCTTATAAACTTTTTCCTTAATACAAATATAGTTACTCTTGGCACGATTTGTAATATGTGGGTGTACATTAGGTAAAACCTACCTTGACTTATTGCCATTACAGAAAGAGAATCAAAACCTACTTTTTCACATTGAATGTTTAGCTCTATAGTATATAACTACTAAAAGCTGTACCGTGGTTTATGCATTGATGAATAAAATCATCCATCATACTACATTTGAATTCATTAAAAAGTTTCAATGGATCAGGAGGATAGTCAAAAATAAGGATCTCAAAGATTTAGATAGCGTATGCTCCCGATCCTCAGAAAAAAAAGTTCCCTCACTCACTACTATCATTAATAAATGCTCTTGCTCTTGCTGCTTCTTTATAGGTTAGGTATATTACATTATTAAACTGTTTGAAATGCTGTAGAATCAGTATACCCTAACAAAGACAGAAGAATTAGTCGAAGATGGTAACACTCTATATCTCTACGTGAATCTGCTATTACTTTACCAATAGTTTTACCAATGCCACTATAAAAAAATGTATAAGCGTCGGTGTCTATTTAAGATTAAGCTCAAAAAATGCCGTTATATGCTCATTATATTTACAACAAAGGGAGGCAGGAACAGCTCGATCTCCTCGCTGAACATCTCTGTTAATGATGTCTGTTGCTGGGCGGTTTGGCGATGGCACACCGAAATGAATTAGTGGCATATTCGAAATGAGAATGCAAATTCTCATTTCTCATTCGTAAAACTCAAAATGCACCAATTGGTGCGTACGTCAAATACCACAAAATAAGCGCCACCATCAGCGTACACAAACATAACTATGAATTATTCTCAGAAGGTCAATTATTAAAGAACTTCTCAGAAGGTTTTAATGATTTATTACTCATAAACTGATGATTTTGTTCATTTTATAACATTTAGAGGGGTGGCTGGGGGCAAAAATTTGGTGGTCATATGTTCTTATATGCAAAACATCTTAATAAACTTAAAAAAAAATCGTCAACAAATAAAAATTCCTTAAAACTCAATTGCAGCGCCACCTACCGAGTCCAACTGTGAATTTAAACCACCTAGGGACCCACCAAAACACCCACAAAAAATTTCTTCAACATCGGTCCAGCCGTTTTGGTGGAATTCAGTCGCACCTCACACCGGGTGAGTTTTTTAAGCTGCAACTTTCAAATATCTCGGAAAAAAGCCCTCTACGATAAAAATGACCATTTTCAAAATTAAATCATTCTGGAGGGGAAATACTTTAGTGCTAAAATGAGAACCCCGCCCCTGTTTGTAAGGGGTGGGAACAGCTTGGAAACTAAGATAGGAACCCCTACTTTTTATTGCAGATTCGGATTCTACGGCTAAAAGTACTTAGGATTTCCTTGAAACATTTTTTTCGATTCATGATAGATGGCGCTGTAATAGGCGATATTAATTTTTTTTCGATTTCTCCTACTGAGAACATTATGCATACGATTCTGCAATATGTTTGCATTAAAATTAACACGTTTTCAATGTAAATACTTGAAATTAGTTTTGAACAAATTGTATTTCGTAAATAAAAAAAACTACTTTTAGCGTAACCCAGGAACAACGACGGCAATGATTTTGCATTGGAACATGCGACTAAATTTGTTTTCAAATAAATGATATTTTTTGGTTTAAAAATATCGATTCAGTTCGAAGATTATTTCGAAAACAATAAGACCTGTTTCCGTAAGGCTATTACAATTCAAAATGGAGTATTTAACTGTACAAGAAAAAATTGATATAGTCCTGGTTTATAGAGAAGCTGGCCGTAGTCTTGAAATGCGGTCAATCTCTACGCTTCACGTTTTCCAGATAGGATTCGGTCACGTGCTTCATTAAACCGGACTATCAAACAATTCACTGCTGATGGAGGTATTCGACAGAAGAAAAGGACCCGTCGAGCAACAGTCACTGAGGAAAATAACGAAATTGCTGTAGTCGTATTGGATACAGTAGCTTATAATCCTCATATAAGTACACGAGAAATAGCTAGCGAATCCGGATTATCCCAGACCAGTGTTTGCAAAATTTTGAACCGACATAAGCATCATCCGTTTCATATGAGTTTACACCAAGATCTTCATGGCATTGATTTTGAAAATCGGGTAACATTTTGTCAGTGGGCAGTAGAACAAAAACAGCAAAATCCCAATTTTTTTCGCGTTCTCCGATGAGTCGACTTTTACAAACCATGGAATGGTTAATCGATACAACATGCATTACTGGAGTATTGAAAATCCAAACTGGCTTCGCCAAGTTGAACATCAGCGCCCTTGGACTGTCAAAGTGTGGTGTGGAATAATTGGCAACCAACTCATCGGCCACCATATTATTGAAGGCAACTTGAATGGTCAAATGTACCCAGACATTTTGGAAAATGAACTGCCAACATTGTTTGAAAACTTGAGCTTAGAATTGTGACAGAACATGTGATTTCAACATGATGGATGTCCAGCACCCTATTCGTCGGTAGCACGTGAAGTACTTGATCGTGATTTCAATGGTCGCTGGATTGGTAGAGCTGGTCCGGTAAATTGGCCTGCCACATCACCAGATCTTACTTCGCCAGATTTCTTTTTGTGGGGCTGCTCAAAAACAAAATATACCAACAAGTACCAACAACACGTGAGAATATGATTGAGTGAATAACAAATGCTTGTGGCGAAATTCCAGCACACACGCTTCTAAGTTGTGTACATTCATTTAAAATTCGGATTAATAAGTGCATTGAAGTCGAAGGCCATCATTTTGAGCACTTAATTTAATTAAAAGATGATGTCCACGTCGTTGTTCCTGGGTTACGCTAAAAGTAGTTTTTTTTTTTTTAAGAAATACAATTTGTTTAAAACAAATTTCAAGTATTTACATTGAAAACGTGTTAATTGTAATGCAAACATATTGCAGAATCGTATGCATAATGTTCTCAGTAGGAGAAATCGAAAAAAAAAATTAATATCGCCTATTACAGAGCCATCTATCATGAATCGAAAAAAATGTTTCAAGGAAATCCTAAGTACTTTTAGCCGTAGAATCCGAATCTGCAATAAAAAATAAGGGTTCCTATCTTAGATTCCAAGTTGTTCCCCACCCCCTTACAAACAGGGACGGGGGTCCTAATTTTAGCACTAAAGTATTTCCCCTCCAGAATGATTTAATTTTGATAATGGTCATTTTTATCGTAGAGGGCTTTTTTCCGAGATATTTGAAAGTTTCAGCTTAAAAAACTCACCCGGTATATAAAAAGATAAAGCCTGAAAATCACAGGCATGAAAAAGTAACTGGGACCAGCAAAAATTCTATAAATACAGGGTAGGCCATCTGTTAGTCCATTTTTCATTTGTAAAAAAAACACACATTCTTGGATGAAAAACCAAAATAATAAGGAAAGGTATTCCTGTTATTTTTAGGCCTTGTCATTTTATATAGAATTCTACTGTGGTTCTATGCCATTTATGTATAAAAAACAATATTTTTCATATGACCCCCACGACCTCGTCTACAGGCCTGCATCCGAACATCAAAACGATCGATGACTGTTCCAAAAAAAAAGCGGATCAATAACCTCAATTTCAGCTCAATATAACCCCACAAAAATAATCAAGTGGTGTTAAATCCGGCTTTTTGGTGGCCAACGAACTTCACAATTTCTTGAAATTATGCGATCAGCAAATTTTGTTGAAAATAAATGGGTTTTTACCACGACTTGCGTGTCATGTCGCTCCGTCTTGTTAGAGCCAAAGGTCGTTGACACGCAATTCATTAAAAAACCCAATTCACTGTAAGGGTATTGTCCTGTTCGTATAACCACACCAAACAGTGAGTCTTGGAGGATGAACTTTTGCTACGAGAACAACATGAGGATTCTCCGCTCTTCAAATTCGACAATTTTGCTTATTGACGTACCCATTAAGATGAAAATCAGCTTCATCGCTAACTATGATTTTTATTGAAAACCTTCATTTTGTTCAAGCATCCAATTAGCAGAACGACGATGATTTAAATGGTCTGACAGCTTTAATTTTTGAGTTAGTTGAATTTTGTATGGATACAAATGAAGATCTATATGCAGAATGCGTCGTAATGTTTAGTTGTTGCGAACGAAGACTGGTTGACGTGCTTAGTTTATTACGAACACTTTTACCAACAGCTGCCACTGCATCAGGAGTACGAACTGGATGAGAATCTTGATACGATCTACGACCTTCCACTAAACCAGTTTATTCATAATGATAAAAGACATATTTTTAAATTGTCAAAGAATTGAATGTCTAAGAATTTTTTAAAACAGATAACAATAAGTACTAAAATTTCTATTTCAAAAAGGACCAACGGCCCACCCTGTACTTATATTTTTGATTCCCCGAAACTATAATTTTACAATAACCAAATGTGCGTGAAAACAATTTTTCAAAAAACAATTCGTCGAAAACACAATTCATCGAAACAAAATTTTTCACTCGTTTGGACTACCGTCCAAAGTGATAATTTACGTGATGTAATTGGTTAAAACGATGGGATGGAAAAATCCAGGATTTGTATCCACTATTGCAACGACACGCCATTGTTTTGTCAAAGAGAAAAAAAATGTAAATTTTTGAGGATTTTTTTTTTATGAAAAATCACCATAAAACAACTGAATCTATTTAACTTTCTTTTAAATAGTTTCTATTGTATCTAGATTTGTCGATACAATAGCTGCATTTCATGACACCACCATGATCCAGATCATGACATCATTTACATGTGAAACAACAACAACACGATCACGTGTTGTTGTTGTTTCACGCGTAAATGATGTCATGATCTGGATCATGGTGGTGTCATGAAATGCAGCTAATGTTTATTTGATCGATTCTACTCGATTTAAATTCAACAAAATGATAAAAAATGATAAAAACAGTGTTTTTCGTCGAAATTAAAGGCAAAAAAAAATTAGATGTGGTTTTTTGGCCTTGATATGTGCGGCAAAGTTGTTGGTCTTGACCTGCGCAACAACTTTCCTGAAGAAAGCATAACAAAAATCTTAATGGTTCAAGAGCTATCAATGTGAAAATGAGGGTACATTTTGACTCAGAGCCAAAACATGTCGAATGCGATATCTCAAAAATGGGGACTAATTTTAAAATGGGACTAGCACCGTTGAATTCAGCATACTCGAATTAGGTTTACCCCCCAGGTACCCAGCTTGTCACGAAAAAAAAATTGCAATTCAAGCACAGTGTAATTGCTTCGTCAACCTTGCAGACACAGATCAAAGAGTTTTTATCGATCTTATCGCTTCTTCTGATAGTACCACAAATGTTAAAAAAATCAACTTTGGTAAATATAATTTTTTTTAAATGTAATTTTAATTCGTTGTGTACCTTATAGGATGGGGGCTGCCCCAAACCCCCGTTTTTCCAGGATTTATACAATTCTTCAAGTGTCAAATTTTATTTAAAACCTAGTGAAAAATAATTGAAAAAATTTCAAAATTTTCCCGGAAAAATTACTTGGTCGGAAAACTGCCGTTAAGATACAATCCTATAATATCAAAATTTTTATAAAAATTACAATTTGTTCTTATTTTGAATAAAATAATACGCATTATTTTTTTAAGTCAAAATTTGATTTTTCGATGAATTGTTCAGTGTAGAATTGCTTCTGTGTAAAATTGTATTACATTCAGGTCGATTCAATATAGATCTTCTATTCTCAATATCTTCTATTCTTCTATATTTGTATATGAAAATTATTAAATGTCGAAATAGAAGGAACAAATAGAAGAATTGCTATTTTACAAATTTATACAAATTTTTTGATTTTTTCGCTTAGAAGGTTTTTACTAAAAATAATGCGACCATACGAAATAAAGAAATTTTTGACTGTTGTAATGTTCTTTTCAAACATTTGGTTTGTTTTATACGTTATCTAACCGTATCTTGATTTGAATTTCAAATAACTACCGACTCCGAATAATTTTCAATATGATTTTGTGGGCTATGTGTGATTCTAGATGGCTTTGATGTATATGCAACAATTTACGTTTCTAGCAATTATATTTTTTGAGTTGTTAAGGATAAAAAATAATTAAAATTTCGTTTTGACGTTTAATGTTCACGTCGATACAATGAATTCTTCTATTCTTCTTGAAAAATCTTCTTCACTAAAACAGAAGAAATCAAAAATAGAAGTATCTTCTATTTTGCTATTCAGTGTAGCAGTGGGATTGTAATCTTCTATTTTTATTATTGAAAGTTGCAAATCGAATTGTTTTCTTCTATTTTTATTTTCATAAAGTATGCCGTGCTAAAATTTCATGGAAAAAAACTCATTGTGCATATCCATACTACGGTAACTTGAATCCGGTAACTACTTCGTTTCTTTCCCCTTTATCTATAAATGTTTTTTATTTTATAGGTAAAGGGGAAAGAAATGAAGTAGTTACCGGATTCAAGTTACCGTAGTATGAATATGCACAATGAGCTTATTTTTAATGCGCTAGTAGATGTCACATCCCCAACTTTACCAGCGCATTTATGCTGTGATATCCTTTTCTGCAAATGTATAAATTGCCAGGTGTCTCAACAGAATTTTCTGGTGGGGCGATGGTTATTTGGACACCGTCAATAGCACTGATTATATTCCTCATTCCAAATTTATCCTGAAACCTGTTAATCGAACATTACGAAATTTTATAAATTAATAAATATGATACATTTTTTTCATACCTTGATTTGTTTCTAGTTTTTTCTAAAATAGTTGTAGGCAATGTTCTGTGCTTTGGCACCAAATATTTGTTTATAAGGCAAGTTACATTGTGAATACATCTTGACACACTAGGTTGTTACAGGCCCAACAAATTGTTGCTACCAACGGAAGCTTGATAGCTCCCTTGCCCACAAAAAATGCAAAGTAGCAAGCACATAAGTAATAAAACTCATTTATGTACCCTAATTGCATTTCCAAATAATTAATACATACTTGTAATTTAAATGGTATTGAGTTGAAGCTGGATTTTGCTACTAAATCGGTTACAAATATCACAACAATTCCTTTTTGCAATCAAAAGTACTTGTGGAATACACTATCAATAAGCTGAAACGGATCCTTGTTTATTCTTATATCCTTCAGTCTCATTTTTGGTTTTTGTCTACAAAAATTTATTTAATTAATTTTTATTAAATAATTAATAAATTTACTTACGAACCAATACGCTTTTGGCGGATTCTTTCAATTCGCATTAAACAAAAGTTCATTTTTAAATTGTGAAAATTTAATCAGAACACAACCCGCTTTTGATAACAATCGAAAAAAATCTATTTCTTCTTGTCATAAAAGTCTCATTTTTATATCTTCTATTTTTAGTCAAAACCTTCAAACGAAAAAATCAAAATAATTGTTTATTTTTAATATGGAATAGCAATTCTTCTATTTTTTCCTTCTATTTCGACATTTAATAATTTTCATACACAAGTATAGAAGAATAGAAGATATTGAGAATAGAAGATCTATATTGAATCAAGTTAAATATTTTGTATAAAATTTGTACCTTTAAAATTACCCTTACATTACCCCTCACAACCCATAACAAGTTGAACTATAGTTTGGGAACAGATGCTATTTGGAATAACTTATATTCATAAGATTAATGTTGAAATTTAAATGGGAACACAAGATATGGGCCATCAAAGTCTAAATATGAACCCACGAAGAGTGTGAAGTTTTGACATTTGTTTATCGTAACCGTTTTAAATTTTATCTTGGAGTGCAATTAGAGAATGCGAATATTGCAAAAAAAAAAGGCAAGATAAATTATCGTTTACACGTTTACAAATTATCTTACTGCTTAGAGAATTAGGGCACAGTTTTGGTTTTGTGTAATAATACATTTTTGACATTATAGCAAGAGCAAATAGAAGAAAAAAAATCGATTTGGAACTTTCAATAATAAAAATAGAAGATTAGGATCCCACTGCTACACTGAATAGCAAAATAGAAGATTCTTCTATTATTGATTTCTTCTGTTTGAGTGAAGAAGATTTTTCAAGAAGAATAGAAGAATTCATTGAATCGACATGAATATTCTTCTCTGAATTCATTTCTAACAATTGTTTGTCGCACTTTATGATTGTGTTAAATTGTTTTCCGCATAATTTTCGGGTTGCCATATTTTTATAGTTTTGTGCGGAAATATATTTTGGTTTACTTCTAGTTGACTTAGATTTAATTAAGATTTATCTTATTTTAGTTTGTTAAATTTCCATAGTGGATTGATGACTAATAAAATTTTACCCCAAAAATTGTAATAAAATTGTATTTATTTTGATATATCATTTAAATAATCTTAACACATTCTGCCATACCATAAAACCAATTTTTTTAAATCGCACCACGCAAAAATGTTTTGAGAAATGATTTACGTCAATGCAATCGTCTTGTAAAAATATTTTCTATGATGCAAAAATTAATTTTGTATTACTTACGGTTAGCTTTATTCAATATAGGAAATTGAAAGGCACACTTGGCTTACCTGTAAATAAAAGAAAACAAAAATTGATTAAAAATATTTAAGAGTCAACACTTTATAAATCAGAACTGTTTTTTTATACTACAATGAGATATAATAATATAGCCGTTCTACCTTGCCTGAAAATTTCTATCTTCCCCTTGGGAACATGAAAACTGCACATCAATCTATGCTACTACATCACTGTCCCCTACACTTTATTTTAATTTAATGATTGTTTGGAAAAACTTATTGTGCAACGACCTGATATGGAAAGTGTTGTGCACTGACATTTTTAAAATATTAAAAGAAGTTATTTCTTTGTAAATGTAATTCCCCAGTTGAGCTATTTGCATAAAATAAAAATAAATTTTTATTTATAATAATTTTCAGAATCATAAATAATAAATGACACCTGCAACCGGCAACCTTAGTTAAATCTAAGGTAAATATTTTTTATAGATTGATTGTAACGAAATAAATTATTTTGTTTTGGTCGACCGAAACCTATAACCATATCAAGAGTATGCAATTAATAATCATATTCGTGACTAACAACACCACTTGGTACCGCAACAATGAGGTTAGTGTAGTACTCGTAAACAAACTCTAACTT
This sequence comes from Nephrotoma appendiculata, assembly GCA_947310385.1. Lineage (NCBI taxonomy): Eukaryota > Metazoa > Arthropoda > Insecta > Diptera > Tipulidae > Nephrotoma > Nephrotoma appendiculata. The sequence continues at coordinate 320,377,368 of OX371223.1, forward strand.
TTATCATATTTTCCATAAAATCTAAATTAGTCTACTGTATAACGGTTTTTCGTTTTTTTAGAAAACAGCAAGAACAGCATGTTATTGTTACAACTCTGTGTAAAGCATATATGAGCATATATAAAACATAGCATGTTGAATATAGCATTAAATTACCATATCTTTCAAATTGTTAACTCGTCGACAACAAAAAAAAAAACAAATAAAAAGCTTGAAGCAGAAACAATATTCTTTGTGAAAAATATTTAAAACAATGCAGCATGAAAATAGAAAATTACAAAAAAAAAAAAACTTTCCGTCCATCAACAACTTTTCTAAAATGTAAGCTCCACAATAAAATTAAATTCGAAACGGAAAAAATGGTAAACTGAAATTGAAATTCATTGTCACAGTATTGTGAGAGTTCAAATTGTATGTATATAGAAAATAAAAGCCCGTCAAACTTGTGTGTGTGTGCATATCACATATATATAGGCGAATATAATAGCCGCGTGTACGACCTTAATTGTCCGAATTGTATACCCTCGCTGCTACACAGGTATACAACGCACGTACATATATAATATCCACTAACCGGATAATATTTTTGGTGTGCTTTCGTCATTTTGATAAAAATTAATAAAAGCTCTCATTGTATATTTTATATATTTAGCTTAAATATGTCAATCAAAAACGTTGGCGAAATGGAAAATATAATTTATATTTAAACGAATAATGAGAAATAGCGAAAAGTATGTATATGGGAAGAACTACGGAACACAAATGAAACAAATACGAGGCAAATAAAAAGAAAATCTTTAACAGAAATTGTAAACAACAGCAATAAATTAAATATTTATTTTCATTTTTCCTGCTATCCCTCAACACATTTTTTTTTTTATCTCTCTGGGGACTACAAACGAGAATCACTTGCTCTTTGTTGAAATGGATGTTGTTGTTAATGGCGTGGGAATGATGAAGTAGAAATAATGAAAATAATATTTACTATATTTTATATCTTCGGGAAATTTGGGAATACTCCGGCGAACGCGAACTCAACAAACATTCGAATAAAATATTTGATTTCAAAGTTCAATAGGGTGTGTAGGCGAACTCAATTTACTTACATTACACAAATGTTAATTAGAGGTTTTAGAATTGAGATTAAGTTTTCGGCATTGCAAAAACATCCATAGAACTCTAGGAGGTAAAACGTGGATAGACTCAATAAATTATTGAATCTGTGTGGAACCAGAGAATTGACTGAAGGTGAGGAAGAGGAGATGCAATGACTGCTCGATTATTTGGGAAACGATATAGAAGAAGATCCGCTGGAAGGAGGTAAAATTAACGTTGTAGGCGCACCAACTCGCACAATAAGACCGATCGAAGATGTTGATTCTGATGTTGAATCAGATGTGAGTGAGAACGATATATACTATGAACCTTCTTCTGCAGATGAAACTTCTTCCGACGATGAGTCCGAAGAAGATGAAATAAATGGCGATGATGAATTGTACCTCGTATAACAACGAAATATTTTAATTGAAATTACACCTGATCACAACCTGGCCCGTCTGCTGTAGATCCCAACAGACGTAAAAAATATTAAGCTCAAAACGAAAAGTGGAAAGTGGGATAGTAGTCAATGCAGAAAAAATGCAAAAGAATTGTTAGTGGAAACAAATCAATGAAACGCTTCAAATGGTGTCTGTCTAGAGGCCTTTAGTAAAAAGATTGATCCGTTCAAGTCTTCAGTGAAGAAATGGTAAAATCGATTGTTGAGTATACGAATTCAAAAGTTCAGGGGTTTATAGAAACCCGGCTACACATTAAGCTAGACCTGCATGAAATGTATGCCTTTATTGGCATATTGTTGTACAGTGGATCTGAAAAAAATTCGCACGTTCACGCGACCGACTTACGGGAAAGCGATCTATCTTCTCCAATTTACAAAGCTACAATGTCGTTAGATCGTTTGGGGCAGCTGAAAAGATCCTTACGCTTTGACCATTGGCAGACTCGGGAATTTTGAAAGCACAGAAACAAGTTGGCTGCCATGGGAACATTGTGGCAAAAATTCCTGCGTCGAGTACCACTTCCATACCAACCGAGATTGATAACTACACGAGCTAGAGTGAGTCGAGCACATTCAGACAATACATTCCTAGTAAGCCAGGGAAGTATGGCATAAACATTTTTTGGTTGGTGGATGTTCACACAGATTATCCACCTGCTGGAAAAATCTACGTTGGTCAAGAAGCTGGAAATGTTAGAGCCAACCAAGTTTCACATTTCACAGTTTTAAAAAAAAAAAAAAAAAATGGTTGGTAGCGTTCGTTCGAATAAACTGCAGCTGCCTCGTAAATTAACCGATGCCCGAGCAGCGCGTCAACGAGGCCACCTCAATAGTGCATTCGCGTACTCTGGAGAGGTGGTGCTGGTTATTTATACGGACCGATCCTACAAAAATGTACTCGTGATGTCGACTACAAACGCAGGAGACAAAATAGTACAAGATAAAAAGGAGGTCTAAAAACCACAAATGATCTTGTATTGCAATGCCTTAAAACATGGGGTAGACCCCTTCGACAAATTGTTACGTCTCTATACTATCAAACGCTGAACGAACAGATTGCCGATGACTATATTTTATAACATGTTGGATGTAACAAAACAAAGTGGTTCAAACGATCATCCACGAAACGCAAGCACTTCCTCCGGGAGCTTGCTATAGGGAATGCATTAATTCCCATATCGTCAATTTCATCGCGACTGCAAATAAGAAAGCGGTCTTGTCTGACATGCGGACAATATGGGGTACCACATTTTCACACATACAGAAACACCGGTGGTAAATGAAAACTGGCTCAAAGAAAGAAATGTTGTGCGAAAGTTACAACAAAAGAATTATTCATTCTGCATCAGAGCAAAGAAAAAGAACGCGAACACCACCAGTTATTGCGACTAATGTCGGAACTGCGTTTGCGAAACTCATCTGCGGAGAATTTGCTTCGACTGCGCTCGTCCAGCCGGTGAAGCAGAACAAGATAAAATCGAACCAGAAACTCCGAAAGCAGGAAAATTTAGTTATTGCTATTCAAATTTAAATTCAATAGTATTAATTAACAATTAAATAATTACTCAATATTTTTATTATTAAAATTCAACATTATTATTATTAAATACCAAATATAAAATCTAACATACTCGTATAATAATAAATTTTACTTGCATTCCCATGCAAAATATATAAGGTGCCAAACGTACCTCAAACACGATATGTAACATTTTTTGGACAACACGGACTAAAGGTTAAAAAAACCAAGAGTTCTTTTGTTTAACTTTCTTTTTTAATACGACCTAGAAAAGTGTGCCTTTCCAATAAAATCATATTTATAAGAAATATTATGAACTGTCAAATAAAAACAATGGTTTTGTAAAGACTTTTTGTTTCTCTTGTTGATGTTAAATTCTAGTTGATGTTTAAGTGACGACAGGGGGAAACAATGTACTGCAGAAAGTTGAACGCTATCAGAAAAATATGCGACAGCAGATTTTGAAATAGTATCACACACCGGACTATTCACAAAGGAATGTTTCACTCACTCACAAAATTAAATTTTTTTTTTTTTTGGCCAACTCGTGAACGCACGGCTAGGCTATAAGACCAATTTAATACTATCTGCACATTGCAAGCGAAAAAAGATGCTATGTCAGAAATAAAACAAAATGTAAGTGTTTGAAGTGTCCACCATTTGCCAAAATACATAATCGGCATCGCCGTATAAAATTTTGGTTAATCCATCGAAACGCACGTTCGTTATTTTAGATAATATTAGTCGCTTTGATTACAGGTTGCCACATCTCCTGCTCAGTTTGGTTTATTCTTAACGCACAGAAAAAAGTCTGAAGGATTTAAATCAGGCGGTGTCCATGTAATGAACCCCTCATTCCAAAGCAGCCGCTTGGATAGTTTACGTCAAGTTGTTGTTTCACTACATAGTACATAATGAGGAGAAATTCCATCATGACGCAGCCACATATTTTCACGTGTTTGAGAGATACGTCATCAAATAATTCATCCAAGTCGTTTTATTGAAAACTTAAAAATTCCCCATTGATCCGACGTGGTAGTTCAAATGGGCCAATCAATTTTCGTCGACTAAAGAACGAACAACATTTACTCTATTTTTGTCTATATATCAAGTTAACCAGCTGTTTCATCTTTTCTCGGATTAACAGAGACTTCACCTTCACTGTACATTTGATATACGTTTTAGTATTCAGGAAAGCATTCCCGATTTGGATATCGTTTCTGGTATTATCTTGAAGCAGCTCGGCCGATTAAACAAACAATAAATGCAATGCATTTCTGCATATTCATGTGTTAATATGCTGCATGTGGCTTATTGACATTTTAATTATAAACGTTCGAGTAAGTATGGAACTAGTAATATAAATTACAAAATATTTTTCTTTTTAAATCATAAATTTTGTTTAATTTGGGCTACTAGATTGGCTTAAACAATTGGTATAATTTAGTTTAGAACGCATTCATCATTTTGTTTTATTTCTGACAAAGCATCTGTTTTAGAACTGGAAATTTTGATATGTGCATCTTTTATCAACACGGCTTACTTTGTGAAAAGGCAAGATATAAAATATTCTGTTTTCAATAGCCCGGCGTGTGATGCCATTTCAAAATGTGCATTAGTGTCGGATGTTTTTCTGATGGTGGATCAACTTTCTGTAGTACATTTTTGGGAAAAAAAATCTTTTCAAACCCTTAGTTTTTATTTGACAGAAGATAATAAAGGTTATAAAAATGGTTTTATTGGAAAGGCATACTCTTCTAGATCGTATTAAAAAACGAAAGTTAAATAAAATGACCTTGGTTTTTTTTAATTAAGTTTTTGGTGAGTGAGCATGCAATTTCACTAAAAAAACATTAAAAATGGAATATCTTTTGCACCATCAACAATTCGAAAAAAAACTTCAACTTTTTTCGGTCACCCTGTATATGTGAATGTGTTGTGACCACTGCTGCGTCTATGAGTATTTCATATTTATCTATATGTTGGAGTCGAAACTTGCGCAGACAATTGATTTTTGCACAGACGATATCGACAGTTGGTATAGTAGATAATTCATAGACAATATCAAATATGATAGTTTTTTGTGACACCATTTACCAGTTAAAATTTTGGTTTTTCAATCAATTCATTGTATGAAAACCGAATAATTGAGATTAGTACTCAAATTAATTTAAAACATTTTTATTGGCAATTTAATCTTTTTTTTTGTCATTATCGTTGACATATTACATAGTATTACTGGATAAATGGAACTTCTTTCTCTCAACAGAGAAATTAAATTTTTTCCATAGATTCACTATTTGGCTACTCCTTTTCGCAAGTATAATAATTTTGAAAAAATATTCAAACTAAACTTAATTCTTTAGTTTATTTGGAAGGCTTTCCTCCCAAAATGCAGATGTCGGAGGAAGAATAACAGAAGAACGCAAAGAGGACTAGAATGCAGAAAATTGTAACTAGGCCTCTAAATGGGGTGTTAAAAGAGCATTTAGCAATTTCAGACATTGACAGCCACGAAGGCGTATACCGTCCAGTAATTGGAGTAAAGTAGAGAAGGCCTTAGCTACCATTTTCCGAAAAATGTATGAGGGAAAACCTTGAAACCGCCCCGGCTTGCAGGAATGAAGAGTGGTCCTGGTAGTGCTATTATCATATTAAACAGAGAGTCGCTGGCTGCTCTGGCAAAAACTAATGGTGTATTTAGCTATGGTTGCAGCACAATATGACACTCAATATTTATAAGATAGATGAGTGTGACATTTTAAGGGCGCCGATACCGGTAGAGGCCCCGGGTGACAACCTCAACATCTAGGGTATGGGTGAGGAAGTAGAAACACTCTCTACAGATACAGAGACGTCCGTTTCGATGGGATAATTTTGTGGATCGCTGGCGGAGTCGTAGGCAAAGGAACACTCTGTTACCACTGTGGTAGAGGTTGAAGTAAAGATGCAAACCTAATGTTGAAGTTCCTGCAGATTAACCTTCATCACTCCCCAAAACAGCTTCTACGGCACTCTTACTCAAACTAAGAGCAGAAGAAAAATATATTGTCCTAGTTTAAGATCCTTTTGTCAACGGTCACTCGGCACTTAGAGTTAGAACTCTTAAATATAGATTGTTAACGCGAAGAAAGTAGAAAAAATCGTTCCTACATTCTTGCTAAAAACAATCTGAAAAACATTATGTTACCAAGCTACAATAATTCAGATGTGGTCACAACAAGCATTGAAATGAATGCTCAACATCTCTGGCCTCAAATGATGGAATGATACCCACCTGTTATTTTAGAAAGCTTATTAAATGTAAAGCTGCTAGGGACTGGGACTACTACATTAAAGTTCTTGAAACATATAAATATGAATTAAGAAATGTTAAAACAAATGCTCCGAAGCCATACTCTAGTAAAATTCAGGAGTTTTCCGAGACAAAGGCTCCGTAAAGTAAAATATCTAAGTCCCGCGGAGTTTCTTGCACCGTAACTAGTGTAGGATCCTCGGAGCTACTACTCGAAATTTCCTTCTCAGATAGCTTCGAATATGCGCCACAAAGGCCTAGGAACAAAAGAATCGTATGCATTGTAAGCTAGGCTATAAGCAGAAGAAAAATGCTGTGGAATGCCATTAACCTAGATAACATGATACCATGACAAGAAACGACAGACTTAACCTTGCCATATAACTGGAAATTATCTTCAAGGGCAGCCTAGAACTCTGTCACATTCCTAGTAAATGAACTGAAGTAAATGAAATATGCTTTTTACCTTAGGTGAGAAAAGCTCTCATTGCAGACCCAAAGACTTTAAACCTATAAGTTTATAGACTCTTCCTTACTAAAATTTTTAGAAAGGCAGATAGAAGCTCCAATTAGGATTTCCATTGAGTTAAATAGGCTAGCAAAATCCCAACATGCATATTGCAAGGGAAAATATGTGGAAACTGCTATCTCTATACTTAGGGCTGCTCCTCTAGTGAAATCGCTTGAACATAAGGAATACTCCATGATAACTTTTTTGTGTATAGAGGGGTCTTCAACAACGTCAAACCACGCACACTCCTGTGTATATGTCGACGGGTCATTCATGGGATGTGTAGATTAAATGCCTAAAAATAGTTTAGACCTGTAGTGCCTCCTCCAATAGTATATTTGTGAGATAGAGGTACACCGCAACGTGGGGTATTATCTGCTCTTCTTTACCCTCAGAGAAAAAATATAAGTAGATTCTACAAAAGAATTTGTTGATTGCACCAAACATTACTTTTACTATTAAATTGTAGGTTCAACACAGGCTTTCGTAAAACCTACTAAGAAATAGTTATATGTACTAGGATAATTGTAAAAAAGAATAAATATAGTAAAATATGTTATTACATTTAATTTGTAATTTCAAATAACAAACTTTTAGAATATAATATTTAAATAAAAATGTTTCTTAGAATTATTAATTCCGTAGTTTAATTGTTTTCTCATTTCCACCAAAAAGTACTCCTAGTGCCCATTATCCCTGCACTGTTTATTTGGTGGGTTTTTTATAGTACCACGAAGTAGAAGTATGTATAATTAATTGTTAATTTCTAGTTTTATATCAATCGGTTTTCATTCATAGTGAGTTTCATTAATTTAGTTCTTTCTTCAGCTCAATTGCTTGCTTAGTTAGAATATCAGCAACCTGCTCTGTGTGGTAATCAATCGGTTATAAATGTTCAGCCATTTGTTCTATGTCACGATACAAATGTATTACACTTGGATCCTATCGCAACTGTCGTCGACCTTAAATTCTCAAAGGTAATTCAATCCATACTTTCTATTACTGCTATAGAAACATTTTCGGGTTTCACTTCCTATTATACTGCTTTCACATTGTAATAATTATTCGCAATTCTTACTAAAACACCTATATGTATTTTGATGTTATTGGGAAAAATACCCTAAAGCAAAGTTAACCCAAATGCAAATTAATCACCGATCAATGCTGCTGAACGTAGTAATCACAGCAGTCACAGTAAATATTCATACATCTTCGCTCTCATATATAAATTATACGAGTGATATTTGTCTCGTCTATGCAAAATCGTGACATCGAATTTCTATAGACATCTACAAACATTTACTGGAAGTTAGACAGCTTTGCTGGAGACTCGCGATCTATGACGTTTTCATCAAAATAGTAGAAATTCTGTGAATCAAAGAAACAGCAAACTCGGGCTTAGCAACTGGCACAGTTGGAATGGAATGACGATACAAATTGCTGCAGAAATAAATTACTAAGAAATTTCTATGTAAAATTAATTGCCTTAATATTGATTTGTTACAGAAAATTTAAAAATAATCAAGTGTGTCAGGGATCATGGTAAAAGCATAGTATGAAAATTATATACAATAATGAAAGTCCTTACATGAGTATGAGCGTACCTTAAAAAAACTACCATCCGAAGCCAAGTCGTGGTGCTTTTAACATGTTAAATTTTTTTTATTATCTTGAAATGAAAATGTGAAATAGTTTTTGTAGTTGTTTTAAACTCACCACAAATTTTTACCGTATTGTTATATAGACAACTTTCAGACTTTGCCAGTAACAGACTTTTCCGAAAAAAATTACTCGTCCTAGTATTCTACATGAGAACAGTATACATACATGAGAACTTAAATAGGGGTAAGGAACTTTATCCTCGATTAACAGGGATAACGCGTTTTTCTAAAAATAATTCTTTGCTATATTTGCTATATTTAACTATAAAACCATTCTTTGTATCTCCAAATAACTTCAATTTTATACGTATAAAAGTATACCACAGACAAAATATTAGTCTTCAGTCATCAAAGTCTTTTGTGTATTTTATTAACCCTTATTCGAGTAAGTATCAACAAACTATCAATCTAGAATTGGTAGCGAATTTTACTACTTATTCTAAACATTTTGAAATGGAAAATTGTAAGTGTAAGTGTAACTGTTGCGATATAAAATAGGAAACACGGTTATAATTTCAGTTATATTTAGTCCAGTAATGCCAAGTTTAAAGTGTTTTTATTTGTTTTGGCACTCTTTTACAATAGCTACAAATTATATAAAATAAAATGTTAAATTGGCTTTTAAATTGTAATTACAATAAATATATTGTTATATTTACAGTTAAATTGTAATTATTACAAATAATCAGTAACAATTATTGTTAAATTGTAAAATTAAAAAATTATTGTTACATATTACTAGAAATTTGTTTAAACTAAAATTTGTTCATAAATTTTTATCAAGTACATCAGTTTCAGTTGAACTACGAATCAGTTATAGTTTAATAAGTTATCTAATGAAAAATTGGCAATTTTTTATACCAGTTTTTATTATAAATAATTTAAAATTATTGTTTGGAAAGAAAGATTTATTTACTATAAAGTGCAAATAAGTTTTGTGCGTTTCTTTCTTTAAAATTTAAAATTAAAAAATATTTTCCATTTTGTCAAAAATGGCGAACGTGTGTTGTTAGTATAAGATTGCGATTAATGATTCTTCCAGAAGTTGTCAGTGTAATCATTCAAATAATGCATGATATTTAACGTCAAGATAATTTTATTTGGCATGCCTTGTAAATAAAATTATAGTTCCAGGTTATTAATGCCAATAAAATTACGAATAATGAGTTTTGAATTTTTGATTCAATAATGGCAATCTACGAGTATTACATATCATGAAAAATAAAATATTAAACTTCCTTCCAATTAATTGTTGCATTTACTCTTTTATAGTAAATAAAGCAAATAAATAAACAATAATAGAAATTATTATTAAATTGTAAAAAATTAAAACAATGTATTAAATTTTACAAGCAATTTGTATCATTTAATATTAATTTGTAAATATTATTATAATAAACCAATTTATCTAAAACAACGTGGTGAATAGTTTCAGTTGAACCTTGCTTAAACCAATCAATACGCTGTTTAGTGAAAACTTATTAATAATTATTAATTATTTTGGATACAACATTTTTGAATTTGGAAATATAAATTCATTGCTTGGTAAGAAAGATTTATTTGATATACTGTAAATTCGTTTGATAAAAGAACCAAAAAAAAATAATCGGAAAGTGAAATTTAGTTTTGTGCATTTCCATTACCAAATCTACAATTTATATAAATTTATTAAAACTATTACCTCCAGTGATGACAAGCTGTGGATATCTTATAAATATACATCTGGGTAGCCTTTGAAGATCGACGGAGAGTTACAACTGAACAAAGTTAAGCCGATATTAATTTTTCCAAAGAAAGTACATATCAGCAATATTAAAAGAATGCAGAAAGATATATTAAAAGAGAGCACAGATTGTGATGGCCATAGGTTGGAAAATTCGAACAAAAAATTAAAGCTTGATAGAATAATTAAATTAAAAAAAGATCTTTTGCTGAAACTAATAATACTGGTAAGTTTTATTTCACTTGTTACTGTGACCGAACGTATATGTGAAAATAACTAAATGAAAGAAAATCTGTTTTTTATCTTTCAGAATTGCAACATTTACAAGTATTTAAATTGTTACATTACTTGTTGCCTCCGTTAATTAAACATAATTTAAAAATGGATGAGGAAATATTACATTAGAAGCTATAAAGTCAAGATTCCATAAATAGAGTTTCTGATTTTGGAAGATGAAGAAGAAATCAACCAACAATAATTTAAGGGAAGAACATCTATAGCGGATAATTTAACCCTTCAACCAATAATAACCGTTATTATGTTAAACGAATTGCCGATTAAATTTATTGCAAGAGTAGATAGCAACTACGTATATTCAACATATACTTTTGCGTGTGAGCAATTGATTTATGTTTTAAAACGTTTTAAGTTTTTAATTTAGCCTACCCACATTATTCATATAACGTACGGTATTGTATTTAAACTTATTTTTATGCGATAGACACGCGTTTTGATAAACCAATATCCGCAGCGGCCAGTTTAATAACTGATTTGTTCAACATTCGAAAATACAATTTTAAACCAACAGTATGAATTTAATTATGTGGCAATTCAACATAATCACTTAACTGAAATTCAGTAAATATTCAGAGTGTCTTTTCCAAAATAATAAAGTAACATTATAGCATTTCAGTGTAGTTAAGTGGTTTTGTTTTATAGCCACAACATGGTCAAAAATCATACAAAATCGTCTAAAGTTGGCTTGGGTCATAAATGATGCAAAAAGGAACAGATAGAAATAAAATTTGACAAAATCACTTAACTGATATTAAGTGGTTATGTTGAATTGCCACAGAATTAATTGCATTAATTAGTTAATTTTAAATTATATTGTTATTTAAATATTTAATTAATTTATTCTCTTTAATTATATTAGTCATTATACATCCGTTTTATAAATAAATGTGGTTTTAGTAAGTGTTAAGAATTCTTTTAAAAGACACTTACTGACACAATATTCATTAAACCAACCGAATGAATATATAATTAAAATTCAAGAATTCTATAACGTAGAAAAAATAAAAACTAATAAATTCTATAACCTAGCCAATTCCACACACAATCAGTTCGTCTGGCAGTTCCGTGTTCTTATCAAATGTTGTAAATGATAGAAAATATGTTTAAAGTTATAATAATATTTTTCAATTTGTACAAATTTTGAAATTTTAGCGTATTAGTATTTAATTTTAGTTGTTATCAAGTTGAACTTAAATTCAAAAGTATAACATAGAAGACTATCACTATAATTTTATTGTTATAGCTAGCTTCATGGTTTATAAATATTAAAATGATAAAAATATAACAAAATATTGTTTATAAAACTTTGTTAAAAAATATGTTAAAATCATAAATTTGTTTGTCTCTTTTATATGAATTGCAATTTGACATGAACTATTATAACTGTTTCTTAACATAATCGCTTTAAAACTATAATAAAGCTCAATCAAAAAATATTAAAAAAGAATTTTATTTTCTTTCCTATCAAAGGTTTCATTTTACACAGCTCGTCTTTTATACTGCTTCTGAACTTAGGTCAAAAAATAAATGATCATTTACAGTAATGGGTAATTATACCAGATTTTTTAATAATATTTATCTTACATTAACAATAATTGCAAATTTACTTATACTACAATTAGTTTGTAAATATTATCATTTCTTATAGTGATTTGTTGATTTCACAAAAACGACAAATTTCTTGTAGAAATTAATATGATTATAATTTGTTTGTAAATATTATCATTTGTAATATTTATTTGTTGAGAATACAAGAATACCAGTTTTTTGTAGAATTTACTAAGAGTACAAATTATTTGTAAATACAACCATTTCTAACATTTATTTATTGACTTTACAAGCATGACAATTTACTTGTAGTACTTGTTAATATTACAATTTCATGGTATGTTTTACGATTTCTATGATTTACTTGTTGATTTTACAAGAACTGAAAAAAATTGCAAATGTGACAATTTATTTGTTCACTTTGCTAATTTTACAATAGTCATAAATTATTTGTAAAATAAACAATTATTACAATTTAAATATTGAAATTACAATAACCAAAAATATTAATTTTAACAATAATTACAGTAAATATGATAATTTTTTTGTTGGCTCAAAATCAACGCCGGAAATTGTTGAATTTATCGGTTTTTTGTAGATTCAATCAATTTTTTCTCTCAGTGTAGAACTTGGTCTTTATTGACCTATTATTAAACCTGCTTTAAGGTGGTTGCTTTTAAGGTGGTTGCTTTTTCGGATGATGTTGCGATTGGTGTCCGGTAAATATCCAACACCTTTAGAGACCACGTGCAACGTACCGTACGCATAGCTTTTTTCCAATTGGGCTGACAGATTCTGTTTATATTGGAATCCAAATAAAACTGAGTTGGCCATTTTCCCCAGGAAATACAAACTCCCTCAGATTGACCATTAGCTTAAATGCTATTGGATTTATAAAGCAAACTATGGCTGGAAATCTTACATATTAGAAAGAGTAAAGAAAGCTAATATAGCGTTTTACTTCTCTAAGAATTCCGTTGGAAAAAGCTAAGGTTTGAAGGCCCACATTGTTTATTGAGTCTATATTTCTACTATTAGGTCCATTTTATTATATGGGATTACTGTTTGGTGGCCAACATTAAATGTTTTGATCAACTTTATATATTTGGTGAAAGTTCAGCGAACAAGTGCCTTTGTTTTAGTGGGGCTCTTTGGAGCACATCAACTCAAGCACAGGAGTTCCTCTTTTATCTCACACCTCTAGATATCCTAGGTAAACAAATTCCAGCGAGCTCAGTTTTAAGCGTCGACTTCATCTTCATGTGAAACTGTAACAATACAGGACATCTATTCTAGGAAACAGGAACACTCCTCCAAATACTAACGACTATACCATCCCGTCATCATTTTTTAAACAGAGGTTAAGGTCTGATATTCTCACTATGGAGGAATGATTTGGAGAAACATTTCTGGTACTGAAGACAACTGTCATTTCTTAATGAGATCGCAAATTGGTTCAACATCCATCTGTTGTGAGTGCCAGATTATTTGAATATTCGTAGATGCCACGATCTACGCAGCTGGGATCGCTGTAGTAGCGGCATGTCACTATGGTGGTGGATGCTTACGGGCACTGTCTCACAGCTAAGCGTGCGAGCAGAATAAGAGTCCCCTCACATGATTGCTGTCGTAGTTGCGAAGATGAAGAGATTTTTCTCCATTTCCTTTGCACTTTCCCCATCTACTGCTTTGCAGAGTGAAATCCCTAGGAGCACCCGTCCGGAATAATTTGTCGGACCTCAGTAAAATGGACATCAAGGATTTAGAGTATAATATGGGTGAATTATTATTTAAGGAGAGAAAGTTATGTGGCACGGTTACGGATCTAATTGTGTCTATAACTACTTTTTTAGGACAATTACTTAAACCTTGCATAACCGTCAAACAATTTGTGTCAAAATTTTATGATAAGCCAAACATTAAGCTCGATCTTCACTCGCCTAATTTTTTCTTGACCACCATCACAGAGAGAAAATTAAAAATTTATTAAAATTGCTGATATTTTTGTCATGTCACTGTGACAAAATGAGAAGAAAATTTCTATTTTACTCTCAATGGGGCATGCAAAATGAAAATAATACTTTGTTGAACCACCATCATCATTTTCAACGATATAGAATCAAATTTAGCTTAGAGTTTAAAAATTTAATTTATTCGAATGAAATCAAATCAATCAATCTTGTCAAATCAAGCGGCAAATTAATACGCAATTTACAATCCTCCAAGAGTTCCCAAATTTTAGCTAATCAGAAACATTTAAAGAAATACTCCCATCGGATTATCATATTTTGTTCTTTTATACCTGGCTGCTCAATATGACTAAGTTAAGGTTTCTAATTTATCATATGACAGAGTGAAACCGATTGTTTAAAATCCTAAAAGGTCGAATAAAATATAGGTTGATGAACTGAAACGTCTCAGTCTCCTTATCTAGTTTTGTTGCCCACTTCAAACAAATTAATCATACGTTTTGTGGCCAAATATGATTTTGATTCGTTTTTCGGATTGGGCTCTGCTTCAATGATATGTTAAAAACCGGAAAATAAGCCTTTAATTTTCTGTTTATAAGATCTTGATTTGCATTGTAAATTAGATTTTCAACCATACTTTTGGGTTTGGGTTCTGCCACCTTATAAATTACAGAAACCCAATATTTTATCAAAAACTTGAAGAGCCCAAACCTTTTTAATAAAGCATTTAGTAAGCTTTCAGAGAGCCTTTAATTATTCACAGAATATAAGATCATGGTTTGAGTTTTAAATTAGGTTAATGTTGAATTTTTGAATTAGGTTTGTCACAATGTGTCCTCAAGATCCAGTAGAGCCTACGTATTTTGGTGGCGGATTTAATTATTTGTATGTCACTTGCTCTTCATTATTAACTAGATTTTCAATAGTCAATTTATTTAGCCTAAATTTTTTTTAAATGTCCATTTTTTGTTATTTTATTGAATTGGGTTCGATTAAGTTTTTCTAAGGCTATCAAAATTCATCGTTGCCAAGAGAATGCACGGAACCTTAATATTTAAAAAATATTTAGTAAGCCTATATTATAAGTAGCATTTAAGTTTCCATATTTTATTGAAATGTTTTTCTGGAGGGGTTTTGTCTAACATTATTTTATATCATAAATTAGCGGATGCATTTAAAATTACTTGATTGTTCTCGGCAATCTGACTTTATTGCTTATTTCGGGTACGCTCTGATACGCGCTCTTTAAATTGTAGAGATGTGGTATCTAGAGAAAGGTTTGCGCGTTAATCCAGGAAGAGAATACTGGTTTTTACAAGACTAAACTAAGCGATATCTGTAAATATTAAATAATAGACTGTACAGACTGTGGATCAGTTAATCTGGTTTAGAAAAATTTTATATCTGTAAATAAAGAGTCTTAAAGGTCACGCAACCTTTTTTTATATCATCTTTGACATTTGTGAAGTAGACAGATGTACAATTTTAACGATGGATACTTACACGCTAGAAGAACGCAGTTATTCAAATTTATTATGAATATCTTTGATCTTTAAAAAATACGGATCGTAAAATTCGTGATTGTTTGATGTATTTAATCGCCCAAATGAGTGAACAATTCAAAAGTTAGTAAAAAAATTTAAAAAGACTGGTTCTTTCGAGGATCGAAAAGGTCTGGCAGACCAAAATGTGGACGTTCTAGTGAGAACATTGCTGAGGTGGCTGAAAGTGTCGCGAAGAATATTCAACATCGATATCACGGCGTTCTAAAGAATTAGGCATTCATCTATCGACTGTTTGGCAAATTTCACATAAGGATATGCATCTGCAACCTTACAAAATTCAACTAACACAAAAACTAAAATAAAACAGATCTTTATCAACGAAGAACTTTCATCAAATGGTTGTTAGGACATGGTGTTGGTTTTTCATTCAAAATCAACTTTAGTGATGAGACTCATTTCGCATTGGATAGTTTCGTGGTAGCGTGAAATTTCCGACAAATTGAAAAAAAAAACCTTACAAAAGCTTCAAATTGTATATTCATACATAAATATAGTGATTAAATTTAACCTATATACTAATCATGTTCAAAAGTTAATGACAAGGCATCGTAGAGATGAAATTAGATTATTCAGTTCCTACTGTTTTCTATTTAGAAGCCAACAAATTTATTCAGTGGAGCAGTCATAGTTTTATTTTAATTTTAAATTTTTTGCTATAGTAAAAAATGTAAAAGCGGTTCGATGGTCAGTGACAAGGCAATCGCAGCTACGCTTAACGGTACATGAAATCGTGTTATTTAGACAATTCTTAATGTTTTCTAATTTCTTAAAAATTATGCCTTGTGTGAGTGTTAACACTAATAGGATGAATATTTTTATTCTCTGGCCCTAATTTCGCTCCACTGGTCTAGTGGGCACGTATCAGCTTATTATGGGAGCTGTTGATTTATTTGTTTAACATTATTGATAATTTGGCCTTTTTGTCGTATGGACATGGCCTTTTAGTACTTGGTGGCTTGAATTGGTTTTATCTTATGTGGTCGCGCTGGTACTACCCCTTACATACTATGAGTGCACACATTGGACACACAGTGAAGGAAACTTTAGTCACGGATAGTAAGTGGAGTTCAGCATTATTTGAGATCAGTTATATTCAAAATAACTAAGAAAAGCAGCTTGATTATATATTCTTATCCACAATAGATCATCAATACCATCCTCCCATCTCAATCTTCTTTTGTTATAAACAAATGAGTGCTGATTTCGAAAAAATTAATAATCTATTGGCTAATATTGAATTTATGGAATAAAAATAATGACATTGAAATTTAGACTGGTAGGTAAAGTAACTAAGTAAGTAGTAAGTTATCCCAGACTTTCATCCTATATAATTCAAATATACGCTTGAGGCAATATATAACAAAACTATCCTGATATTAAGATATATATTATTCTATCATTACATAACAATAGAAATCTAAAATAAATCGAAATACAGTCAAACATGTTTTGTGCGATTTTTGGGCGCTCTTTTTTGTGCGATTTTTTTTATGCGATATGAAAAAAAAATAATCAGGACAATCTACTTAATTTCTTTCAAAATTTCAATCAAATTAGAACATAATTGAAAGTGATTAATCTAATTAGCCAATTGACGTTGGCCGTTTTGTTTTTTGATATGTCATAACATTGCGTAATGAAAGTAAATATTGCGTCAGGTTGCGTTATGTTTTGAATTTTTTTTCTACATGGAACTTTTTTATGCGGTTTTTAAATGTGTTGCGAAAACTATTTTATATTTACTCGTGAAATTTCGGAAGATTTTTTGATGCGTTTTTTATGCGGACCCTATTACCAAAAAAATCAGGTTTGACTAATGTAATAATTTCAGCAAAGGTTTGTTGACCTAAGTGACGTAATTAAATATAAAGTTTCGAAAATCAATAAATTACTCAATCTCTGGATGCTAAATCGATCCCACAGCCCATTGTATAAAAGTGTCGGAATAGGATGAGTGTTTTTTAGATGCGGCACACTAAGTTCTTCATACAGGATCAGTTTCATGAAATTTCTATTCGTTCAAGCGGCACAATTGAATTTTAAATTTCAAAACCATTTAAATAACTCAATCTTTTAATATTCAATCGCTTTCACAGTCCATTCTATTTTATAAAATAGGCAGTGGGATCGATTGAGTATCAAAAGTGTGAGTAATTTAAAGATTTTTGGAATTTTAAATTTAATTGCGCCGCTTGGACGCATAGAAGTTTCATGAAACTAATCCTGTATGAAGATGATAATGTGCCGCATGTAAAAAGCATTTGTCCTAATCCGTCACTTTTATAGAATGGGATGTTTAAGCAGATATGTAGAATTGGTTCGTTTTATTTAATAATTTTTTTATTAAATTCTATGATTTCTGTCGTCCCATTAATATACATAATGTTAGTACTTTAGTTATTATGTAGTTGCTATAGTGTAATGAAACCAGTGTGATCGAATGATTTTTCCTTGGTGAAGGATCTCTCAGAACGTCGTTTCGTGTTCAGAAAATAGAATACTGATTCATTGCCCTTGCGCGGTCAGTTGAAGCACGGCTAAGGCTGAGGAGATTAGGGATGGGCTTTGCAAGGGTTGAATGCAGTCTTGTCAGACCGCTGGTTGGAAGAACCATTTTATAAAAATAAATAATAAAAAGTTAAATTAAGTTAGGAAATACTATGGGCATTTTATGAAGTTGTAAAATTTTACCAGAGTGGCAAAATTGGTCGAGGTATGAAAAGTAACAAGAAAATTTAAATGGAATTAAATTCGGCGGAAAAACGTGTAATTATGACCGAAGGGAAAAAGTATATTTAGGTATCCCGAAAATGGGAATGACAGGTGGGAGGGATCATCACGACAGAATTTAAATTTAGTAACCGGTAATTAGGAACGAAAATAAAAAAAAAACGCTAGATTGATTACCGTAAATATAGCAGAAAGAACACTATAGAAAAGTGTACCCGCCATTGTACTACCTACCTGATCTCACTATAATGGTTTTAAAATCCCATGTTAATTATCACTAATAATAAGAAAACTATTTAAATTTTTCACCAATTCCAAAGTTAACATAATGATAATTTATTCAATCAATAAACGAAATCAATAACGAAATTATAATTTAAAAGTAATTTATATGGAATAATCATAATAAAATTATATGCGCAAAATTAGATTTCAATGAACACCCTATTCTGGTGCTAATTAAACTAAACTAAACTTAAACTAACCCTAATCTATTTAATAATTACTAAGCCTAAGCAAAATTAAATTTTCCAAAAAAAAAATTAAGTATATTATTATTATTATTATTATTATTATTATCTTTATTTCAGTTTAAATACAAAATAGTTCATATATATAATTGATCGTATAATGAAACAAAGTAAAGCTCCTTTAGATTACAATCTGTGGTGGAGCAACAAGAAAATATTTCTTAAAAGTATGTAATACAAAATCTTTAGTTGACAAAATTTACAATATCACATATTTACTAAATATATTAAACTTACACACTATCTTGAAATTATTGATTTGTCGCTATAACTAAATATATTGTATTATTAAAAGTATTGTTCAATGTTTTCTATGGTGAGCAGCCAGGATCGAAGTTCGCGCTTAAATTTGTGTTTACGTACAGGGTTGATACCTTTAATGTCGTTTGGTAGCATGTGAAAAAAGAACGGTGCCATATAAAGATAAAATCTTCTAAATTTCTCGCTATAACAACGAACATTGGCAAAGTTATTGGGGTTCCTCGTGTTGTATATATGTACAGTGCGATTGTGAAAACTGTCACTTCGAATAAAAAATATTTTGAGGACTTGATAAACATAAAGATATCTAAATGGTAGTAAGTTTAGCTCACGAAACAATGGAACTGTTGGTGTTGTATGAGGGCGTTTGTAGATTAATTTAATAATTCTTTTTTGTGCAATATACAGGTCCTCTATGTTAGTAAAATATGTACCACCCCAACTGGATATGCCATACATTACTATTGATTCTATTAGGGCATGGTATAGTTTCCTTAGTGTAGTTCTAGGGCAGACTTTTCTAAGGTTATAAAATTTATGTATGGCCCAAATTACACTCTTCCTTGTGGTATTGATATGAGACTTCCAATTGAGTTTCGAATCCATTATTAAGCCCAAATATTTAAATTCTTGTACAGACTCAAGCACAAAACACTGAGCCGTGCATGGATTTCTATTGCATTTATACATGTGATACGTTTGTGGTTGCACTAATCTAGTATTCTGTCGCCCAAAATACATGATTTTTGATTTATCGCTGATCATGAGACGATTATGATAAAACCATTGGCTTAAAGTATGAAGATCCTTTTCAAGAACGAGACTGATGTCATAAGTAATATCAGTCGCTGGCATTCCATAACTTAGGGCTAAATCATCAGCAAAAGCAGTCGGATATCCTATGAGATTAATTTCAAAAATCGAATTAAAGTAAATCAAAAATAATAACGGGCCCAAAACTGATCCTTGGGGAACACCATATTTTACAGTGCACGGGTCACTTAAAGTTTCACCTATTCTAACAATCTGATGCCGATTTTGAAGGTAACTTCTAAACAAACCTAAAATTTTACCTCGTATACCAATATTACGTAGCTTAGTAAGCATAATTCCAGTGTCAACTGAATCAAAAGCTTTACAAATGTCAACAAATAATGCTGTAGGCTTCTGTGAACTGTTCATCGCTGTGTGTATCTGACTGAGGAAATCGATCAGTGCTTCTTCAGTGGATTTACCAGCAGTAAATCCATATTGTTTTTTGTGCAAAAAAATCAATTTTATCAAGATAACACACTAATCGTCGTTTTATTAGTTTCTCAAAGATTTTAGATACGGTGCTTAGTAGAGAAATCGGTCTGTAATTGTTTAATTGTAATTCATCGCCTTTTTTAAAAATTGGAATTACAATGGCTAATTTTAGAATATTTGGAAAAACCCCATTGTCTAGGCTCAGGTTATACAAAAATTTTAAAATATCTACTAAGTACCAAGCGCAGTTTTTAACAACAAAGTTATCAATTCCGTCCGAACCTTTAGATCTTTTGTTTTTTAACTTATGAATTTCATTAAGAATTTCCGCAGTAGTTATAGGTTCAAAATAACATGATGAAACATAATTTTTTGTCAGAGACCCAAAGATAAATTTGTTATGTTCAGTAATTTCATTATTTACCATACTAAATTTAGAATTTATTTCTTGGGATACGTTTATAAAAAAGTTATTAAATTCGTTGGAAATGGACTTTGAACACGTAAGGATATTTTCAGTTCGCAATTGATATATTTGAGTTATGTGCTTATTATGAGAAATACGTCCTAACACTTCATCCACTATTTTCCAAGTAGCCTTGGAATCATTAATGGATGAATCAAATTTGTTCTTGTAGAAGAGATTTTTTGCAGTACGAACATCAATTTTTACCTGCTTTGATAGATTGACTACATATTCTTCCAGTCTCGTATTGTCAGGATATCGTTTGAGCTTCCTGGAGAATTTTTTCAATTTATTCATCTTATGCAAAAGATTATTATTCATCCAAGGTTTGCGGATTTTTATTTTTGGATTTTCAGTGATGGAAGTGGATGATGACATGTGAGATCTTAGAATATTGATAAAATTTTCAAAAGCCACATTACAATCAGATTGGGAATACACAGAATCCCAATTTTCAAACTTTAAAAGATTCATTGATATCTAGCAGGTTTAGGTTAAGATCTCCAAGTATAGCTACGTTATCGTTTGAAAGTGTACGCAATAAAATTTCCAAATCATCACAAAAGGCATTAATTGACCCGTTATTCAATCGGTAGATGCAAATGAATGACCACTTTTTCCCTGCAAGATCAAGATCTAAACGAATAATATCAGCTGTAATCCAGTTGTGAACTTCGATTGAAAAATTTGCAAAATTTTCGCGTATAAAAACACCAACTCCACCGGAACGGTAACGGTCATTACAACAGGCCTTAAAATTATAGCTCGGTAAACTAAACTCACAACATTCTTTAGAATAAATCCATATTTCAGTAACAAAAATTAAATCAGGAATTTCATTAAGGCTTGCTACATAAACACTAAACGTATCAAAATTTGCACGTAGACTTCGAATGTTTTGCACCAATATGCTAAAATTACCGTTTTGTATATTACTCATAACCATGAACAATAAAAGAAATATTCAAAAATATAGTAAACTGTAAATACAAAAACAATGATAAATTAAATTTTAGTACTGTATTTTTCGAGTAAAAATAATAGCGGGTAATGAATAGCGCGTTACGAGCAATAGCAACAAAATTAAAATAATTGTAGCAACTGATTACATAAAAATTTAAAGTCGAGTACAGCACTAATAAAGAGCACATCCGATGTTTCGAATTGATCGCGTTAATTTTCAGTGCTACCAACAAATTAGTATTAAAATTGATAATAAAAAATACAGCTGTCATGCATTTGTAAACAAAGACAAGTGCGGATTGTTTTGACGAAATTATCACAAAAAATGAATAGATGTAAGTAAAATTAAATAATAAACAATGAAATTGTAATAACAAGAAAATTTGTATACCTATTAAATTATATAATTTTAGATTCCCGGATGATTCATCCACTGATGATTTTCCTCCCATTTGGATTATTTGTAAGATGAAGCCGAAAAATATCATTGTGCGATTGGATTCGATGAACATCAGAAGCCGCCGACTTCCGTAGGTATATTTGCCCATAATTACACCACAAATATTTATAATTATATGTCGTTTTTATTTTCTTGGCTTCACGGTATAACTGGGACTGGAAAGCTGTCAATCTGTGCATAATGAAAATGCGTTGCTCAGGATGGTTTTGCGGCAGTATTATATCCAAATCCTTAGTTGAAATTGACTTCTTTTTCTTCATATGCAGCATAATGTTATTTTTTAATTCATTTGTAGTGAATTTGACAACCAATAAATCGTGCAAAAGTGAATTAGATTTATTTTGTTTTGATGAAACTGTACTCGTATTCTTGGGAATCGCATGAATGGACACTATGTCATCATAATTAATTTCCAATCCAATTTTTTTAATTGTGTTGATAACCACATCACGAATATCATCATTCTGACTAGGTAGGTCAATAATTGTTATACTACTAGAATTTGACTGCTGGTTTGGTTTGTCATTTTCCGCTTCAAGCAAATGAATTTTGGATGTCTGGGTACTCAGCTGCTTTTCTAGTGTATTTACTCTGGATGTAAGTTGTTCGTTATCCGATGCGAGTGATAAAACCATGGCTTTCATGTTTTCAAGGGCTATTAGTTTTTTCTCCATGCGTTGCAGAAGAATCATAACGCCGGATAAGTTTGGCAAATTATTCGTTGAGTCGTGGTTTTCCTCTTCGTCGACTATTAAAGGCTGGTTCGGGGTATTTGAACGACAAGCATGACATAGCCAAGTTGCAGAGCGATTTTTATTTCCTCCACCAGTTCGTCAGAGATGTTTGCGCATTTTAAATGAAAAGTATTTCCACAAGGGCCTGCACATTTAACGCCAGGAAATTTCGCCTTGGTAATATTCGTAGAGCATATGTTGCATGTAGACATTTTATTAAATTATTATTATTTTATTATTATTATTATTTATTTATTATTATAAATTTGTGAACTATTTGTATTTGTTCGGCACCCTCTCACAGCCAAGATGGCGATAGCTTTTATATTATCACAATATTAAATACACAATTAGTTAATAATTTATAAAACGTACACAATAATTATTTAACAACATATAACTGCAATTAATAATAAAAATGTTTATTAATTGATAAGTATCAATTGATTATTTTAATAAATATTTTAACCACAATTTAGTTGACCACAATTTAGTTATGTTGTTTACGCTTTGACAACCCAAGATTGAATGACATTGATATAAGAAAAATGATATTATGATTTAAAATAAAATAAAAAATAATTAATATAAATAAAACATATTTGTTACTTGGTGTCGCAGAACATACTCCGTATGGAATGTTGATGAAGCTTTTGCTTATGTTAATCGTTGCTTCCTCGAGATGAATGTCGTCAATTTTATATTGTCGGAGGTAAAATTGAAGGTGAACGATAATAATGACGTCATTCACCTTAACTGATTATTTCAAACGATTATTATGTCGGTTTAATTACAGGTTTTCGATTTATAAAAATATTTTTTATTGTAATCAGAATATTATTTATCAACTGGATAGTCTATTTTAATTATAGTTTTATGTGTAGATTTATCTAATATATAAAATTCTCGTGTCACAGTTTTCGTTGCCATACTCCTCCGAAACGGCTTGACCGATTTTGATGAAATTTTTTGTGCTTATCCGGTATCTATGAGAATCGGCCAACATCTATTTTTCATCCCCCTAAATGTTAGGGGTAGTCCACCCCTAAATTTATTTTTTTATTTTTTAGACAAAATTTTTAATTTCTATTTTTTTATGATACAACATACAAAAATACATACAATCCTCAATTTTCACCCTTCTACGATCAACCCTTATTTTTTAATAGCCATTTTAGTAATTTAATCATTTTTCCTCTCCGGTCGAAAACTGATCAATCGTCAATATATACAGGATGCTCTGACTGAATGTTTTCATAAAATTTAATTTTTGACTTTTGTTTGAAAAATTTTTCCATAAAACTTATATTTTTGTTATAATTTCATAAATTAAAACTAATCATTTCAAAACTGCGGCAAAAATCCTGGCCCTAATTATACTTTTAACATTTTTCATCATTAAATAATTTCATTAATTCTATTTATGTATGTTTTGTACAGTGAGCAATGCCAAGAAAACGCAAAGGGGCTGATTTGAGCCGCAGTACAAGTAAAGCTCGAAACTTGCGAAATAGCAGATCCGAAAGAACAGAAGAACAAATCCAGCAACAAAGTACTGATGCACGTGTCAGAATGGCGCAATTGCATCAAGAAGAGCCAGAAGATACACGAGCTGAACGCAATGAAGTCAGAAAATTAGAACAACGACAATCACGCCGTTTCACAGTCAATAGACGAAGAACAAATGACCAACAACGACAACAGGTACATCGAGCATTTATATCTGATTCATTCCTGCGTCTAGCATTCCAGTATGAGCCCGATATTGAATATTATGCTCATTCAAAAGTGGTAATTGGTGCTATGGACAAGGAATGTCCGCATTGTCATGCTCTGAAATTCAAAAATGAGCCAGCTGGGATGTGTTGCGCGTCAGGAAAAGTGCAACTACCTGAAATTGAAACACCACCTGAACCATTGAACGGCTTACTTATCGGCACGGATCCAGATTCTAACGTGTTCCTGAAGTCAATTCGAAGATTTAATTCATGCTTTCAAATGACATCGTTCGGAGCAACAGAAATAGTTCGAAATACTAATGCAAATGGTCAACAATTCAATTCTACATTCAAAATCAGAGGCCAAGTTTATCATAAAATGGGCTCACTGCTGCCAATGCCAAACGAACCACATAAATTTTTACAAATCTACTTTATGGGCGGCGAGGATTCCGGAAGCGCACTTGCCAATCGCGTGAATGCACGTTGTGATTATAATAACCTTGATTCACTTTATGCCAGGCGCATCGTCAGCGAGCTAGATGCTCTTTTGAACGAGCACAACGAGTTGTTGAAAATATTCAAATCACATATGCACCAATTACAAAGCGATAATCACGCTATCGTCATTAATCCTGATAAAACACCAGCTGGAGAGCATATTCGTAGATTCAATGCACCCGTTGTTGATGATGTTGCTGGAATCATGGTTGGCGATTGTACAGCTGCACGAGAAATTGTGATTCGTAGAAGAAATAATAATCTTCAGTTCATTGCTGACACACATCGTTCATATGACGCTCTCCAATATCCGCTAATATTCTGGAAGGGACAAGACGGATATTGCATAAACATAAAACAACGAGATCCCGTATCAGGTACTTCATTGATTATTAATTTGATCATTAATCATTTAACAAAACAATTAAATTATTGAACGTAATAAATTTAAATTAATTTTTATGAACAAATATTACAGGAGCTGAAATAAACAAGAACGTTAGCTCAAAGGATTATTATGCGTACCGATTAATGATTAGACGTGGCCTGGACAACGTCATTTTACGATGTCGTGAGCTTTGTCAACAATTCATGGTCGACATGTACGCGAAGATTGAGAGCGAACGACTACGATACTTACGATATAATCAACATAAGCTGCGCGTGGAAGAGTACATTCATTTGCGAGACGCTATCAACAACAACGCCGACGTCGCCGAAATTGGTAACCATGTCATTTTACCATCATCGTACGTAGGCAGTCCACGTCATATGCAAGAATATATACAGGATGCTCTGACTTTCGTGCGCGAATATGGACGACCATGTTTATTTATCACGTTCACATGTAATCCAAAATGGCCAGAGATTACATCTTTCCTACTGCCTGGCCAAAATGCAATACATCGCCATGACATTACAGCACGTGTGTTCAGACAAAAGTTGAAGTCTTTAATAAGTTTCATTACTAAATCACATGTATTTGGTCCCACACGTTGCTGGATGTATTCGGTTGAGTGGCAAAAGCGAGGATTACCTCATGCACACATTTTGGTTTGGTTCATCGACAAAATCCGTCCTGAAGAAATCGATAGTATCATTTCTGCGGAAATTCCAGATCCATCCACTGACCAACTGCTGTTTGATATTGTTACAACAAACATGATTCATGGTCCATGTGGTACTCTTAATAGTTCATCGCCTTGCATGGCTGATGGAAAATGTACTAAAAATTTCCCTAAAGATTTTACCAATGATACGGTCACAAATGTCGACGGATACCCAATATATCGTCGAAGAAATCCTGAAAATGGCGGACAATCATTTATTAAAAATATCATCAGCACAGACATTGATATTGACAATCGTTGGGTGGTGCCATATTCGCCTCTGCTGAGCAAGACATATAATGCTCATATTAATGTTGAGTTCTGCAGTTCTGTGAAGAGCATCAAATACATTTGCAAGTATGTCCATAAAGGCAGTGATATGGCTGTGTTTAGAGTGGAAAATACTAATGTGAATGCTCCTCCAGTGAATAAAAACGATGAAATAACGCTCTACCAAATTGGTCGGTACATCAGCTCCAATGAAGCTGCTTGGCGTATCTTTGGTTTTCCAATTCATGAACGGGATCCAGCAGTTGTTCAGTTAGCCATCCATCTTGAAAACGGTCAGCGTGTATTTTTCACGAACGAGACAGCGATTGATCGTGCAATAAATCCACCTAAAACTACAGTCACTGCATTTTTTGAATTGTGTAATCGTGCGGATGATTTTGGTGCCTTCGCACGAACATTACTCTATTCACAACTACCACGCTATTTCACATGGACTCAAACAAAAACATGGATGCCCCGCAAGCAAGGCTCACCAGTTGCTGCATGTCTCAATTTATTTAAATCAAACGCCTTGGGGCGATTATTTACAGTCAATCCAAGACACACGGAGTGCTTTTATCTTCGACTGTTGTTGGTTAATGTTACTGGCCCATTATCATTCCAAGATATACGTAAAGTGAATGGGCAACAATATCCAACGTATAAATATGCATGCCTTGCACTCGGCTTGCTGGAAGACGACAACCAGTGGGAATGCATGCTTGCTGAAGCTGCATTGAACTGTACAGCAATACAAATTCGTCTACTATTCGCTATAGTGTTGACTACATGTTTCCTAGCCCGAGCACAGATATTATGGGAAAATCACAAAGATTCAATGACTGATGATATATTGCATCAACATCGTATACGGTGCCACGATCTAACCATAACATTCAGCGACGAAATGTACAATGAAGCATTGATTGCTATTGAGGATCTTTGCATTGTCATTGCCAACTTACCACTTAGTAATTTCGGTATGAATTCGCCAAATCGAACTGCATCTGATTTAATGAATACTGAAATGAATCGTGAACTGCAGTACAGTACTGTAGAAATGGCAGCGATTGTTGCCCGCAATGTCCCACTAATGAATGAGGAACAAAGAACCATTTATGATCGCATTATGCTCGCAGTTTCAGCTGGACAAGGTGGGTTCTTCTTTTTGGATGCACCGGGTGGAACTGGCAAAACATTCGTTATTTCGCTAATTCTTGCTGAAATACGATCAAATAATGGCATCACATTGGCCGTTGCATCATCGGGCATTGCAGCAACTTTATTGGATGGAGGTAGAACAGCTCATTCAGTATTTAAGCTGCCACTAAATATTCAGAATAACCCTGACGCAGTATGCAACATTAAGAAACAATCGTCCATGGCCACTGTGCTGAAACGGTGTAAAATTATTATTTGGGATGAATGTACTATGGCACACAAACATTCACTTGAGGCGTTGAACAGGACATTGAAAGATATTAAAAACAGTGACAAACTATTTGGCGGAACTCTGTTGGTCCTTTCAGGTGATTTCAGACAAACACTTCCAGTCATTCCACGTTCAACATACGCTGATGAGATCAACGCTTGCTTAAAATCATCTCCATTGTGGCGTAATGTTGAAAAATTACAGCTAAAAATAAATATGCGCGTTCAAATGCTTCAAGATCCATCCGCTGAAACATTTTCAAAACAACTCTTAGATATCGGTGATGGAAAAGTTGCTATAGATGAAACTGGATACGTAAAATTACCGACCGATTTCTGCACAATCGCTGATTCGCAAGATACTCTCATTGAACAAATATTTCCCGATGTACACACACAGTACATAAATCATGAGTGGCTTGCAGAAAGAGCGATTTTAGCGGCAAAAAATGTAGACGTTGACAATTCAAATCTGAAGATACAAATGTTGTTGCCAGGGAACTTGGTATCATATAAATCTATTGATACAGTTTGCGACGACAGCGAAGCAGTAAATTTTCCCACAGAGTTTTTAAACTCACTGGATTTGCCAGGCATGCCACCGCATAATTTACAATTAAAGGTTGGATCTCCAATTATCTTGCTTCGTAATTTGAACCCGCCCCGGCTGTGCAACGGTACGCGATTAGTCATTCAAAAATTAATGAAAAACGTGATCGAAGCCAGGATTTTAAATGGCAAGTTCAGAGGTGAAAATATACTCATACCACGGATTCCTGTTATACCTACAGATGTGCCAATTC
This sequence comes from Nephrotoma appendiculata, assembly GCA_947310385.1. NCBI lineage: Eukaryota > Metazoa > Arthropoda > Insecta > Diptera > Tipulidae > Nephrotoma > Nephrotoma appendiculata. Next base: position 320,406,239 of record OX371223.1, read on the forward strand.
AATTCAAACGTATTCAGTTTCCGATTAGATTGGCATTTGCAATGACTATCAACAAATCCCAAGGTCAAACGATGTCTGTTTGTGGATTAGATTTGAGAACACCATGTTTTTCACACGGACAATTATACGTGGCATGCTCTCGAGTGGGTAAACCATCCAGTTTGTTTGTGTTAGCTAAAGATGGACTAACAAAAAATATTGTTCACGCTATAGCATTAAGAGATTGATATTGTTTAATAGTGTTACTGTCGTAATTGTTTAATTAATGATATATAATTTTAAGGAATAAATTATAATAACTTAAAAATAATGTTTGCCTTTTGTTATTTTTATATTCCCTCATCGTTCACAGCGCTCCATGCTTATTTCACGCATATACCACATTCTTACATACATACAATATACACATTCTAACATACATATACATACTTACAATAAGTAAGCTATTTTTTGTCTACACTAGAAATTACTAGGAAATTATTTATATGGCAAAACAACGTTTGCCGGGTCAACTAGTATTATATAGTTTTTAATAATTTTTATTATATTATGATTTAAGTTTTATGATTTAATTTCAACCAAACGAGATTTACACTAATCTTTCGGATCGCTGAACTAATGCTCGGATTTGGCAATATTTATATAACGTTTATAATCACACGTCAATCTACACTTCGAGCGTATTACCACCAAACCTGCATAATGGTAACTGTTCCCACAATTATATGATTGCAAAATAAATATTATTTTAATTTTGGTCTCGCATCAATTTAATTAATTTAAAGCACCAGGATTCACCAGAGTTTATATAATTTTATGGTTTATACTTTTAGCATTTGTAAATTATCAAAATTTATCATGTGAGGCACACACTGATAACTGTCACTTTAATTTCACCAACGTCCTTGCGACCACATTTTTTTTCCAATTTATGAATAATATACCATCCCAGTTTTGGGATTATGCACAGCCTCACGATTTCAGTTACATTAATCGAACTGCACTATTACATTAACTAGAGCACTTATATTATATAATACACGATCTTAACTAGTAATTTGTGTTCATTTATGATTTGTCTAATTTTGCTAGAACATATTTCACACGCGCAACTTTGAACGACTTCTAGCAGTATCTCGTCCCGTACACAAGCGAAATAAAAAACTGATTACTAAGAGCACGATTATTTGTTTCGTACGAACTATCAATTTAATTTAAATAATTTTTAATTGTTTAATGCACTATACAACATAACATTTTTATATGGTCATTTAATAAAATTTATATTGACCAATAATACATAATTAGGTGGATCCGACTGATCCAAAATTAAAAGCTTGACTGTCTTTCTTCAAAAAAAAAAAACAATTACCGACCACCTCAAATTGATAACCAAAAACAAAACCGAAATTTTTATATATAAGCACACGAATATGCATTGCAGGGATATTGTACGACAATTAATTACGTAACTACTTTGGGCACTGTATTTGTTGAATGTTGTAACCCAGTGGAGGACAGCGCTGCGTTACAATAGTTCTTACGGAATGGGTATAATTTCCAGGCTGATAGTGATCGGATGGTGAACTTTCACTATAGTGATAGCCCGGCTAACTTTATTTTCTGGGATGATAGTTTTCTCTCAGTATAATTTTTCCTACGATGAAATATTCTGGTATGGTAAAATTTCTGGACTGATAGTAATATCCTGGAATGGAAAACAGTCGTAATAGTTTAGTGTTGCCATCATCGTATATATCGAACAATCAGTATCTTACCATTGCCAAAAGAACATCTTTCCAAGTCCTCCGTGGTACAATTAAAATTTAAAAATAAAGCGCAATTTTAGAAATAGACATTGGCAACAATTTCTAAAATAAGTTGAAGTCAAATTGATCTAAATATATCGATGTAAAATTTTAAAATTAAAAAAACCTATGATTGCTCCACCGTATAAATTGTTGGCTTCTAGATAACATATGGCTCATGGATGTAGCTAAATTAGCTTGCCATTGTGAATTGATTTTTTAACAGTTTATTTCGTATTGCAACACCAATTTTTTTTAAAGTGTAGATTTACACTTTTTGGGCTGTTGTAAATTTTTTTGTCATTTTTAGTTTGTCGGAAACTTCACTATAGTTAGTTTCGTCAACAAACAAAACTGTCGTATCTGAGGAGAAGAAAATCCTTGAATAATTTCAGAAAAATCATTACATCCACAAAAATGTACTGTTTGGTGTGGCTGTTATAGAAGACTGTAGACTTGCCCATGGTGGACATTTGAATGAGGTCATTTTTTACATAAAATTGTAAAAGCCATCTTTTTACAAAAGATAAAAACAAATCGAATCTCTCAGCACGACTTTTGACAGACCCTTTAGTTACTGTTAAGCAGCAGGTACAAGTGTCGACCTTACCATAAACTTAGCGTTAAAGAGGTTTGTAACCGATCGCGGGCGTCCGTTTGCTCAAAACGTTAGACGTCAGACGAAAGGCCACCGAAAATTTATTTTTATCAATGGACAACACTTGGAGCAGTCTTCTTTAGCCAGCTAATGCTCAGGGTTAGGGTGTGGGTACCAAGCTGATCCATTGATCTTGCTAGACCGCTTAAAAATTATATCGCAAAATCTCGCAAATTCATTTTTCTGTTGTTTTTATGCCATATGTGTGCTGCACTATACCTACCATCGTTACATCTCCCCTAATCAGATACGTTTATCTCATTTTAAAGAATTAGAACACCAAGAAAAATTTAATTTTTTTTTCAACATAATTATTAGAATAAACGAAATTATTTATACATAAATGGATGACGAACGTCACATTATTTCAAGTTAATTTTACTGCTAGGAATCATTAAAAATTATTATTACTATGACTTAAGTTTAATAAAACAAAATTAAGCGAGTTAGAGAAAAATAAAGTAGTAATAATAATTTGAAATAATCCTAAAATTTATCAAAAATTAGCATCAATTTGAAAATTCGAAATAACAAAAAAATTGATGAAAATTTTGGACGAAATGTACTACTACCACAGATAACAAAAACAGATGTGGATCTTTCCTACAACCGCGATGTATATGAAACAAAAATTATTAAATTCCAAACCCTGTTATAATAGGGGTTTTGGAATTTATGTTAGCAGAGATCAGATAGTTTAGCTATTTAATATATTACTCTCTTTCATACCAAAGTAAAATTTCATAAACAATATTTTATATGTTAAATGTTCGTTTGTGTACGACACAAACGAAAAAAAAAACGTATGCTACCAAAACCAACAACAATTAAAAGCCCTGAACAAAGTCTGAAACGCAGATACCAATATACGATAAACTACAGAAGATTGTGTTTATTACACTAACAATCCCATGTTAATTTTTTTCTTTCGCACCACTACTTATTAAACTAGTGCGCACGTACGATGTACAGATATATGCTAATACAACTATCTATAGTGTATTTTTTTCTGTATTTGTTGCATTAGCATGGCTTTATATTGTTGTTGGTTTTGATGCTACCCGTTTATTATTATCGATCCTTTGAAAGTATCTGTTTCTTTTACGTACATATTTATATTAAATATAAATATGTACGTAAGAGAAAGAGTATTATGTATATAATTACATACTTGTATATATAATATTTTGTGAGTTTGTATACACGATCGAATATTCGTTTTCGTTTAGATTTATCAAAATTAAATACTCGAAGATGACAAGAAAAGGAAAAGGATCGCTTATTTGTATATTTGTATGTAGCGTGTGTGCGGCTAAAATTGAATATATATATTATGTTGTTGGTGTGCAAAATGAAATGTAAGTAAAAATTTGAGAAAAAATATTTGGAGGTTTATGCGATACAAAAATAACGTTAAAATTATCAATCGAAAGGAAAAGTTTTCTAATGGTCGCAGTGAATAAACATGTATTATACATATAGATATTTGTGTTTACTTTACATTATGTATATACCAGCTATCTATACTGATTTTATCAAATTAACCTATTAATGTTATTTTGTTTGACGTGTGGTGAGCAATTCCATTCACAATATTATATATGAATAATATAAAATATCTAGAACGTCCTTACAGACCAAACAGCACAGTGTGTTAAACTTTTTGATCGGTGATCAAAATGAAAACAACTATGACCTCATGTGGGAGTGCAGAACTTATAGGACGACCCAACTTCATTATCAGTACTAAAGGTTGGAGCTATGCAATGCAGATTGTTCTATGCAAATCGGACATATAGCTATACGTCCGGGATTTAGCTACTGCGTAAGGTAAGAAAATTAAAGAAATACCGAGAAAGAGTTGGTAGTGCTTCGGCCCCAGAACAGATTGCAAAGATAATAAACAAACATATAAAACAAGCCCAAAAGTTTTTTATTGGAATAGTACATACAATTTAGATAGACCTGAGTATCCTGTATCCACACATAATAGTGCTTATAATCAGCCATCTTTGGAAATGAACATAAATGGTTATTTTGATTTAGTTTGTGAATGAAAAACCGTTGTAAAGTTTTTGGACACTTTTAAATTTTTGAACACTTTTAAATTAACGCGAGAGTCCAAAAAAATTTTTTATACATAATTTTTATTTTAGACAGATATTTGCACACGTGTACATTTCTAAAAAATGTAAATACAAAAAAAAAATTGTTTATAAAAAAGATCAAATTTTTGTATTTCATATACTTATTAAACTTTTCAGAAATTAGTTTAACCACCAGCAAAATGGTATATGCACTTTATGTATGAAAGGATGTCGTTGTAGCTTTTGGTAAATTACACATATCTTAGAGATTGGCTCCCATAGTTGCTGTATAGGTTTGAAAGGGAATTATAGAATTTAAATCACCTAATGCCATTTCGAATTAGCCATAGGTGCACTTTTCAAAACAACATTTTAAAAACTGCACAAGATAGAATGAAATATTTTAATCGATTATGAACCTAGAATTATGTTTTCATTAATTTCTGGAATATGATCAACATATTCCAGAAATTAATGAAAAGATTTAGAATAAAATTGATGACATGAAATTGATTATGACAAATTTCTTCTACATGTTTTATATAAAAACTTTAGTAGGTATGTTATAAGAAAGGAAAATAGCTTCATTGGAATTACAAATTATTTGAAGATTTAGTGTGCATGTAATATTCTGTTTCACCTAAATTTTTATATACAGCTTCGAAGTTCTAGTTTGGTACTACAATTGCATGATCGTAACAGATTATTCCATATTGGAATACATCTCATGCAAGTATTTTCTGAATTTATCTGGTTTATCGAAAAATTCGATTCAAAGATATTAGTTTCAAGATATGTAGTGTTATTTACGTACGCCGCTACTACAATTATTTTTTGAGGGCTTTTCCTTCATTTAGGGTCCTGCCCAAGATCAGCTAAATAGTACATTTTTAATAAATCATAACAATTTTATGTTTATCGGACCTATATAATATGGTTACAATTACATTTAATTTAATATGTGATAGTTTTGGACCGATATTTTTACCAGAAATAATGAGTTTTTATAAAATAAAACTTTATTTCACCAAAGTTCGACATCTATATAGCCCAGTCGGATTGACTATTCTGAATAAATCTTCATATTTTATAACATTTTTCTATTAATTGCGAGTTTCTTGCGAAATTTAGTGGAAATCTATGTACCAGAAGTGGCAGCTTCCACAATAACTTTTGCAATTTCTGCACTGATGTTGAAAAGTTATAGATTTAAAGATAAAAGCAATAAATAAATATATAGATTAAATTTTCAACAAGGGTTGATTTTGTTGGTTTTCTGAAATTTAAGCAGGAATTATGATTTCTGATTGTGCAAAACAGTTTTACCAAAAGACAAGTAATTTTAATTTTTCGCTTTAGAAAGCAAGTGGGGTGTATTCGAGATCTATGTATACATACGTGGTAAAAGAAAGTCTGGTATTGGCGGCAACATATTCACCCCTCTAATTATGATATGTTGTGTTTTTATTCTATGCAATCTGTCCTGGGACCTAAGCACTCCCAACTCTTTCTCGGTATTTCTTTAATTTTCTTACCTTACGCAGTAGCTAAATCTCGGACGTATAAGCTATATGTCCGATTTGCATAGAACAATCTGCATTGCATAGCTCCAACCTATAGTACTGATAATGAAGTTGGGTCGTCCTATAAGTTCTGCACTCCCACAGGAGGTCATAGTTGTTTTCATTTTGATCACCGATCAAAAAGTTTAACACACTGTGCCGTTTGGTCGGTAAGGACGTTCTAGATATTTTATATTATTCATATATAATATTGTGAATGGAATTGCTCACCACACGTCAAACAAAATAATTACATTAATAGGTACACTCGGTCCTCTCTAAACTGGCATGTGTTATTCCAATAAAAATGGTTGAACATGTCGCAGGATTTTCTAGATATGGTATAGTATTCTTATAAGATTGCGAATGGGATTGCTCATAAATCATAGCAATTCACATAAATTTCAGATAAGTCTGAGCATAATCACTAGTATATATATGAACAGAGAATACTTAGGTCTATTTGAATTAGTGTGTATGTGTTATTAAAGTTATTCTAACAAAAATCGATAAACTTGACTTAGGATTTTCTAGTTATCGTTTATTATTTATAATATATATATATTATATTATAATATTGCGAATAGAACACATCACATTTTATTGGAATAATAATGCATAAAAATTAAGTTTGGACTGTGTGTTTGTAATTTTTGTGACTTGTGAGCAATTCCATTCACAACATTGTAATATGAAGAATATTCGATATGCATATATAAAATCCTCAGACGAGCCTAACCATTTCAATTGGAATAGCACATACCAATTTAGATAGGCCTAAGTGTTCTCTATCGATACTGATTAGTGGACATGCCTATACATATCTTAAGTTTAAGTTAGGTGGTATATCAATTCCATTCGTAATATTATATGAATAATAAAAAAGATCTAGAAAAACCCCAAACGACTCCAATCTTTTTCATATATTCCACTAAATCATGCTAAATCGGACTAAATCGTACCAATTTAGAGAGGCCTGGGTGTCCTCTATCCATATACATACTAGGACTTATGCCCAAACGTCACTGAGATTTATGTTAATTTGTATGACGTGTGAACAATTTCACTCGCAATAATGTATGAATAATATACGATATTTAGGAAGTCGAAAGACGAGTTCAACCATTTTTATTGGTACAATACATATAAATTTTTATATAGGGATGAGTATCCTTTATTCATACATACCCATGATTATGCTCAACCGTCTCGGAGATTTATGTTAATTGGTATAACATGCTTGAGCAATCCCATTCGCAATATTATATATATGAATAATTTACAATATCTAGAAAATCCCTATACGGGCTAAACGCTTTTTATTGAAAAGATCCATGCCAATTTAGATAGGTTTAAGTATCACCCGTTCATATCTACTAGTGATTATGCTTAGACATCGCTGAAATTTTGGTTTTTTGATAAGATTTGGTAAAACATATTCCTATTCATAGTTTAATTACTTTGTTAATAATTTAGAGCGCACTTTCGAAAATTGTCAGGCTTATCTAAAAATCCGCCATTCAAAAATTATCAGACGTTCGGTTAGGCATGGAAATAAATAAATATAGTGGGGTGGCTAAATAAATTGAATAATAATAAATAAATTGGTTTTCATGGTCAAAAGTTACATGTCAAAAGTCTAATTGTGCTTTTATGGTTCTATGGTGAGGCCAAATCGATCTTCTTTATTATCCGATATTGAGATATCTGTTTTTGAAATTTTCAAAGAAGTGGTCGTTTATGCTTCAGAAATGTGGGGTGGTTTTCATGGTAAAGGGTGGTTGGTGGCTGGAAAATGGCATTGCACTAGTAATGTAAACTCATGAATCGATTGATCACAACTAGGGTTAGCAGTTCAAAAATGAAACTGCATGTATACCCTGTACCATAATTCTATACACCACATCGAAGTATTATGTAAGTTTACGAAAAATTTGGTTAAAATCAATACCGAGCTGTAATTTTCAACATCTTGAAAGATGTGCAAAAGCTAGTCAAAACAAATTTATTACTACCATGCTTCAGATAATATGAAATAAGGAAAAATGTTAATAAACAATTGTATATGCTTGATCATTTTTTAGAAACAAATCTAAATACATAATACATTCCCCAATGCAATCTTTCCAGTGTGACCTGATTTCATACATTTTATCCAAATAAAATAATTACGAGTTTTGTTATTTTAATATTCTTAAATTCAAATCACAATCATCCGTATAGTACACGTAGAAAAAGTATGTAATTAATTTGGTAAAATCAGTATAGATAGCTGGTATATACATAATGTAAAGTAAACACAAATATCTATATGTATAATACATGTTTATTCACTGCGACCATTAGAAAACTTTTCCTTTCGATTGATAATTTTAACGTTATTTTTGTATCGCATAAACCTCCAAATATTTTTTCTCAAATTTTTACTTACATTTCATTTTGCACACCAACAACATAATATATAAATTCAATTTTAGCCGCACACACGCTACATACAAATATACAAATAAGCGATCCTTTTCCTTTTCTTGTCATCTTCGAGTATTTAATTTTGATAAATCTAAACGAAAACGAATATTCGATCGTGTATACAAACTCACAAAATATTATATATACAAGTATGTAATTATATACATAATACTCTTTCTCTTACGTACATATTTATATTTAATATAAATATGTACGTAAAAGAAACAGATACTTTCAAAGGATCGATAATAATAAACGGGTAGCATACGTTTTTTTTTTCGTTTGTGTCGTACACAAACGAACATTTAACATATAAAATATTGTTTATGAAATTTTACTTTGGTATGAAAGAGAGTAATATATTAAATAGCTAAACTATCTGATCTCTGCTAACATAAATTCCAAAACCCCTATTATAACAGGGTTTGGAATTTAATAATTTTTGTTTCATATACATCGCGGTTGTAGGAAAGATCCACATCTTTTTAATTCTTATCTGTGCTACTACTATCAATATGCGAGCTTTATCCGAATTTAAATAAGAAAAGAATAATATACCCCAACAATAAAAGATTACTTTATATTTAAATTCCGATAAAGTCAAATTAATAAAAAAAAATATATATATATATATATATATATATATATATATATATATATATATATATATATATATATATATATATATATATATGTAGTTTAATCTAAATTTAATAAACTTAAGAATTATTTAACTTACAATATTATAATATAAACAACGTTGGGCGCCATGGTGAACGAAGCGAAGTTATGACGTATCTCCAAAGTGAGCCGAATTTTCTTTTTCTGCTACGTAGTTTTAGCGTTCTCGCTTACACTATTTTGACGAGCATGTAAATTATGTACGTCGCGGAACAACAGTTGTACATATTATTTATAATTTTATTTATAATTTTATTAAGTAATTAATATCACATTAAATTATGTTAATTAAATTCAAGAATTTTACTATTATTATTTAACTTAAGTATTAGGTTTAATTTATTATTTTATATTATTAAGTCCGAATTTATTATATTATTTATTAAAGCTAGTATTATGAATTATTATTATAACAAAAAAAAAATTGTCCATTATTCTAGTTTAACTACACTAGATTTTTCTTCCACACTTTGGTTTTACAGCACTAGAGTTTCGGTACACTAATAACCGTTTAATGCTGAATACCGATATTTTCAGTCTTTTTCACTTCGTAAGAAATTTAAGTTTTATTTTATTTTAAGTTTTGATTTAAACTATTATTAAAGCTGTCGAGCACAAAACTTTATTGAAATGGTTTTAGTCGATTAAAGTACTCCTTTACTAAAATATGATCTTGCATTTCAATTGGCACTTGGTATATTATAAAAGACAGCGTTTTATCGTTCGATAAAATACCGGTCGTATCCCAGCACAAGCACAATTATTTTATTAATGTTTGGTAGATATAAACTTTAAATTCTTTAATGAAAATTAATTTCACAAGCTATTAAATATTTAGTATTATTATATTTTTTTATTTTTTTTTTTTTATATAATTTGATATTATATTAAGTTAGTTTTTAATTAGGTTTAAAACAAATCGGATTCTAAGTCCCAACTCGGACTTATAGAAAAACGTTCACTTTTTTTTTTTTTTTTTTTTTATTTTAATTTTAATGATTGGTATTCTAATTACCCGATTCTTAGATCTTATCTCTATTAAAATCCAACCTCGACTACCCTCTTGTAATTTCATCTCCCCCCATTCGCTTTCTTTCTTCTCTCCATTTTCAAATTTGTACATAACAAAACAAGAATATTATTGTGTTTGTATTTTTGGTTGCAGCCTAATTAAATTAAAGTAATTCAGGGTGGAGCACCTGCACACATCATTCAACATTTGAAGCGTACGTTGGAAAACAATAAAATCAAATTTCGTAATAAAAGTAACATGAATTTGCGATAACCTGACTAAATATTCGTGACGGATCCATAGGATTTGTTACAGGTTTTGTTTATTTGTTTATATTTTGGTTTATGATTATTATCCGAATAAGGAAGCCACCTGTTCGTTAACAGTGTCTTATTCGCAGAAAGTTTTTCTCGTAGTCACTTGTAATGTTTTTTTAATGTATAATTGTCATATTTTTTTTGACAATATTAAAAAATTGCTGAATCTAAACTCTTTTTAGGATTGAATCAAAAACAGCAACGTGTAGATGATTCAGAGCGATATTTGGAGCAGAACACTAACACCATAATAAACAGAATGAAAAATTGATCCACCACTACACTGCGGAATAAAACCGTCAATCAGCTGAGCAGACAGCAGTCGGCAAAACGCGCAATGGGTTTATTCACGGACATAGTGCCCGCAATTAGAGTGTCAAATTAATGTATTTTAATGTTCAAACAATAAAATTTGAAAAACAGATACAAAATCTGTTTCCGATTTATTGTTCGCTCATCTTAATTTTAGAATATTTTTAAATCAGCAGTAATTAATGGAAGGAGTTCTTAAAAGATTTAAACCATTTTTCAACCTGAAGCTATTCAGCAAAAAACACCGAGTTTTTTTTTTGTATAATGACAATTGTGTTAAAAGAACAATAAATTTGAATCCGTACTTGACTATATATATTCCCGAAGGGCATTAAAAAATTTCTCTCGAGTAATGATATACCAGCATTATACCGCCACCATCCGCTCAATATCCTACATAAAGTTGTTATACAAACTTTTAAAGTTCATACTGTACCAAATAGAAATAGTTAAAGGGAATAGAATCGAACGCTTATTACTTCGGAATTGATTTATCTGTATTCGATTTATTCCCCGTTGGGCTATTTTTTACGTATACAACTCATTGATAATTCTTTCAATGTATTCGTTTGCTCTATACATCTACCTAAATCTTATAAATAAATTTTATGTTCGATTCCAGAAAAAAAAAGTTTCGTCTTTATATCGATATATAGTTTTATTGCCTTAAATTTGATTTAAGTTATTCAAGCAGTGGATTTTTATTTTATGCCACGCCAAAGATTTGTTTTATCCATAATTAGAAAAGTTAAGTGATTTTGCAATAATAAAAATTACATTGTTATGCGATATGGTGTGCCATTGTTTTCGCATATTCTAGACATTTACATAAATAATTCATTTCTCGTCTAACAAAGGTATATTATATAATGATATTGCTGAATATACACCAACTGGGTACGAGACGAAAATTATACGAAAAGCATGAAAAATATTTTTGTATAAAGTCTATTTGTCAACTGTGGCTGTGTAGATACTGAATTTCCTATATACGTCCTTACATGAATGTGTGTTTATATATATGTGAGACACAATGTGTAGATCTATTTCCAAGAATCATGATTTTTCATTATATTATGAAATATAAATGATGCTGCCTATGACGATACATATTCCAATATATATTGCAATCAAATATTAAAATTTTTTATTTTTTGTAAATTCCTTGGATACATGTATGGGGATGCCTGTATATTCAGAGCATAATATACTCATCCATGTGTAATATTAAATTATGTTAAGCTTATAAATTATCTGCATTAGGTATAAGCATAAAGTTGTCTTTACAGAATAAAGATGAATTTATATTGTTTATATCGCATAAACGACCTTTAATTTGCTCTTAATCATTAATATTAAAATTTTATTGAGATGGCGTATGCATGTTATTTAGGTGTCTGTTGGTTCAAAAATCTCAATGTCATTGGACATGATTAACATAAAACATTTTCCCATCACAACCTTTTTTGATGTTATACCTTGCCATGAATAACAATTTAAAGCTATAAATTTCCACTGAGACTTCAGTTACATAAAATACAAATTGAAGTTGAATACTTTTGTGTACCTATCTACCTACCTACGAAGAAAGCGAATACATACATCTCAAACATGTATATACGAGTATAGATATACCTTGACAAAAGATATCATATCTATCAATATTAAGAATATAGAATCAACACAATCTCATCAATCCATCAAGTCAAGAATAATTTTATAAGATGATTGTGATAGCAAATTAAATTAGTTTTCGTATTTCTAAAGTACAAATACTCAACGCACATGTATTGAGTGAAGGCAGAACTGTATTGCACGTGTATATTCTGAATATATAATTTAAGTGACTTATATTTTTTCATTGGATTATAGAAACCCGGGTCAGGATTGAATATTTTAAAACAACGAACAACTATCCGTTGATCAATAAGTCCCGAGTCTGACAACGGAGTACGTCCAATAAAAAACTTAAATATTTTTACCAGGTACTAACCTTTAAACGATTTCTGTCGCAGTGACGCTAGTTTTGTTAATATGGACAAAACGGTACAATGGTTAAAGCTTTAGCGTTTAGATCGGGAGGTACCGGGTTCGAATCTCGAGAGATGGAGGATGCAAAAGTAATTGTCCATCATCTGATTATGATCGATCATGAAAATGAACACAACTATGACCCTCTGTCGGAGAGCAGAAATCAAGAACAACCCTTCTTGCATGTCAGTATACTATAGGCTGGCATGAAGCGTGCAAATAGTTTTATGTAAATCGGACCTATGGCCGTCAGTCTGCAATTTAGCAGGCTTCTGCGTAAAAAAATCATCATTCATCATCATAATTGCTATTATGTCAACAGGTTCTAAAGGCTATATGGACTAACGAATTACAGCTCTGGACCTGCACGAAGAAAACCAACACCAAAATAATAAAAACTAACTAGTTAAAGTTCCGTGGTATATAAGGAATGATGAGCTTTGTTGTGACCTAAACATCCAGACGGTTGAAGGAAAAATAAAAAAAAACTTGCAGTAATTGCAAAGAACGAAACCAATTGATTTAATGGAATAAGGACACCAGAGCAAAGACTACTTAACCTATAAATAGCGCTGGACAATGGGCCTCTTCTCATTTGCAAGTGACTAAATTCAGAAAGAAAAATTACTAGATGAATGCTGAACGCTCTGGACGCCAGAATTTGGTAGTTATCCCAGAAACGATAAAAAAGTGTGGAAAATCGTTTTGAAAGACGCTAAAGTGAAGTTGCGTGAGATAACTCACACCTTATTGATATAAAAAGGCGGTGTATACCTTATTTTACATGAACATTTGTCGATGAGAAAGGTCTGTTCAAACTGGATGCCGTGCTTGTTGATATGTTACGACTCCTTGTGGGGTACTAACAACTATTTGCAATTTTGTTATTTGGAATTTTTAATTTCTTAAAATTTCACTGCAATCAAAAGAGTAAAGCATTTTTCTGATAATATTGCCATCTGTTGCAAGACACTAAAGCCTTCGTATTCAGATCTGAGAAATTGAGAGCGAAGCCAACGTGTACCTTGTGCGTGTGTGCGACGAGATAAAATATAGAGGAGTATTTTTTGTGTTGTTGTGATTCTCATTTTGGTGTGTCAGGGGACTGCTAAACCAATTCATCTGGAACTGGCCTGATTTTATCTCAAAAACTGTTCAAACAGCAAGATGCGGTTATTACACCGAAAAAAATGGTATAAATTTGAAACTGGAATTAAAGGAATTATCGGACGAGTACCTTAAAACCAAAATTGATCAGATCAATCAGGACATCAAAAAAGTTGATCAGCTACATAAAAACATCTTCATGGAAGTCGAGGATGAAGACCATAAATACTTCATTGAAGATTACTATGGAACTCTAACAGATGACATAAGAGGCATTAGTAATAAAATAAAATAAAATTACACCAGACGATCAATCAGGAGACGGCAGAGCCGACAGCCAAATTACAATCATTAAAGCTATAACAAAGGTGGAAATACCAACGTTCTACAGCAAATATGAAACGTGGCATCCATTGATATTTACAAGGCTCGTTCATTAAAATAGCCAACTGTCGAATACACTGAAGATGATATTTCTAAAATCCCATCTGCAGAAGGGAGCCGCGCAGCTAATCAGCCACTTATCAACCATTGGCGATGTTCATCATCGATGAGATCTTGAGCGGCAATCTTACTTTCGCGGGTGAACAATCAATCAAAACCTTACAGGGATGGGCTATAATCCGTCGGCCAGGTCTTGTCGGAAATGACAAAAATATTCGACCCTTTGGAGTGACTGGCACCATTAATCATCACTTGTAAGGCTATGGAGTCTCAATCTAGGCTGGGACTAAGAGCTACAAGCAGAAACAGCTAGACACTGTTTAAAGAGAGCAGAGATTCAGCAGAATACCAGCATCCAGTCATAGCATTACATCTGGTAAGAAGACAATCCAGATGATTGTGCTTCCCATGGAGTAACCTCAAAGAAATTAGCGACACTCCAGAGCTGGTGGAAGGTGTGGAATAAGAAACAGCTGAGGAGAAGATAAACATGGTCACCACACAACTGCAAGTGAAAAATATAGAGTCTCCAATCCAAATTTTAATCCAAAGACAATCCTCCCTCAGGTCGCTCATACGAATAACAATTCAGATATTAAACGATATTTCGTATGAGTGATTTGCAGTTCAAAACTATGCTTGTTGATGTATCGCTCATCGTAGCTATAAGAATACGGCAAATCGAAATTTGGGCCGAGATATTAAAATTTTACTAAGCGTTTTAGAATGCACCAATATGGATGCCCGTAAGCTGTGTCTGTGTAGTATATGAGAATGTTTTCTATTACTTATTAAAATACAAGTCAAATGATACTATACCAATGGCTCTTTGGGTCGAATATTTCAATTTTCTTAACAAGTAGAATTAAGACTGAAAAATAAATATTTTGTTTACTTATGCTTATAATAATTATTAATAAAAAATAAATATGTTGTATTTCAAAAAAATTGTTTATTTATTTATAATAAATTCAGTTTTATTTTTAAAAGTAACATTAACGAAATTTTGTTTATCCCTTTTGTGTGTCATTAACACAATTGTGTGGGTATAGCAAAAGTACCATGTCAAAAATTTATTTTTGTATGTGTTTTGACCCAACTTGTATTCCGTTTAAACTTATTTTCGTCCGAAAAAAAACACTGTAACTATACACACAATTGTGTTGGTTCTACTTCAAATGAAACGCAATTTTATATGAAAAACGCCATTACATACTATGATTTTTTTAATCACACATTTGTGTGGTTTGGACTGAAGTGGAGCCAATTTTTTTTCCTTGGTTGAAAAAGAGTTATCGCAAATCTTTATTATCATCACTATCAACAAATTGAGCTACAGCTGCGGGCAAATGTATTAGGCACACCTTTTGTTTGTCATTGTCTTAACAATTAGTGGTTGCATATGCGTTTTATGGTTTTATGGCTTTACTATTGAAATAAAAAAACACAGAAATAAAAAATAACAAATATTTATGACACCCAGCTGTGTTTTAAGACGGTATTTCTTCGAATTTGCTATTTTACGTTTAGAGTTTTAGTTTAGCAATTATTGCTAACATATTAGTAAAGAATAACATTTATCGCGTTAATTATGCCTAAAAAAACTGAACTTAGTGCAGAACAGCGCCTAAAAATTCAGATTTTGCATGAACAAGGCATGTCTCAAGTGAAAATAGCCCGAGAAGTGAAGTGCTCGCGTTGTGCAGTGCAATATGCACTAAATCGCTTCAAAGAGACCGGTGCCCATGAAAATAGGCCAAAAACAGGCAGAAGAAAAATAACTTCAGATCGTGAAGACCGATTGCTAATTAGGCAGTCCCTACAGGATCGTAAGAAAACTGCTTTAGACCTGGCTGCAGCTTTATCTGAAGTAAAAGGCAAATCAGTGAGCGTGCATACTGTGCGAAGAAGGCTTGTTAAAGCTGGATTAAAAGGTTGCAAGGCAAGGAAGAAGCCATGGCTGTCGGAGCACAATAAGAAAAATCGGTTGGAGTGGGCCCTAAAATATAGAGATTGGACAATGGAAGATTAGTCCAATGTACTGTGGTCAGATGAATCTAATTTTGAGGTATTGTTATTTACTTTATATATTACATGAAAACATGTCAATGTCTTTGAAATCACGCTCTGCAAGGAAAATAATTAAATCTTAAACTAAATCTTTTTTTTTCTTTTTGCATAATTGTTTGGAACACCTGGTATGACTTATGTTAGGCGAAGAGTGGGGGAAGTATACAACCCAGAATGTGTGGTACCAACTGTTAAACATGGAGGGGGCTCAATCATGAGCTGGGGTTGTATGGCTGCCGATGGAATGGGCGAAATGGTACTGTGTGAGGGGCGAATGAACAGAGCGAAATACACTGAAGTTCTTGAAACAGCTCTAGCGCCATCGATAACGCAAATTTTTGACGGTAAAAACACCGACGGCGTAAAATTCCAACAAGACAACGCCACTTGCCACAAATCAGCACACACCATGGTGACATGGATGGCTCAAAACGGAATCGACCTTTTGGACTGGCCGCCACAATCACCAGACCTCAATCCGATTGAACACATTTGGTCCATTTTAAAGAAAAACATCCGAAAACACAATATAAATAATAAGCAATCGCTATTGGCCGCGTTAAAGCATGAGTGGTAACAAATATCTCAAGAAGAATGTTTTATGCTGGTAGAGTCAATGCCGAAAAGAGTGGCAGCTGTCATTAAATCGAAAGGTGGTCCGACAAAATATTAATTATTTTATTAAAATAAATCATAATAATCACATATTCAGTTTTATTTACATTCCCTATGCTAAATCATCCTAAAACTGGCAGTACTTTAGGGTGCCTAACACTTTTGCTCGTAGCTGTAGAATTTATGTGTCCGTCATCAAACAACTAAGGCACAAGTAGCACGATGCATTGTGCATCATTGAGCACTATTTGATTTTTCAGCCGGAACCTTATAATTCCAGCCGGAACCATACAACAACCAACACGATGTATTGTGCTTACTATATAATTATTCAGCTGGAACCTTATAAATCCAGCTACTGTAGCAAAACTAACTATAGCACAAGTAGCACGATGCATTGTGCATTATTGTGCACTATATAAATTTCCAGCCGGAACCTCATAAATTCAATAATATACGATTTGTCGTGAAAAAAACCTTACAATTTCAGCTGGAACCATAGCCTCTACAGCCAAACTAACTATAGCACAAGAAGCACGATGCGTTGTGCTACATTGTGCACTATATAATTTTTCAGCTGGAACCTTATAATTTCGAACAGAATCTTATAAAGGGAGTCAAAACCGTAATACAGCCAAATCAACTATAGCACAAGTAGCATGATGCATTGTGCATCATTGTGCACTATATAAATTTTCAGCCGGAACCTTACAAATCCAGTAATCTAAGATTTTCCGAGGAAAAAACCATACAAACTAAGCTAACCATACAGTCAAAATAGTTACAATATATCACAAGTAGCACGATACATTGTGCATCATTTTGCACTATACATTTTTTCAGCCGGAACCTTATAATTCCGACCAGAACCTATTAAAGCCAGCCAAAACCGTACAACAGCCAAACTAACTATAGCACAAGTTGCACGATGTGTTTTAAATTCGGATAGTCGATGCAATATCTAAAAAATTAAATATGTGTAACCAAATGAAAATATATATAGTGCACAATGATGAACAATACATCGTGCTACTTGTGCTATAGTTAGTTTGGCTGTAGAGGGTATGGTTCCGGATGAAAAAATTGTAAGACATTTTTCGAAAAAATCTTAGATTACTGGATTTATAAGGTTCCGGCTGAAAAATTAAATAGTACACAATGGTGCACAATGCATCGTACTACTTGCGGTATAGTTGATTTGGCTGTTGTGCGGTTTTGGCTGGCTTTAATAGGCTCTGGTTGGAATTATAAGGTTCCGACTGAAAATGAATGATGCACAATGTATCGTGCTACTTGTGATATAGTTATTTTGATGTAGGGTTAGCTTAATTTATAAGGTGTTTTCCT
The DNA here is from genome assembly GCA_947310385.1 of Nephrotoma appendiculata. Classification (NCBI taxonomy): domain Eukaryota; kingdom Metazoa; phylum Arthropoda; class Insecta; order Diptera; family Tipulidae; genus Nephrotoma; species Nephrotoma appendiculata. The sequence continues at coordinate 320,424,759 of OX371223.1, forward strand.
TGGAAAATCTTAGATTACTGGATGTGTAAGGTTCCGGCTGAAAAATTATATAGTGCACAATGATGCACAATGCATCATGCTACTTGTGCTATAGTTGATTTGGCTGTAGTACGGTTTCGACTGGCTTTATAAGGTTCTGGTCGGAATTATAAGGTTCCGGCTGAAAAATTATAGAGTGCACACTGATGCACAACGCATCGCGCTACTTGTGCTATAGTAAGTTTGGCTGTAAAGGATATGGTTCCGGCTAAAATCGTAAGCTTTTTCACGACAAATCGTATATTATTGGATTTATGAGGTTTTGCTGGAAATTTATATATGCACAATGATGCACAATGCATCGTGCTACTTGTGCCATAGTTAGTTTTGCTACAGTATGGTTCTGGCTGGCTTTTTTAGGTTACGGCTGGAATTATAAGGTTCCGGCTGAAAAAGAATAGAGTGCACAATGATACACGATTCATTGTGCTACTTGTGATATAGTTATTTTGACTGTATATAACTAAACCATCATTTCCGGCTGGAATTATAAGGTTCCACCGAAAAATCATATATTGCTGGATTTATAAGGTTCCGGCTGAATTTTTATATAGTACACAATGATGCACAATACATCGTGCTACTAGTGGCCTAGTTGGTTTGGCTGTTGTATGGTTCTGTGTGGCTTTATCAAGTTTCGACTGAAGTTATAAGATTCCGGCTGAAAAAGCATACAGTGCTCAATGATGCACAATGCATCGTGCTACTTTTGCCATAGTTGTTTGGTTCCGGCTGATATGGTTCCGCCTGGCGTGACGGACACGAAGTTATTTATTATTTAAAGAATAATATTAATAAATATGAATTAATTTTTTGGACCTATTAAATGTCAGGCTATTTCGAATTAGGCTAAGAATTTGACCCCGATTTGAAAATATCCGTTCAATCTGCGATGTTGATGCTGGAAGATTTAATAATTTCAGTACTAATTTGGATAATTTTGGGCGGCTTATCGCTGCAGTACTCCAAAAATTTGGTGGATTTCTTATTACTTTTGAGTTTAAAATTTGGAATATTCCTCTTTCGTTTTTGTAAATGAGCCAATCCTCAATTCCTTGACCATTTAAATTTGTTAAAAAAACTGATTGACTTTATTCATTTCGCTATCACTTAAAAGGCCGTTATCGTAATAAGGATGCACATAATAAGCTACCAGAGCATATTTGTTTAATGCCATTTCCTGGTGTTTTTCAAAAAATATTTGTAGTTTATCTCTAAATCTTTCCTTCACGTTAAATGATAGCCATATAAAACCAGCATCCGCTAAAATAGTTTTTCCACGTTGGAAAGTGTTTATAAAATTACATATAGGATCAAACAATTCTTTTGAGTTTTGCACGATTTCGATAAAATCTTCATCAAAAATAAGTTTTGATATATTTACTATAACCCTTTTTGGTGTCTGACCTGCAGCAATTTGTTTGAAATTTTTTAAATTTTTTAGTAATTTTTCATACGAATCTCGACAAGATCACCATCGAGTATGACACGCCATTAAGATTGGATTGCCACCTTTCATTAATACTGTTTTCTCTATATCACTTTGTTTAAACTCCTTAGTACAGAATTCACATTTTCGGTTAATTCCGCATCATTAGCATCTTTAGCAATCAGTTTCCATTCACAAATTTAAATGGTCACGGAAATTTGAGGATCGAGGATTGAATATTTACAAAAACAACGTGAAATTTTCCAAACTTCATACTCAAAAGAAAACACAAATTTTTTGGAGCACTGCACCGAAAAGCCACCCAAACTTATCCAACTTAGCACTGAAATTATTAAATCTTCGAGCATCGACAGCGCAGATTGAATAGATATTTTCAAATCAGGGTCAAATTCATTTCATTTGTTTTCATTCATTCATCAAAAAACCTAATAAATAAATTTGAGCCATAGCCGTTTTGTTTTAGTGAGATAGGATATTCCTCGACTCATTTTAATTAAACTATTCATGTTTATGTTATATTCAAAATAAAAAATAATAGATTTTTACCAACCTTTCTATTGAGATTTGAGAACTATAAATGTCCGGGTAGTGACATCTAGCGCATTAAAAATAAGCTGATTGGATCTTTTTTTACATGAAATTTTAGCATGGCATACTTTATGAAAATAAAAATTAACATACAAAAATAGACCCAATCAGTTTAATTTTTTTGCCGTCAGATCTACAAACAGTTCTCTATATATGCGTCTTCCATACAAATACTCCATACAAAGTGCAAATATCAGTTTTTTATATCTAGTATGCACTTTATTTTTTTGTTGCTAGATGTCACCACCCCGAATGTTTATAGTTGTCAATACATTATCCTTTTTTTAAGATTTAACGGCAAATTTGTGAGTGTTGGCCGTTTAGGAACTTCTGAATGAATTTTTTCCAAAATAATATCATTTCTAATTCTAGTTTCTTTTAAAAACCATAGACATTTGGGAGGTAGTTTTCCTAAATGCAGTGCTCCTGGACAACGCCTTTTAATAATTGAAAAATAATTTTCAATATGGCTGTTGCTGAGTCTCCCTTCGTTGTAAATAATTTGTGACCAAGTGGTACGTAGTTCAAATATTTTTTAATCAATTTTTTTTCAAAGGAAAAGTTGTAAAAATTATTCACAAAATTTTTTGTACGCGTATTTGTTTTTATAATAATATTACTTGTGAATATTTTAGAAAAGTCTTGCAAAATGGGCTCTGCTCATAAATTGTTAGCTGAATAAATCATTTTCTTCATACACATAATTAAATTGTTCTGATGATCATTAGATCCTTCTGAGTTAATGAAATTTGAATTAAATACTGTTTTGAGAATCTGACTAGGAGCAGCAATACTTTCAGGAGTAGTATATTTAGATTTTAATAAGAAAACAAAGTGTTTAAAAATTATTATTGTAATCTCTATATATATAAAAGAAAAGTGTTGGTTCGTAAACGATGAACTTAAGAACTACTGCATCGCTTTTGATTCAAAAATTAATATATATGTTTTATAGGTCGTGAAAATTGTTTGGTCAAAATCGGCCCACCGGAAGTAGCCGCTCAGATAACAGATTTCCGATCGATTAACTCAAAAGCTGCCGCACCGATTTTGATAAAAATTTTAATATATGTTGTATGTTAAAAAATGGTCTTAAGGCTGTGTAACTAATTATTACAGAATAATGGAGAATGAGCCCCATTTCCTTATAATAATACGTATAAATTATTTATTTATCAAAAATAATATGTCCTATATAGTTTATGCCAATAAAGTCGACATCATTATCAATATCCTGAACTTGCACACATGATATACGAGTACCATCTGCGTACTCATTTTCCTCTTAAAAATATTAAATATCCAAATACAAATATATTCCAACAAAAAAACATGGTTTGTTATTTATATAATTATTTTAAATAGGCCAAAAATATAATATTTAAAATATTGAATTCCCCCCAGGACTCATTAATCATCAAATTACTTGAACCAAACAGAACAACAAATATTTAATAAAAATAATAAAAAATGTTAAGTGTTTATGTGAAATAATAATATTTTGCCTATAAATTTATGGTACACTCTAATTCCGGGTGATGGGTTAATTAATTCAATTAAACCTTATTTCTGTTTAAAAATTATTTATATTCTTTTTTAACGGTTACGTTAATTTAAATTTCGTATATCGTGTATTCCCGGAATTTCGACTTAAATTTTTGAACCCATAGAACTTCTGTTTACAGTCGAATGTGCTCGCGCCCATTTATACCTAAGTATAACATAAATCCTTTTGCACCCAAAAACAAGAAAAATATTTGTCCTTGAAATTTGTACACGTACTAAAAAGATATTATATAATTTCGGTGGGGTGGGACGAGTCGGGGTGGTGGCATGGCGTATACTTATATACGAGCGTATTTATCATTTGCGCATCTGAGCATGACCATACACACCATTATGTCGCGCACAGTGTTACAGAAAAATATTTATAGATGATTCTTATTTTTGTTTTATTAAGACATTGCACGCTCGATTATGTAGCATAATAAAAATTTATCGCTCAAACATTATAATGTTTGGCCCGTGCATACCAAACATATTTTTTGTTGTTGTTGTCGTTGTTGTGCTGGGTGCGTAGGTTTATGCTCGTACATTATACATTTTATTTATGTTTGTGATGTAAAATATTTTATAACCCTTAGTTATCCATTGCAGAACATTATGATGAGGGCTTTTTTCGTTTCTATAATTAAAATGTGCTAAATAATAATAAACTCGACGATCTCCTAAAGGCATAAACAAATTTATTTCGAGTAACCGCACCATACCAAAATCCGTCCGGGGAGATATCTTTAAGTTCGACACAATATTACTCGTAACATGAATTTTTAAAGAGGTTTTATAATAGGAATGAAAAAAATTTGCAGGAGGAATATTGTATAGAGTAAAACATGTAAGAAGGAATTATTTTTCACACCCTATGAATTTTATAAAAAAAACACTTAAATACTTCGCCGACCCGGAAAATTCGTTACTATATAAAACCAAATGATTAAACACAGAAACCTTTAACATTCCTAACCTAATTAATTCTAATTACCGTAACCATTAAAATTAAGTATCAAATGTATTTCAAAAAATGTCCTAAACAATTTATTATCTCTTTACCAACAGATTTTAAATGTACCAGGATGTTAACTACATAAACACGTTTTCAGATTGTAATACATGCAATTAATTTTCTGTTTCGAAATTTTAACTTAGTAGAAGATGTAATAAAATCTTAAATCTGTAATTTGCAAAAATTAAAATATTAACGAATGTTGAATTTACAAAAAACCATATAAAGGCCACCATTTATTGTATACAATCCAATCGATATTTGGTTCAAAGAACTAACCAATTTTCATTTGAGGTGGCAAAATAATAAAATTCACCAAAAAATTCATTCTATTAAATTATCCTGTGTGGGGTTTGCCTGTACCCCCATCAGGCGCCACCCTGGGTGGCGGATAGGGAAATGCTTGCCAGATATGGTAGGTACCGGGGAAATTAAATACTCGGGGCGGACCAAAAACTAGCACACCAAAGCTAAGGTGGTACTACATACGCCGATGGCTGCGTAGCTAAGAGGGTGCTTAGTCGCTAGTACGTGAACTCCGAATTTGGCGTCATTCGGTTTAAACCCATAGCCTTCCTATGATAATGCAGAGCTCTGTCATAGGCGACCGTTAATTTTTCGTGCTACTCGTGGGAATAAAATAAAAATTTAAGATGAAAAATGATGATGAAAATAATATCCTATTAATATTAAGTAACGAGACGGATGCGTCTATAGAAGCATCAAATCAACCGGGCTGCTCCATTTATTCTTCGGATGTTAATACCATAGATTCTGGGGGGAACCAACCCTTGACAAATAAAGGGAACAACTTTCCTAAGAGTATGAAAATGTTGAGATCACCACCTCCACATGTAAGTAGACGTACACTACAATTAAAGACAACTGTGCCAACAGTGACTGCTTCCACAGTAACTGCAAAAGACGTAGTCTCCACTGAAAAAGGAACTTCATTACAAATGCCGAGTGCATCAACAAACATTATAAACAGCGAGGATCTCTTAACCAAATTTCAGAAAATGGACAAACTAATCGCACAGCTGAGCAATGAAGTTGCTGAACTGAAGAGAGAAAACTCTATACTAAAAAATAAAAAACAGGTTAAAAATAGTAAAACTGAGGATTCAGCAGGAGCTAACAACCTGCAGTCAACATCATTCAAATAATTCCAACTGGCTGCTGCAGCAATTTCCAGTCTCTCAACAAAATAATAGATTTAATGCTCTGAGTATAGAGGATTATTTCACAGATGAGGCAGAACTGGAAGAAGAAGTTTCCAGAGTTAATAACAGAAATCCTAAGAAACGTAGGCGCACAAAAACGAAAATTCCCCCAAAAAATAATACACAAAGTGTGAACAGTAACACTGAACAGAAAAACCCAAAAACACCACTGCCTCCACCCATTAATGTGAGCAATATCAACAATTTCGAACTTTTTCGACAAAAAATAATAAAAAACACTAGTGAATCAACTAATTTTAAGACGCTCTCAAATAGTGACATTAGAATTACCTTTCAAAATGAAAGTGATTACAGAAATGTCAAAAAATTACTGGAAGAATTAAAAAATGAATCTAGCAACCAACTAGAAAATATCCAATATCACACATACCAGCTAAAGAGTGAAAAGGCCGATAGAGTGGTTATCAGAGGCTTACCTTCTTCTATTAGTCACGATGAAATTAAAGCTGACTTAGACAAAATGGGACATGAAATCGCAGGTATTACCAACATATACAACATGGTCACAATTGATGTTGTAAAAGTCAGGAAACACTTTCCATTGTTTTACATCGACTTAAAACAAAAAAACAACAATAAAGAAGTATACAATATCAAGAAACTGGCGTACTGTATAGTTAAAATTGAGCCACCTAACAAGACAAGGGGAATTCCACAGTGTACGAATTGTCAACAACTTGGACATACCAAGAGCTTTTGCTATCGTCAAACCAAATGCGTTAAATGCGCGGAAAATCACCACACGACAAAATGCAAGAAAACACCAGGTATCACGCCTTCTTGTGCTCTTTGTCAACAAGAAGGGCATACTGCAAATTATAAAGGATGCCGAGTTTATCAGAACAAAATTAAAAGTCAACAGAACAATAGAACAAGCGCAGTGCAGCGATGACAAACCAAAGTTGCTAAACCACAAACAACAATCACACCATCCACAGTTGGATTATCCTATGCACAAATCACCAACGAGTCTAATAACATTGAAATTATTAAAATGCTTAGCCAAATTCAACAGTCACTTGGTCATTTAGCAGAGAGGGTGGCAAAATTTATAAAGCACTTATAACACCTGTGCTGACTTTCGGAAGCGGACCTCTAATGACTGTAGATTATTATCTACCTTCGAAAGAAAGGTCATCCGTTCAATTTTTGGTCCTATTAAAGTTGCGAACAATGAATACCGGATTCGCATGAACCACGAAATATAGCAGCTTCTCGGAGGTAGCGATATTATCGGCTTCATCAAATCTAATCGAGTGAGATGGCTCAGCCACGTTGCAAGGTCTCCACAACAACGAATGATTTACAAAGTGTTCCATCAACAACCAGCCGGAGTACGTCGTAGAGGAAGACCCCGACTGCGCTGGCGTGACGACTGACGACGTCGAACAAAACCTACTCGTATTAGGATGTTGAAATTGGAGGACGAGAGCGATGGACCGAGAAGGATGGAGGACCATAGTGCGGGCGGCAAAATCCCTTCATGGGATGTAAATGCTAGAGAGAGAGAGAGAGGTGGCAAAATTGGAAATCTATATCTATCCACCAAGCGAAAAAGTCAACATACTCACAAATGATTAACTCGTTCCTACGCTTTGTAGCTTGGAACGCTAATGAGCTCAACCAACGAGCCCAAGAACTGAAAATATTTCTCCATACAAACAACATTGATATTGCGCTGATTTCAGAGACGCACTGCTCCAACAAAAGCTTTATCAGAATAAGGGGTTTTAGTTCCTATTGGACAACCCATCCTAGTGGAAGAGCCAGAGGTGGTTCAGCTGTACTAATTAAAAATAATATCAAACATAATCAACATAATGGTGCAAATCTAAATATTGCAGCAGCGTACTGTCCTCCACGGCATACACCAACGAAGTTACAATTTAATAACGTCTTCAATAAGCTCGGTCCAAGATTTATTATTGGAGAGGACTACAATATAAAACATACAGCTTGGGGTTCCAGGCTTATTTCTCCTGGGAAAGGAAACACCTTGCTCAATGCCATCCATGAAAACAAATGCGAATATCTGTCCCCAGGGCGGGCTACGTATTGGCCAACGGATGCAGGAAAAATACCAGATCTACTGGATTTCTTCATCATAAAAGGTATTAAGTTCCTCTAAGTTACACTAGAGTCGAAGGAGTTACCGACCTTACATCTGACCACATTCCTGTACTGTTGTCAGTAAGCGCTATAGTAATAAAGAAACAGAAAAAGCAAAACCGTACTAATAGATTCACGGATTGGGACTTCTTCAGAGAAAAATTGGAAGAGCTAGTTGAATTAAAAGTTAGTATTAAAAGCAACGAAGAATTGGAACAACAAACAAACAATTTCATTGAATATACTCGAATGGTTGCCAGATTAGCTACTCCTGAATTAAAGGACAAAGCGGAGATTGAAGTCAAATGCCCGGCTGAAATCAGGGAACAAACCAAGGCAAGAAGAAGGGCTAGGAGAATATGGCATCTCACCAGAAATCCCGCTGACAAGACAACTTTTAATCGAATAAGTAGCAAAGTCAATAGTCTAATCAAAAATTTCAAACAGAATTGCCTCGATAACTACTTAAGTGGGCTAGGTCCAGAAATGGATTTAGACTACTCGTTATGGAAAACAACCAGAAGATTTAAACGACCTGTAGTTCGAGTACCACCTGTAAGGAATGCTCAAAGCAGTTGGGTTCGACAAGACAAAGAAAAAGCGGTACTCTTTGCTCAACACCTAGCAGCAGTATTCCAACCATATGACATTCAATCCAACATTGATGTAACACCTGTTTATCAACCAAATCAGGACTTTAAAAGGGTCACGCCAATGGAAATTGCTGAAGAAATCGACAAAAATCTCAATCATAAAAAAGCACCAGAAATTGATGAAATATCACCGGGTCTATTCAAGGAACTTCCACGTAAAGCAATCACCTTGATCACATACTTATTTAATGCCTGTATGAGATTGAGGTATGTTCCCAAATGCTTCAAAATGGGCCAAATAATTATGCTAAAGAAACCAGGTAAACCAGATGAAGAAGTAACATCATACAGACCAATCTCACTGCTTCCGACCTTATAAAAGCTGTTCGAGAAACTGCTACTAAAACGTGTAAAGCCAATAGTAAACGTTCCTGATTTTCAATTTGGATTCAGGAATACCCACTCCACAATAGATCAAGTCCATCGAATAACTGCGGTAATAGAGCAAGCGTTAGAAGAAAAGAAATATTGCCGCGCCGTATTTCTGGATGTATCCCAGGCCTTTGATATGGTTTGGCATGAGGGATTGACATTCAAGATGAGCAAAATGCTAGCACAAAACTATTGCCAGCCGCTTGAATCGTACCTCTCTGATCGCCAATTCAGAGTCATTCATGAAGAAACATGTTCGGACTTTTATCCAGCGATTGCGGGAGTTCCACAGGGAAGCGTATGGGGTCCTCCCCTCTACCTTCTTTATACTGCGGACATACTTACGACGAATAAAACATTCATCGGCACGTTCACTGACGACACTGTAATTATGTCAGTAGACGAATCTCGACCAAGAGCAGTGGAAAATCTTCAACGAGCAATGGACAACGTTACTAAATGGACAATAGACTGGAAAATCGCACTGAATGAGCTCAAATCAACCTATGTGACATTTACGCTCCGACATAAAAAGAACACTCTTCATATATACCTCAAAGGGGTGCAAGTGCAGCAGGCTGAATCGGCAAAATACCTTGGTCTACATTTAGATTCAAGGCTCAACTGGAAACATCACGTAAGACAAAAAGCTGAACAGATATGATTGAAACAACGTCAAATGTATTGGTTAATTGGACATCATTCCAAAATGAACCTGTATTGCAAAAGACTGGTATACCAGACTATTTTCAAACCAATATAGATGTATGGTGCGCAGCTATGGGGTTGTACACATAAATCCAATAAAGACATTATATAACGATACCAAAATAAATTTCTTCAAATGGTCACCATACGCCTACCGATTTGTGACTAACAAGGAAATCCACATTTATTTAGAAATACAATTGATAGAGGACGTTATCCGCGAATGTGTCATAAAACATGAAAAGAGACGTCTTACCCACACCAATCTTGAGGCCGTACAACTACTGGACAGTACAAACGAAGTAAGGCGGCTCAAACGAATCAAACCACATGAGCTAACCGTATGAAAATTATAAACCAAGGGAACTGAACACTGGTCCAGCAGACCCACACAAGTTTATGTTTATCTCATAAGTACTAATGTCAACCATACTAATGAATTAATATTGTTTAAGATTGTAGTAGCCATATCAATATAGTTGTTTTTAAAAAAAAATTAAATTATGTCTTGCTAAGGGTGGTCCACGTTTGTATGGGGAAAAAAAAGTGTTGAGATATCTAACGAGACACCCCCTAGAAATGTGAGGTTATGCTAAAAACTAAAACAGAAAAAATATTGGATCGATCGAAGGTCGTTTAGAGGTCGCGACTTGAGCGCAAAGTTCGATAAAAATGGTATTTTTTCAATTTTTCACTTTCAAACGAACAGAAAAATTACTTACAATTTTTTCTCTAACTAAATAAAAATAATGGACAATAGAGGAGATAATTACCTTTCCAAAACATCAAAGATAACAAAAATCGGTTAACAAATAGCGAGATTATTACCAATTTTCGAAACTAAGAAAATCCCAAAAAAATAAAGAGTTTTTTTTAAATTCTCGAATTTATATTCAAAATTACAGAAAAAATAATTAAATAAATAAAAAAGAGGTATAACGAATTAACAATGGAATGTTTTATGGTGTCATAACAAACCGTATGAGGAGCAGTTAACATAGTTGAAGTTTTATGATGCCAATATCAAAAAACACAACTATGTTAAGTCCTTATGATTCGTTTGTCAGTAGTTATTGTGTTTAAAATTTAAATCCGCCTACCGCATTAATTAGGACCTACTATGGCCAATATATTTCATTGTATCAAATAATATATAAACAAAATAAATGCAAATTAATTTCAGTTTAAATCCAAATCTATCGAGAAAAGGACACAAATTTGTAATAATTAAATCTAGTCCATTTAACAGTTTTATCAATATTTTTAAGAAAGTGCTATTACAGTTGATAAAATGGCACCTAGTTTATGGTCCACTACAGAAACTTATCTTCTTCGGCATGAGTACTGTCAAATTATTGCTAAGTTACCATCAAAAAAGCAAGTGTTGTGTCTCTTTTTACAATAACCGTACTGTTATATTAACTATTCATGAAAGTGCAGCTTTGACAATCCAGGAAGTGCAATAAGTGTTTATATTTTGGTCAAAATCCCGAATTCCAGTGAAAAAGAAACAACATTCCATTGAAAAATTGGAACAATTGCATGATGAGTGAAAAAATCTTCTAAACAATAAAAATAAACCTTCAAAACTTAACCGTGAAAGCAAAATTGCCTTTAATAGTAAACTGGATGATATTTTCCATATCGCCTTGTCCATGATGACCAGTGAAGGCGATAAGCGATTCCTCTTGTCACCGCGTGAGAAAGGGAGTTCCGGATATTTGGCTGGAGCCACTCAATATGAAATTGAAAAAGAAAAACGGAAATAGGAACGTACGAAGGCAGATAAAAATCATAAACGAAGATATCTTGAAGAAAAAGTAAATCAATGCCAATAGACTCACAAGCATTATTTTCGTCATCGGAGAGTGACAGCGAAGGGATATGTATAAGTCTACGACTTTGGACATTCTATTGATGAGCTCGTTTTGAATCGAACAACAGCATCAGTTAAATCGACTTTCAAGTTTACAACAAGTGTAGTACATTGAGATGGAAAATTACTTCCGGAGTTGTCGGGAACGGAGACCGTGGATCATTTACCGGTGATTATTTCCCAAATAGATGGAGAACAGTTACTGGGCGTTCCCAAAATATCAAGATTAAATGATTTTGAAATGGCAGAGGCTGTTTTCTAATGCTTATTCGATTAGAGAGCAGCTGACGGTGTCGTGGTGGCTTGCATTGATACAACATATACAAATACAGGAAGATAATATGGAGCAGTTATTAATTTAGAGCAGAAACTGGATTGAAGCTTATTATATCTTATTTCTCCATATCTCGACATATTTTGTTGCCTAACACTGGCGATTTTTTAAAACGGTTCAAGATTTTCACAGATTTTCTTGTACAAAATCCGGATACGTGGCCTTTAAATGGTAATTTCAAGAACGGAAGGAAGATTATCAGTGGAATAAAAGTCGTAAATGATATCGAAGAACGTGATGTTAAGTTAATACAAGATTAAAACAAGAAATGAAGATGATATGCAATATTTTACAACAAGTCGTAAATGTCTACACGCAGAAGTTTGTAACATATAACAAAACATCCTTAATGAGTAGAAGGTCATCCTAGATTTATTATTTTCATCATAAAAATTAATTCGTAATATCATTGTATAGAAGAAACATTATGCATTAATAATAAAAAAATATGGTAAATAATTGGTCTTGTTTTTGTATTTTGGAAATTTAGCAATAATCTCGCTATTTGTTAACCGATTTTCGTTATCTTTAATGTTTTGGAAAGGTAATTATCTCCTCTATTGACTACAATTTCTGTTAGGTCTGAGAAAATTTTTTAATAATTTTTCTATTCGTTTGAAAGTGAAAAATTGAAAAAATACCGTTTTTATTGAACTTTGCGCTCAAGTCGCGACCTCTAAACGACCTTCGATCAACCCAATATTTTTTCTGTTTTAGTTTTTAGCATAACCTCACATTTCTAGGGGGTGTCCCGTTAGAAATTGGAACTTTCGAAAATTTGGTCCACCCTAATATAAAAAGTGTAGTTACACGAATTAACGAAAAGTGTAACTGGTAAGTGAAGTAATGAAAAAATGTAAATAGCAACTTGAAAAGTAAATTTCGCTATAACTTTTTTGATACATCACTTAACGGGTGTTGCTTTACGTATACTACTCTACTATTACTCTCGTTCTCAAATTATAGCGATTCGAGTATTTTTTATATGCCTCACTGAGATTATGTTTAACTTCCTCTTGTACTATCCTTAATCTATCTGTCAATTCCATGCAATCGATAACCCCTTCGCCAATTAGATGCAGTTCTTTCAGAATCTTGTAATCTTGGCCATTCAACATCTTGTGCTAGCCAAATAAGAGAAAGTGCGGAGAATAATTGGTTGAAATGAACTTGTAATCATAGGAAAGTATTTATCCCAGTTGCTGTGTTTGTTTCCAATATAAGATCTAAAAGCCGCTATGATCGAACAGTTTACTCGTTCCGATGCGTTGCTTTGGGGAGAATAATAAGCGGTTCGAATATGCCTTATCCCGTACAGCTTCACCATTTCTGCGAATATGAACATTTAGCGCTGCTGCTATTATATACGAATTTTGTTAAATTATCGAGAATGATCAAAATCGATGTCACGTGGAAGGTGGTGGGTACCGTCCCAACAAATCAATAAAAATCTTTTGCCATGGGGTGGTCTGAAATTGATAGTTACCCCATGGGGGTCTTAAACAAGAATTTGATGCCTTCGATTGCTGATAAATCTGACAATTTGTGATGAAAGTATGGACATCGATTGCCAGTTTAGGCCAATAATAAAATCTTCAGATTCGTTCTAACGTTTTATTTAATCCTCCGCGAGCTCTATCAGGAAGACTATGTTCCTTTTCGATCATTTCTCGAACTAAATCTGCTGGGATCCAAAATTTCTATGAAGGGACGTTGAATAGGGCTATATTTCGCTTAGGATAAATTCGCATAAATATTCTCTCATCCTTGACTATTAAATTTAAATATCTATCTGGATTGCATGATAATTTTGATTTAAGATCTCGACATTCTGTATCTGTGATTTTTGTAGAGTCGAACAAATGGTCATTATGTTGACCTATACCGCTCGTGATTTCATTGATGCCATCGCAATAGACCCGAGATAATGTATCAGTTACAATATTGTCTCTTCCTTTTAAATGCATTATCTCAAAATCGAAAGCCTGGAGCTAAGGGGTAAACTTGCCAATCGGCCGGATAAATCTCGTTAATAAGCCATTTTAGACTGCCGTGGTGATGATGGTAAATGTATATCCTTCGATGTATGCTCGAAAATGGTTCACGTTCACAATTACAGCTAGAACTCTAATTCAGTTGCTGTATAGTTTCTCTGCACTTCGTTTAATTTTTGAGACATAAAGGCTATAGGTTTCTCATCACCACTGCCACCAACTGATACAAAACTTTACCAATGCCTTGCATGCCTGCGCCGCACTTGATGAAGAAGGGTTTCTGAAAATCTGGTGTATGTAACACTGGAGCGTTACTTAAGAGATCTACTAATTTTTCTAATGCGATATCGGCTTCCTCATTCCAATCGACAGTATACCAACTCGCAATAACCTTTGAGTCTGTTTCACAGAAGTGGGCGGTGGAAAATTACGAATAGCTTGTACTTTGCTAGGATCTGTTCGAAGTCCTTGTTCTCCAATAACATATCCCAGATATTTAGTTTCACGTAAAACAAAATTACTTTATTCTATGTTGATTGTTAAGCCCGCCTCTGACTGTAGGTCCGCTATCGTATTTAACAGTTCCAGGTGATCGTCGTATCTAGCTGAGATTATCAGTAAATCGTCAAGATAAACGAATACTCTTTCTCTTAATTGGTGTGGTATAACTCGATCCACGAATCTGCACATGGTTTGGGGTGCGTTACACAACCCAAACGGCATGACGCAAAATTTATAGAGAGGATGGCCTGAAACTGTAAAAGCAGTGATTTCTTTAGAGTTTTTGGACAACGGAAGCAGCCAAATTTCATCTTTTAGATCAAGACTACTAATAAATTTTGATTCCGTAATTCTCCCAAGAACATCATCAATTGTCGGGAGAGGATAAGCATCTTTTTTTGTGACCAGTTTAATTTTCCTCGAGTCTAGACATAAGCGAGATTTACCATTCGGTTTCCTTACTAAAACAACTGCAGAACTCCACTGGCTGCCGCTCTCCTCTATTACTCCAAGTGGTAGCATACGATCGATTTCTTTATTAATGAAATTCTGAATGCAAGGTGATACAGGGTATAATATCTTTGTTTAATTGGAGAAGCATTACCCACACCAATAACATGCTCCACCATATTTGTCCTTCCTAAACCTTTTGTAGCAAACGGTAGGAATTTTTGAACAATCTTCTCTAAATCAATCTTTTGTTCATAAGTCAAGACGTGTTTATTCAAGTTCTTGTCACTAGTCTGTTCTTGGCACTCAATGATCTCAGATATTATGTTGGGAGCTATTTAAAATTATTTCCACAAGTCCACGCCAAAGTAAACTTCGATTTGTAGTGAGGGCACGATACAAAATGTCATCACTTTAGTTGCCTGCAGGTAACTGACGTCAGCTGTTTGAATATAGATGTTCAGCTTCTTTACTTCCACACCTAGCGATTTGACTAATTTGTCTGACCCCTTCCCCAAAATACTAATACTTGTTGAACGGTAAAAACGATAAGCAATGGTTTAATTAGCTGCTGCACTTTGGCAATTGTTGGGCTTATTGTGGTTTGTATCGAATTTTGGAGGACTAAAATTTTTCCGAACGCGGATCCCCCAGTTTTGTCGCATTCGATACTACATTTCCCAATCGTTTAGTAAGACATCTCGTATACAATTATCTGAACAGCATCCGGCTAACCCACAAGTAAAACAAAACTCGTGTGTCATTTCTATTGAACATTTAGAGAACCGGTGCCTTAGCTCCTTACAATTCCAACAAACAATGAACATTTGCGGGTGTAAAGCACTTATAGCGTTGAATGCTCATCAGAATTGTCAGTATCGTCTAGATGTACATTACTATTGAATACATTTAGAATTTTTGGTTTAGAAATATCTTCTACTATGGTAACTCATTTGAAGTGAGAGTCGACCAAGCGCTGAGGATCAAATCCAGAAGTAGACCACACTCTTTCAAAGTTGTCAGACTTTGTGGAGTTTTTCGATAGATTTAAAATGCATGTTGCATGTAACATTGCGTAACGCTGGGTCCATATTTTCTATGAGAACTTCTAGCAATTCATCATCTGGCAATGGTTTCTGGAGTCGCCCAGAAGAAATCATGTGCATTCTCGTTCTCTAATTTTTTATCGCGCCACCCGGAATACATAATTTTCCATTCTGTGGGATCAGGAAGTTTCCGGGTCCATGATCTCCTATTATCCTTTAGAAGGTATACGGAGTTTGATAACGACGACTAACTGATTTTGCGGAGCAGCTTGTTTCAAATGCACTGCTGTCCTCGGGAGAATCGGATTCATCGTGGTTGCCTCTGTAAAGACTTTTTTCTCTGGACGTGTTTTAGAAATGTTATGCAATTTCTCAAAGAAATCGTGAGAAAGTTCCTCTAGTTTTTTTGAAAACTGGTTTTCCATCTCACTCTCTACCTCGGTGGATATCTTAGGTTTAATACCGTGCCATTGGTAATTACGTTTATCCTTGTCCCTCAGTGACTACCTAGCCTTAGACGTTGAAGGTTGTTTGCTATCCATACTTTTAGTAGCTTCTACTTCTACTAAGCTCCCCAAGTAACAATTTTTCGTTTCAATACGGTTTCAATACTTGTTCGTAACTACGGTGTCAAAACTAAAAAGTTTCAAAAACAAGTTCAAATCCTTTACTGACACCTTACGAAGCCCAACTGGTAACCTTGTTTGATCGTGGTTTTTGAAACTTTTAGGTTTTATTAGAACAGTGCACACACTTAATAAATTTAGTTTAAAAAAAACTCAGAAAAATTAGGTATCGGTTTAAAAACCTCCTTAAATCGTTTAAAAAAAACCAATAGTTTTAATAGAAACTTTCCTGGGCGGAATTTTGACGTTCTTTATGGAACTAAAGTTTCTCGAAGCGGTTGAAACGCTCTATATTTTTCAGTTTTTTGGAACTTTCAGGTTTTATAGAAACCATTCATAAACCTATTTTATTCGGGTACAGAAAACTGGCATTTCAGTACCGGTGAATTATGTGGGTATTGAAATAAAACAATGTTAGTTTAATTGTATGATTTATAAAAATTTTAATGATATAGATAAAAGTAATAATATAAATTTCAGACTTCTCCTGAAAAACAATATAGAAAACAATGGATAAATTTTACGATAATTTATTTTAATATTTTTTTCCGAAGCGCGAGATATTCGAGATCTGGCGGATTTCAAATATTTTTTTAAAAATGTATTGCAGACGTGATCGGTGTATTCCCGAAATTGTATTTTAACGGCAGCTACGACCACTGCCCGAAATTCACCGTACGCCAAAAACGTTTTTGTTGCTGCTGTGCAGTGCATGAATGGAGCACCAGAACCTCATCCTTAACGAATTGCCGTAATATGTTTCTCGCACATCCATTAAAATTTGGGCCTCCGAAAGATGACATGTAGTCTATCTATATATTACAAGAAAAACAAATTAGATTCAAAAAGTTAGATTTAAGGCAATTAAGATTTAAATGATAATCATATATTCCTCAAAATTACTTACCATTTCACTTTTAAACTTTGGGCTTGATTTTATTTTCATCTCGCATCTGTCCATTTCCTCCAGCGTATCTATTGGAAGCACTATAATACCACTAGGCTTTTTATGAGAAATTGAAGGTCCACTTTTGGGCTGTATTGTACAATACTATTCGAATGGAAATCAAATTAACTCACAGAATTTTTATATTTTTATTATTTCACTAATTATAATAGATACTTACTTTATCGCCAAAGATTATTAAAACAAATAAACAATATAAATAATTATTAACAATTATTAACTATATTAATTATTAAACAAATAAACAATATTTTATTTTATTTCCACCGAACACGCTCAAATTTTAGAAAAAAACTAATTTTTTTTAGGATTATCATTCGAAATTAGCTTTTACCACCTCTCTTCGGAATAGTTCAGACTATTTTTTTTTATACCGATTTGAAACGTATTTATCACGTTTTAAACTCGATTTAGAAATTTCGATTTCAAATCGGTTTTTTTAAAACGTATTGGCTAGTTTTCAAAAAACCAAAAAGTACTACACGAGGTTCAATAAAACGGATAAGAAACGTTACAAAATTATTGTAATATTGGATTTTGAACACCGCAAAAATTTAGTTTCGTAACCATTTTAAAGAAACTGATTCGTTATATTTTATTTTAATTATTTTAGAGTTTAAAAATCATTAAAGCAACGTTCCAAAAACGTTTTAAAATTACCTACAGGTTTTTTTGAAACCTCGGTTTCATTATGTTGCTTGGGTCCTTTAATTTGTTTATTGCATCGGGTTGATTAGCAGAAATACCTCGCACTAGAAACTCTAATTGTAATTCCTCAGCCGTTAAGGTATCGCAAAGAAGCTCGGAAACCATATTTTCTTTTCTTTTCTTTTTTTTCTTATGTAGTACAAAACTAATTTTAAAAAACTAATTTAAGACTAAGTTTGGAAATATAATTAAATTAATCCTATGACTTTTAGGACGCTCAGTACACGTTTATAGCTTAAGAATAAATACGTCTCGAAGTCTTTGAATAAGTATTGACTAACACAAAAGATTTTTTTTTATATCTATAACAATGAGGTGAAAGCTCGCAACTTAATATTTTGTTTGTTTTACATTACCAAAATGCTGGATAAGTTTAATGATTTTTATTTTCCTCTTGAGGTAACGTGGCAAAGAACCTTAACAAACTTTATAAACAAAACCAACAATTTACTATTGTAAATAAAATTATTACTACCGAATCTACTCTCTTTAGAAAAAATTAAAAAATCATCGTTGATAACTGATTATTCCTGAGCAGTTGCGTCTATCTCAACCGTGGAACTCGGAATCTCCAAGCCATCAAGCGATTGTGAAACTAGATCAACCATCTATCACGAAAATCAATTTACACTGCGGAAGTGCAGAATAAAAATAATATAAATACGGAGATTCAAAATTTAATTTACATAAAAAATCAAATCAAATTGAGTGCTAACATTCTATCCAAATTACACGGTGAAGCCATGCGGAAACTTTATTAGAGCTACCGTTATTTCTATTCCTCTATTTTATAAATAAACCGTATCACATGATATAATATCAGGCGATTAAATAACACGATTTTTCAGTGAATCTCATCTGTCCTTGTTTTGGCGCCAATTGTAACTCGTGGCTTCAGATTACACTGAATGCCAGGATAGCCGCCAGTGGTCTGGGAGGTTTTAAATTTACACCGGATATCAGCCGCCACTTTACAATGATTCTCTACGTGTGCGTTTCCATATACAATTTGTTAAGGTTAACATCACGTCCGCGAACACAATCACCCCATCTAATTTAGCTGATTACACTGTCATTTTAAATGAATAAAAAGGAGGAATTTCTAATATGTACTATCAAAAAAAAAAATATTATTAATCTAATGTTTATCCCGAATATCCCAAAACAACAGAGAAAAAAAAATATTCATTCACAACAACGACCCCATAAAAGTGAAAACCGTATGCCGTAACGGAACAAGTTTTGATTCCCGATTTAAGAATCCAAAACAAAGGAAGCTATAAAATTCCTAGTTTTCAAGTTTCACAATTATTTCACGGACTTGGATATAATAAAACAATTTGGAATTAAACTGGATTTTAGTAACTCCACGTCACGTTAGAAACCAATAAAGTTAAAATACTCTTATCTATAAACCAAACTATCAATCACCTGCCTATGAAATACCAACCAGAAATAAAATGATAATTAAAGTACTTGTTTGTAAAAAACGGAGAAAGTTACATCAAACCAGTGAAAATTAATGAACAGAACATGTGATAATCCTAGAAGGATTGTTTCGAATGAAGAACAAACTGCGTTATTCGAGCAACCGATCAACATTCTGTTGCACATTCCGAAAACTAAAATCGTACGAAGTTAATCATTCGCAGTATCGATCTAAGAAATGAGAAACCGCTCTTCACTAACAAGGAAGGGGCGCAAAGTGTCCCTCTCCGATTTCGCTGAAATTTGAATATGTAAAAGTAGACTGAAAAATAAGGGATACGTATTTTTTTTATCGGCGAAAAAACACTCTGAGGGGGTGAAACACCCCTCAGAAGTTGGGGGTAAAAAACAGACTTTTGATAATTTCGCCTAGAAAAATCAGTGAAATTTCAAAGAAACTTATTTAGGAATGTGTATTTTAATGAGCTAAATAATATACTATTTTTTGAAAAAAATTCGGAACAATCCAGGGCGTGAAATAGGGGTAAAAAATCAACTAATTGATGTAAAATTCTTACATTAACGCGAAAAATCTGAAAAAAATATATGTTACTTAATAAAAGAAATTAATGTTGACGTGTTCGAGGATTTTTTGAAACTACTCCGTATGGAGTAAACTACCCCTACCCTGAATCTTTGAATTATGAAAAGGAGAAAAAAAATTTCTCGACGCAGGTTTCTTATTACCCTTATAAATGGTTAATACTAACCTATCTCATTAATATTAATAATTTTTAGGGTTCGAAACATCCCCTAATCGGCGTATAAATTTGAAAAATTACGAAATATTCAGAAAAAAGTTCAAAATCTTCTGGAAAAAATCTAGAAAAATTGTATAATGTTTCGTTGCAATACCCTTGGTTTGTCCCAGAATATATCGTAATGCCCCTACCTCTACTGACAGGAAGTTAACCACCCCTTTAGCGAAACGTTGAATTTTTCAATTGGGAAACATTTGTTCCGGCAAGAAATCTTTTATTCTCCTTGAACATTATTATTACTATCATCCCTTATCAACAACAATGACCTTCAGAGTTTGAGGAACCCCCCCCCCCCCTCCCCCATGGTGGGTGAAAGTAGAAAAAATTCCGAAAATATATTTGAAACGTTCTGAAAAAACGTACGGGTTTGGTTTATAAGAAGTGACTTTTTATTCTCAAGGAATTTTCGGAACCTCAGTAGTGAGTGTGAGGGAGATTTTTTTCTATCCAGATGTTTTTTCCCTGCCTCTTTCCATTATTATTTCTTATTACTGTTAACGATTTTTAGGGATTCAAAACATCTTCCATCAAGGATCAAATTTTAAAAAATTATCCGAACATTTCGGATATGTTCATATCTTTGACAAGGCTTGGTACATATCGATATATATGTCTTCAGCTGATTATGAGCATATTTATATTTACATTTAGTATGGTGAATAACAAAATATTATTCATACTAGTTTCACTTGCCAACGGTTTTTATTACATTAAAATATGAATAATATTATACGTCAACTACAATCGTTTAATATCCAGTAAATGGGATAGTCTGAATTATGAAAACATGTAATAACGCATGAGTACAGTAGAACCTTGATTATCGGAATGTTGGTTATAGAACGACCGGTTATCCAATTAATTCCGCCAAAAAAACAAAAATAATTTGACGGAACCATGATAAGGAAAATTCCTCCTATAATGTACAATAAAGTTTAATTCCACGCAAATATGTATTGAATGCTATCCCAATTATTGCTTTATGATTTAATAAAATTCGAATATATTAATTGCGATAATCGAGGCTCTACTGTATATACTTATCTGAGAGTAAAATTATTATTCAAATTTCAATTTAGGTCTAGTTAAAGCTATTACATATTATTTTTCACTCATCATATCTTTTGCAGTAATGATAATCATCAAAAAAATGCTTGAAATAGAGTGACTTCTTACACCAACCGCAGCGAATTATTGTTACATTTTTACATATTTCTATTTCACAGTTTGTTTCACAAGAATCCCCGAAGCTGAAAGAAACGGGATTTTCGAACTCGTCTGGCCTCCCATCGATATATCCGCTTTTATACCAAGAATATTTAAAAAAGCTACATCGAGCGGGGGGAAGACAGTTGATTGTGTACTAATGATTGCAATTTGATGATGTTATTCCTTAAATGTAAGTTAATGTCGTAATTTAACAAAATAACCATATCTGAAAAATGCCGAACGAAATTTTTCCATATACGAAATCCATAAACGTCAAGAGGTTGAATTTTCCCTGTAGTTCCTCCAGGAATTTTTTTTATATCTACTTCTTTATCCGTAAAATCTTTTTCGATGTCAGAACAATGGCCACTCCAAGAATCGAGTAACAGTACAGATTTCTTTCCCACAACTGGTAAAAATATTTTTTCCAGCCATATTTTAAAAAGTCCATCAAATAAAATGTATTTGAATTATATTTTTGCAATAAGTATTGTAATACGAAGCAACCATGAATTTCATACCTGAGGTAAGTTTTCCCGAAGCTGAAGCCAATACATAAACATTCTCTGGTCTAAGTAAATTTGCTTCAACAGTGGGTCCAAATTATCCACTTTTTTCCTTTAAAACCAGAAATAAGGGAGAGAAAAGTTTTCCTTCCGCTGATATCAGTGGTTGTATTGTATAACTATGAGTTTTTGTAGGAATGGATTGTAATTCCACTTTTTCTTCGCCTTCAACAGGCAAAGTTCTGCCAGTGTGCATCTCTAATTGAAATCCGCTTTGATCTGAATTATAAACATTTTTTAATCCAATCTTTTCTATATCTTTCCTAACATCTTTAATGAAAGTATCCGCCAACTCTTGTAAGTGCTGGGCATTTTCCAATGTTTTTTTGGTAACAAATTTGTTAATTTTCCCTGACACTATTCTGTAGGCACTCTTAAGTTTAGTTAATCACTTTCTTGAAGCCCTGAATCTATTGTCTTCGAAACCTAATTCTCGTTTGGCTTGCAAAGCCCATATACGCAAATCTTTATCATGAATTATGAGACCAGCATCCCAAGCTGATTTAAAATTTTCTAGCGTGAATTCACAAATTTGAGCAATTTTTTCTCGGAAGGTACCACCTTTATTCAAATAATGGGCCCAACGTCTCAACTGTCTTACTGATTTAACTTTTTTGAATTTTTGTTGAACACTTTGTACACTTAAATTCTTTTTTTTACCACTTATCCAGTAATTGACAGCACGAGTTTTATAGTCGAAAGACAAATCTCCTTCATCTGTAGGAACGTGAGGTGGGGAAGACAATGTATGCATTACTTCATCTTCAACTATCTGTGGGTCTACATCTTTAAAAGGTTCTTGGAAGTCCAAGGTTTCATCAGTGCTAATCTCAACATTATTGAACTCGTTCATCGCATCAAATAATATATGTTCAATTTGGTTCTTCAATTCTATTTCATTATTATTTACCGGAGTCTCTGGTATTTTCAATGATTGAAAAGTAAGAAGTAATAGATTTACTACATGATAGACCATCATTTTTGTAAACACGTTTTCAAAATGTTATTATTGAATAATTCTAGCTAATATTTTATTTAGAACCGAGCACTGAGGATATGTACGAACGATGTAATTTCTGCCGGTTGATTGATTGATTGATTGATTAGAATGTACGGCCAAGACTAAGCAAGGATCCCGGATACGCCGGGCCTACCGTACACCCCTTTTACATATAACAAGATGGAGGGATAGGAAAGGTTGTTAGATATGATAGACTTGACCCGGTTACAGACACCTAAGTAGTCAATAGTTAGTAAAGCACAAGACGGCACAATTATTTTTGTTTTTCGGGATATAAATAATCAGCAATCAACATCCTAAAAAGTAATTGATTAATTAGTAAATGTCCTGAAATAAAATTTCATTATTATAAGGGATTAAATTTTATTTAATACCATTTCCTCTGCCATCCCCTCCCAAAAAAACAAAAAAAAAATGAAGCACTCAATGTCGCGACGCCGGGCCCGCCACACCCCTTTATTATAGCATCTTAAAAAATTGATAATCAATAATGTTGGCATCTTAATGGTCAATTTCCTGAAATAAAATGTCATTATTATGCGTTAGAGATTCCTTATTTTGTACGATATAATTAAATTATTCTTGAATAAAATAATAATAATGTAATGATTATTATAACTAAATTAATTATAATTTGATTATCGTAAAACAAATAAAATAAAATAAATCGAATCCAAATATTGTAGTATCAAACGGATGGTTCCCCTCTTCAACCGATAACCTTACCATCTTTAATAAACCAATATGTTTATTAATAAAAATAAAAATGAAACAAAGACATCTGGTTTCAAAAATAGCTAATCTGGAATCTATAAGGTAATATATCAATAATAAATGTGTCACAGGTTGAAAATCTCCAATACCTAAACAAATTAACCCATTATAATTTATTCCCTATCAGAATTAAAAAAAACTATTAAGCTAATCAGGAATCTGTAAGATGACAGAATTAGTGATAAGTAGCTATTAGCAAATAATCTAATTAAAGAAGTGCCATGATCCCAAAAATACAAAAAAACATCTATGTATTAATATTTGTCTGATTATGGTTATTTTATTGTGTACCCTCCAAGCCAAAAAATAAATCAACCCATAAAATATCCCTCCACCTACACTTCAATGTTACATATAACCATAGTCATTTAATCTATTAAAATAATATTTGTAACAAAATTGTCGTGGGACAAATTAAATCTTAAATATATAATTTAATTAAATTAAAATAAGAAAAATTACAATTAAATTGTAACTACAATTCGACCTATAATTAAAAATTTGTTATCTGGTAAATAGTGGAAATCTATTATATTCCTAGTAACGGCAATTGTCACTTCAATGCAGTTCTTGAAGCAAACTAACTTCGATCTGAAACCATAAATAGCAGTTAACAAACACGATCAATTTGGAAGCTTTATACCCAGTAAAACCTATTGAAAGAGCTATAAGGAAGGAAATTCTTAATTACAAAATATACATCTAAACCAACTCAACCGGGATTAAAACGTGCATGTACAAATTATAATTTATCAATTTCTAATAATAAAACTCAGTATTGATAGCTGTCCAATCAGGAAACTATAAATAAAATATAGTATTAATGTTCATTATCTCAGACGGCTTAAGAATCATAAAATATTTAGACATTTTAACACTTTAAAATGTATTATTATAGTAAATCAAAATACGACCAAGTAGAAGCCGGACAAAATACACGGTTTGCTCGTACGCAGGCCCAAATTGCACGAATGCAGATCCCACCCATCCACATCTCGCACATGTGACGGAGAAACAAAACCCTCAGTCACCCGAGCACAAACTTCGTCCACCCATCCCCAATTCTGATAAAATACCCCTTACCCTCAAGCAAATCTTCACTTAGAACTTCATCATTCTCCGCTAAGACGTCCCTAATCCGATGACTACCGTACAATAGAGAAGAAAACCGAACGAAATTACCACTCTTCATACAATACACTCCAACCAGACTAAAGAAGATACCACCACAGAAAATGGAAAATCTCCAAACGAAAACCACCCCAAAACCAAAAACCAATTCACCAAAAACCGCCGTACCTGCCACAAGGTACAAACCAATAAAGCCAAAAAACTCTCCAAAAAAATTCATATCATTTGCACGAAAGCTTCTCTCCGTGTTTACGTTCCACATACGTACAAATAAAGTCCCTACATTTCGAGACAGCCACATACACATGCATAGACACTGATTAAACAGTTATCTGATTTGTTATTTATATTCATTTCATGCTCGTTCATTACACACACAAATACATATTGAAACACATTTTTACATTAAATTTGCAAGTAAATATGTAAATAAAAGACAACGTGAGTTAAAAATTATACGATAACCAAAAAAACGAAAATCGTCGGTCATCAAACTTGTTTACTCGCAAAAATAACAACAAAAATTTTAACAAATGTAACAAAACAGAATGGAAACAACCCTTTCTCGCCCAAAAATACTCACAATAACCCACTACATGAAAATAATAGTATTTTACACCTTTAGGTGTTATAAAATACAGTTACCTAGAGTTTATATATTTAAATTTTGTAATAAAAATTATGTTTTAATATGTAATAATATAATATATATGTGTTAAAAATGGAAAAACACTTAGCTTGAGCATCGTTTGGAATATAAAAGTCCTATACATATTAAAAAATTACACACAATGCATATGATGCAATCAACAACGGTATCAAAATACATATAAACGAAATTGTTATATACATATTCTGTGCCATTGCAAGCGCATCACACACAAATTATTATAACTATTCAATACGAATAACTTTTCACTTTGCACTTTCACTACTTTTATAACACACAAACTTTTATTAATATTATTATTATTTATTTATCTATGCACATATTATTAATTAATTATTTAATTTGAACACATTTAAATTATTTACTTATTTATATAGAGGAGAGACAAAACACGTCTTTCCTCTACGACGTTCAATCGCCGACCTCCGATGTAATTTCTGCCGGTGTATATATATTTTACTATTTTATTAACGAGATATGACTCTCGTTCAATCAAAGGCGTTGATTAACTGCCTGGAAGGCAGGGTAGGCTCTTGTGGATATAGAAAGTGACGTTCGCCATTTCTATTCTGTCTTACCTTATTTATAGAATTCTTATTCATCAGATTGTCGCTCGACACAAATGATTATCTCTCCCAATGAAAATAGAATGTATATTTTTATTAATTTGTTTTCATCAGAAAATTTTATCTACACGAATACTAATCTATTTTTGAAAAGTTATCAAAATTATTGTTTTCTTTCACAACTACGGAACAAAGAGAAACGTCATTTGTCTATATCCAAATTGGCTGGGCTATATATGAATGAGAATTTAAAGCTTTTTTTGCCATCATTAATGAAATTTGCTGCGAGAAATTCTGAGACTGCTTCGGCGAATAATGTAATATTTCACGAAATTTTTTTCATACTGAGACGATATTCCATATACTTTCGCAATTGTTCTAATTCTCACTAATGTTATTTTCACATAGACTAGAGTACTTCAAGGACTCACTAAAGGGGTAATTAACTCGCTACAGAGGAGAGGTTCCGAAAATTCCTTGAGAATAAAAAGTCACTTCTTATAAACCAAAACCGTACGTTTTTTCAGTACGTTTCAAATATATTTTCGGAATTTTTTCTACTTTCACCCACCATGGGAGAGGGGGGGAGGGGCCTCAAACTCTGAAGATCATTGTTGTTGATAAGGGATGATAGTAATAATAATGTTAAAGGAGAATAAAAGATTTCTTGTCGGAACAAATGTTTCCCAATCGAAAAATTCAACGTTTCGCAAACAAACTTGGAAAATGTATGTACTTTTCGACGTCAGATGTTGCAAGTGGATTCCACCAAATAGAGGTGATTCCAAGAGATATAGAGAAGACAGCATTTATCGTTGATTTTGGACATTATGAGTATATCAGAATGCCCTTTGGCCTTAAGAGTACACCGTCCATGTTTAAGCGTGTGATTTGTATCATTATTTAAAAAAATCACAAAATTAGGGAATTACCCGAAATTTCGAGTATATCTTGAATGTATTTTAAGTATTATTTAAAACGTGATTCTAAAGTGATTCTAATTAAGTGATTTTTAGTGAGTGTGCTCAAAGTTTAACAGGAAAGTTTTTAAAAGTGTATAAAATTTAAAATTATTTATTTTTAATATTGAATTGGTAATAAAAAAGGTAATCTGAAATAATTTATAGACGGCAAAGACGGGTATGCCTAAGATTTGGAAAAAATGCGAAACTTTCCACACGGAATCACTCATATGTATATGTAGATCTCGAGTGGTAACAGTTTATTTAAATGAGTCGCATAAAATTTAAAAGTGTCCTTCCAATCAGTTACATGATCCATCGTGTTTTGAAAAACAAATATTTAAGCACAACGAGTTCGTAAAAAATAATGCTCGTGAAACGACACGTTTACTTTAACAAATTATAAGAGACATAGTATTGTTAAGTGTACCCCTGAAAATCGTGTTCACCTACTTTGACTCAAAAGCATAAAATTTTAAGAAGCCCGATAATGTTTTAAACATTTTAATTCCGGAGCAATTTAAATATTTAGAAGGAGAACAATTCGTATTGACTGAAAAATCTTTTGGTGGAGAAAAGATCATCCTGTTAGAAACTCTTTCGAGCTTGCCAAAGCGTAACGTTGGCGCTTAATGAGTAAAGTAAATCAGTTAAACTAACGCTTGTCCGTCGAATCCAAACTGGTAATCATATACTGGATCTTCAATATGCTCTTTTATTGATGTCAAATACAATTTTCGATGCAGTTTTCAAAATCTCCACATTTGGGTACGGGAAAGTCACCTATTCTTTGTGTTGATGAAAACCTCGTTTAAATTTAGCTACATTACATTAATTACCCTAACTACATAGAGAAAATATGTAGAATCAACAGTAAGTAATATATTTTGTTGTTTCATTAAGACGTTTAAAAGCACAGAACTATGCCTAAAACCAAATTTATTTTCTCCGCATTGCAAATCACTTGTTATCATCTACTCTAAATAACTACTATCTATAACAACTAAATAAAAATTAAAATAAATTATATTATATATTTTGCCGGTCATCCTCATCATAAACTAATGTAACCGAACAAAAACTTTCAACATTTTTTAACGTTATTACACCTAACTCACTACAACACCCAATAAGAAACTTAATGAACTCATCAATGAAAGTTTAAACATTTTCTTTGTATTTTAAATGTTAAAACTGACACCGGTATAGGTTATTAACACATTTTTGATAATTTAAAATTTTATTTCTTATTTCCAGTTAATACATAGCATTCGGCAGAACAGTGAACGTACTTTTTTGGGAAAAGGGCAAAAAATTAGTGGAAATGTATTTGTTGGATGCTTTAGGAAATCCAATACACTTATATGTGATTTTTTTCAAGATTAAGATAAATTGTAAATCAGCAGCCAGAATAAAAGATCACTATTGCGACTTTGGATAAAATCATTGATTTGCACTTATGTACAGTAAAAATCAGTGCTCTGAACCTGCACCGACCAAATTAGCCCGCCTCAATGAAACCTGTACTTTAATTTGTTATACAATTATTACAATTTATTACAACAAATCCCGATTTTATTACATTTATCGTTTTCGAGGAACGAGTGGTTGGTTTAGCGTATAATTAAACCTATACCGCCAAAATTGTAACTTTTGATGTAGCTGTGATATCTGGATGATTCTTAGACCAGAATTTATTACAAATTAATTACATTGAATAAATAGTTCAAGAACAACCCTATATATTGACCAAATATAAATTTCACCAAAACACGATTATTTATGACAAAACATCGATTTTACCAATTTTAATAAATAATTACAACAGATCGCTACCAGATATTGAGTCAAATGTTACTCCTTGGACCTTGTAGAGGCCAGATCAAGCTTATCCAGGTGTGTAATAAATTATCTTTGTGTCAGGTTACACGGAATTGAACACCAAACCGTAAAGGATTCAAACGTCTTCGCCACTCATCCTTTATTTTTTTTTTTCAAAAAACGATTTTTTTCACTTATACACCTCACTTTCACCTACACTTCTCACACTTATTATTTCGTTAACACTTTAATAATTTCAAAAAAAAATCCTTTAATTTTATATCATGTAAAAACGAATTTCAGAGCTATATGAGATGTGTGACTCAAGTATAATTGCTTTTATAGCTAAATAAAAGATCAAATCTTGCATTACGATTTTCAGTACATATACAATACATATTATACATATTATACATATTATACATATTATACATATTATTCATATTACTTGGTAATGCAAAACCGTAAAGCTTCGAGAACAATTTCAACAAAGGAAAACTTAAATACATTCATGTACTTAGTTCATGGTTAGACCTCCAAGCCACTTGTTGGGAACACTCCTCAGTGTCTAATGAACATTCTATTGCCTGATGATTGAGAGGAGATAGGCACAAGTAAGCCAACGATATGCAGTGTTCACGGCCAAATTGAGCCAAACACGTAGCGGGTTGAGCACTTTAACAGTGAAGAAACCACGATCGCCATCATGTCCATGTATAAAGATAAAGCGCTAGGCCTAGGCAACATCGAGGTTAAAGTAATGCAAAGATTGTGGAAAATCATTTGTTGGAGAAACGGCAAAGTGATAATCATCAAAAAACGCGGTGCTTGAAACTACACCGATCCCAAAACATGCAGGCCTATTATGCTGCTGCAATTCTAAAGTAAATTACTAGAGAAATTGATTACTGTAGTATGATGGATGATATTCCAGACTAGCGAAAGAAACAGCTAAAATCAGTTCGAACTTAGAAAAATAGGTCCACAGAGATAGCTATGGTGAAAATGGTTAAAGGCGTTAAAGAAAAAGTACGTCTTTGGAATATTCCTAACTGTATCTTGTGCTTTTGATAATATGTCGTAGCCTACTATAATGAAAGAGGTAAAAAGAATGAACTGACTATTTAATCTTTATTCTACCATAAATAAAACCAACAAAATGTAGCTATTCTCCTCCAAAACCGTTATTATTCAACTCAGAAGTTCACTTCATTAGGATACCATCCAGTGGAAAAATAATACAGATAGTGTCATAACCCTCACGGTAAAAAAGTTGTATTTGTGTTGAAAAGGATAGATAAAGAAAGGAGGGTTTGAAACAAAACACCTTTGCTTAAATAAACGAATGCTAGATGGTAGTATCCATAACCTATCTGTACGCTGGTTGGGCGGATAGAATAAAAAGTCACCACGGAACACTAATGAACGCACTAATGAACGATTTTTGGAAGAAGTGCTATATTATGGCCAATTGATACAGAAATCGGTAATTTTATAACCGATAGTGATGGGATTGAGTATGTTTGGATGAAAATGATATTCTCTGGAATGATTTTTGGCAGAAGTTTTGGTTTATGCCCAGCTGAGACGGTACTTGGTCATTCCTTAATCGACTAAAATTGGATTAAATATGATGGATGGAAATGAAATTCTTAAACGATTTTTGGCAGAAATTCCGAAATATGGCCACCTGAGATGAAAATCGATCATTTCTTAACCGATAATGGTGGGATAGGATATGTTGGATGGAAATGAAACTATAAAATGATTTCAGATTTCAAGTTACATCATAAGACCACCTGAGATAGAACTCGTCCGTTTCTTAACTACATGTTGGCTGGACGGAAGTCGATGGTAAACTACTGTACTCACCAGTGGATGAGAAGGCCAAGTTTAATTTTTTCTCTTTTTTGTAAAAGTGAAAACATTAATACGTCCGAATTTGGAGTCGGATTACTCATCATCGCTAATCGATATCGTCAGTTTGTGATATCTTCACAACTATTGGTCATCGCATTATCGTACTTAGGTTTAATTGGTGTCACTTTGACGTTTCGTTAGGTATCCATGCTTCAAGTGAAGATAAATTCGATTAAACCAATCTTGCTTGCTACATCAACCAAATGGCATTGTCTCAAGAAAAATTCTACAAAACGTATTCAAAATATTGGTGGGTGATTACATTAATCAGATCAGAAGCGTTCTTGAGGTACATCACAGCACCATCAGTTCGACATGCTCTATAATTCTTTGGTTGCAAGCACATATTTCCTAAATAAACGCAATCATATATATGCATAACAGTTCACTAATGCAGGCTGAAAAAGTGTAAACGCTACAAGCAACAAGCACAGCACAGTTTTTTAACATCGAAAAGGTGATCATTAAAAACCGATATTGTTAGCAGCGTAACTATAGCAACGACTTTGGAGAACCTTCGATAGATAATAGAACCGTCCCTAAAATACGGCGAAATCATTTTTCAAAACTTCTCCACAGACAAATACCAACACATACTTATGAATGAAGGTTATTTCGTTTAACTTACAACTAAATAGTTATGCTTTCATTAGAATTATCAGCACAACATATTTTAGCTTCAGTTCAAAGAAGCAAAAACTAAATATATGGTTACTGGAAGGAAGCAAAAGGCAGAGGCCTTTCGGGGGATGGCAAATTTCATGGATCGGAGGTAACTGAACAACTAAAGTTTATGAAGTCATTGAGGATTAAAGCCCGGTTTAGAGTATTAAAGTCTCGCCAAGGGGTTTTCAGGTGCTGGCACGACCAATCATTAACTTTGGTTAGTAGTCTTGGACGTCCACAGCCCGTTAAATACCATCATATACTCGGTTAAGAAATGACCAAGTTCCGACCCAGGTGGCCGTATTCCAGAACTTCTTCCAAAAAACATTTAAGAACCCCATTTTCATCCAATATCCCCAATCCTTTCATAATCGGTTAACAAATGGTCGAGCTCTGTCCTATATGGCCATTTTCCAGAACTACTTCCTCATTTCATATTCAGCCAGTCAATTTTGCAAACTACGATAAAGTGGCATACGATAAATTGTCCACACGATGAGTTGTACCTATCTAATATAAACTGTTATACAGTTAAATGTTCACGTTAAATAGAAACACTATTAATTCTTTACGACAAAGCAATTGTCATCTCGCAGACAATGATAGACGTCGCAGTTATGTAGAGAAAAACAATTTTGTCTGGGCAGCCGGCAAGCTGGTATTTATGTTGCTCATTAAGTTAGTGGGCTGAAGAAATTCTGTGACAATATTTTAAGCGCAAGACGGACGGACACTGAACGCGATCTTTAAACTTGCATTGATAATATTTCTTAAACACCGTAATTAGAAATTTATTATTACAATTGACAGATGTATGAAAAAAACATAAAGAAAAAATCTCAAAATTGCACCCGGTTACGGTCCATAGAAATCTTCCATCGTCGTTAATAAATGATAAGAAATCTATTTGATAATAGATGCCGCGCAAAGCAAATAATCTGTTATTTAGATCATACAGTAAACCCTCGATTTAACGGACGCCCGATTTAACGGACGATCGATTTAACGGGCGCTTGATTTAACGGACGCTCGATTTAACGGACAATTTTTTTATTTTCCATTTTTCGGTTATCGATTATGATGGGATTGGGTATGTTGGATGGAAATGGGGTTCTTAAATGATTTTGGGAAGAAGTTCTGGAATATGGCCACCTGGGACGGAGCTCGATCAATTCTTAACCGATTTTAATGTGATTGGGTATGTTGGATGAAAATGGGATTCTTAAACGTTTTTTTAGAGGAAACTCTGGAATAAGGCGGAAACTTGATCAATTCTTAACCGATTAAAATGGGGTTTGGTATTTTGGATGGAAATAGGAATCTTAAATGATTTTTAGAAGAAGTTCTGGAATATGGCCACTTGGGACGGAACTCGATTAATTCTTAACCGATTATAATGAGGTTTGATATTTTGGATGGAAATACAATTCTTAAACGATTTTGGAAAGAAATTCTCGAATATAGTTCCTGGGACGGAACTCGATCAATTCTTTACTGACTGATTATGAAGGGATTGAGTATGTTGAATTGAAATAGGTATATTAAATTATTTTTGGAAGAAGTTCTGGAATATGGCCATCTGGGACGGAACTCGATCAATTCTCAAACGATTATAATGGGATTGAATAAGCTGGATGGAAATGGGATTCTTAAATAATTTTTGGAAGAAGTTCCGGAATATGGCCAACTAGGACAGGACTCGGTCATTTCTTATCCCATTATGATGGGATTGGGTATGTCGAATGGAAAAGGAACTCTTAATTGATTTGTTTAAGAAATTCTGGATATCGCCACAAAACTTGGTAATTTAAACTAGAACGGTTATGCTTGCATGTTTTTGGTAAGGCAGGATGCCTTAACATCTATCACCAGTAAGTAACCCACTCATGGGATTAGTGGGTTGAGCGGCAGGTCAAACTATCACATAGGGCTCGGATAAATTTATATTACTCTTATCACCAATGACCTCGAAAACTGTTCACGGGAACATGGAACATGCTGTCTTCTAAGATCATGAGATCTTCAGAACCTTTAGAACCAAGGGAAAATTTACACTTTTGAGGTACTTGCAATACAAGAAATAATGGCTATATTCCAGAACTTCTTCCAAAAATTATTTGGTAATATCATTTCATTCACAATGCCCAATTTCTCTCCTAGGACATCATGTCCCAGAACTTCTTCCGAAAATCGTTTAAGAATCCTATTTCCATCCAAAATACCAAACCCCATCATAAACTGTTAGAATTGATCGAGTTCCGTCCAAAGTGGCCATATCTCAGAACTTCTTCCAAAAATCATGTAATAATCTCATGATCGAGTTCCGTCTCAGGTGGCCATATTCCAGAAATTCATTCAATAATAATTTAAGAATACCATCACACCCAACCCCAATCCCAACATAATCAGCTAAAAAACGCCTGAGTTCCTTCCCAAATGGCCATACTCCAGAACTTTTTCTAAAAACTGTTTATGAATCGCATTGCCATCCAACAAACAAATCCCTCCATAATCGGTTAAGAGATAAACGAGTTCTGTCCTAGGTGGCCACACTCCAAAAAAGTGCAAAATCTATAGTCGATTAAATTTAAAAACTTTCCATTCGGATTTAACGAACATTCGGATTTAACGGACTCCCCAATTAGTCCGTTAAATCGAGCGTTGACTGTATTTATTATTAGTAGCTATTCCATATTTTTAGATAGATGTATTTAGTTAATTAGAGATTTTAAACAAATTTTTAATTTAAAAAATTCATATATTTACGCCAACTTCAATAGTGTGTAACTTGCTTAGATTTCCGGCGGTTTAGGTCAGATTAGGAGTCGGTCCAATAATTTATGTGATTCAACATCAAAATGCAAACTTATTTGGTCCCTAGGATAATTAGATAATCGCCAGCCTACGTCAAAATATAGGGCAAATTATGAGAAATAACATTTTCCAGGTTGTTGACGTTGTCTACATTGTCGACGGTAGGGACACAGAAAATCGCAATGTAATCTACGAAATAAATTAACTCAAGCTTACATTAATTTTCGTTTTTATAGCGTCTACTTACATACAACTACATCACACCCTTACAAAAATAAATTCTCAAATTAAATTAAACATTTCTAGATTAAAAGCCACGCTTACACCAACACTCCACTTTTATCTTATTAATTTTTACAACAGGTGCCAAAATTATTCTACATTTTAATTACATCAACGTACCAAAAAAAATTAATTAACTCGATAAAATAATTTATCGATTTATTAATTATTTGTTTTTTTTTCTGTTTTATACACACATATATTCAAACATAAACTTATACACACATACATTATAAATTATTTTTGGGGTTATGTAATTATAACTTTACAATATGAGAAGTTTTTTTTTGCTAATTGATTCTAATTTACATAAACCTTAAATCATTGAGAGAAAACAGGAAAATCGATAAACTTCCTAGTAATGTTAATTAGAAGGTGGTAAAACCTACCGTATTTTAATGCGTGTGTGTGGGTTTGTCTACCATGATATATGTCTATTCATTGTGTTATAAGAGTATATGTACATAGGTATAACGATGTTCGTTTACTTCATAAACATCTACTATATGTAGGTATGAATAATACGTTAAAATAATTATTTGGTTAATTTAGAAATGTTTACATGTTGTTTGTGACATAACACACATAAAATTTTCGTCGAATTACTAATTTATACAATGATCCCACCCCCTCTCCCCCATCCATATCCATACGCCGGAGTTGTGTCAACATTAAAATATTTATAATTCTTATTCATTACTTCTCGCTGGTGACAGATTCTACGAAAATTTAAATATTATAGAACGTCGTAATCGTTCATCGCTGATTCATCGCTCGACTTTAACAAGTTCAATCTTGAACTAGTTAATTTTGTTATATTCCATCATTTAAAGGTTCACTTAGGAAAACTAGGTTTTAAAACTGACTAAAATCCAAATATTTTTAAAGAATTTAAATCCAATCTCCTCAAATTTTTTTAGATTTGTGAAGAGTGTTTTTTTAAGCCCGATAGAACGTGAAATTGTAAAAAATAACACAAAAAATTAAATTGTAATCAAAAGTTTTTTTTTTCGAAAGATCAATATATGGCATTAATAGTTGATAATGATTTCGGGCATATGGGCACTGCGGCTGTTCTTGACGAAACGCATTCAGGACGTCCAAATTTGGGCCACTTTTTCGAACACTGCTGGCCGTATGTCACGAATACCACGAACAATGCTGGCCTCCAAGGCGTCAATTGTTACTGGTTTATCAGCATAAACCAGTGACTTCACTTAGCTCCACAAAAAATAATCGAGAGGTGACAATGACAGGACAATTGACAGGTCCATTTCTCAAAATCAACTTATCGCCAATTTTTGATTTTAATAAGTCGATGGTTGCGGTCGCCGTATGGCACGTAGCGCCATCCTGTTGAAACCACATCAATGGCATCGATATTTTCAAATAAAAAATCATTGATCATGGTGCAGTAATAAAAATCACGAAGTCGTCTATAATGATGATGATTTGCCAGAGTATACTGAGATCTGCCAGAATATTTCTTTCATAAATTTTTTTTGCTTAATTTCAAGTTCCATCGGGCTTAAAAAACACCCATTGGATAGCTCGTTTAATTAGAGAAAAATTCAAAAATTCAAAATAATTTTCATGGGCATGATTTTTTAGCAGCATTCCAACGGATTTTTAGAATTACTTCAACCCGGACTATGACACAAGCACGACGAAAACTCTCCAAATCTGTATGTGATATGGTGAGAGCCTTACAAATATGCCCAAACAAAATATTCGAGAGGATGAAAACATTAAAGATCAGGTGATCATTGCATGAATCCACTTTTCAATTTATGTCATTTGTAAGTCAGAGATCAAAAGCTATTGCTGGTAGTTTCAATGATTCTTTGAATAACTCTTAATATTTGGGTTCACTTTCAACCCTGACCAACGAGCGCAAACCATAACATATTCAGGTTTTTGTACAACAACTTCATTTCCTTCGGGAGGTGCTTGTAGAGAAAAATATTAAAATTTATAGGATTGTTGCATTGTTTAGTTTTAAACCGCTTCTCATTGGTAGCAATTATTGGCTGTATTAGCACTTTGAACTTTTCAGTCATGGGCGTGAGCTTCATTTTGTAGAATTTTTTGCATATTTTTCGAAATATCCAAAGATTTCAATCTAAGAAATTTTGCGGCATTTTTCAATGCAACCTTTGTATCTAATCGTGTATCAGATTTAGATACAAAGCATGCATCGAATCGTTGCGTCTAAAACTAATGCAATAATTGTATCGAAACGAAATTCCACTATAACTTGAGGTTAACTATTGTTTAGCGAATTTAAAATAATTCGCTAAGACAATGAGTTGATACTTTGTCTGTAAAGTCAAAGTATTTTTCATATATTTGTAGCATCGCCAGCAGTACAGTTTGACGAGACATCTGAATTTTTTATTAGAGATATTAAAATCTCGTAAAATCAACAACAACAAACTTTTTTTTACAGTAGATGTAAATAAAACTTAACTAGGGGAAAAATTTACTAATATGCTTTGAGCCAAAAAAAAAATAGTTTGACTTTATTTCAAAGCAAATTTGAATGTAACCCTCAACTCACTTTACGATACAACTTGTATCGATAAGAACAAGTGCAAAATCTATAGTCGATTAAATTTAAAAACTTTCCATTCGCATTTAACGGACTCCCCAATTAGAGATTCTCTCTATCTCTCTATCTCTCTATCTCTCTATCTCTATCTCTCTATCTCTCTATCTCTCTATCTCTCTATCTCTCTATCTCTCTATCTCCATATCTCTCTATCTCTCTATCTCTCTATCTCTCTATCTCTCTATCTCTCTATCTCTCTATCTTTCTATCTCTCTATCTCTCTATCTCTCTATCTCTCTATCTCTCTATCTCTCTATCTCTCTATCTCTCTATCTCTCTATCTCTCTATCTCTCTATCCCTCTATCCCTCTATCTCTCTATCTCTCTATCTCTCTATCTCTCTATCTCTCTATCTCTCTATCTCTCTATCTCTCTATCTCTCTATCTCTCTATCTCTCTATCTCTCTATCTCTCTATCTCTCTATCTCTCTATCTCTCTATCTCTCTATCCCTCTATCCCTCTATCTCTCTATCTCTCTATCTCTCTATCTCTCTATCTCTCTATCTCTCTATCTCTCTATCTCTCTATCTCTCTATCTCTCTATCTCTCTATCTCTCTATCTCTCTATCTCTCTATCTCTCTATCTCTCTATCTCTCTATCTCTCTATCTCTCTATCTCTCTATCTCTCTATCTCTCTATCTCTCTATCTCTCTATCTCTCTATCTCTCTATCTCTCTATCTCTCTATCTCTCTATCTCTCTATCTCTCTATCTCTCTATCTCTCTATCTCTCTATCTCTCTATCTCTCTATCTCTCTATCTCTCTATCTCTCTATCTCTCTATCTCTCTATCTCTCTATCTCTCTATCTCTCTATCTCTCTATCTCTCTATCTCTCTATCTCTCTATCTCTCTATCTCTCTATCTCTCTATCTCTCTATCTCTCTATCTCTCTATCTCTCTATCTCTCTATCTCTCTATCTCTCTATCTCTCTATCTCTCTATCTCTCTATCTCTCTATCTCTCTATCTCTCTATCTCTCTATCTCTCTATCTCTCTATCTCTCTATCTCTCTATCTCTCTATCTCTCTATCTCTCTATCTCTCTATCTCTCTATCTCTCTATCTCTCTATCTCTCTATCTCTCTATCTCTCTATCTCTCTATCTCTCTATCTCTCTATCTCTCTATCTCTCTATCTCTCTATCTCTCTATCTCTCTATCTCTCTATCTCTCTATCTCTCTATCTCTCTATCTCTCTATCTCTCTATCTCTCTATCTCTCTATCTCTCTATCTCTCTATCTCTCTATCTCTCTATCTCTCTATCTCTCTATCTCTCTATCTCAATCTCAATCTCAATCTCAATCTCTATCTCTATCTCTATCTCTATCTCTATCTCTATCTCTATCTCTATCTCTATCTCTATCTCTATCTCTATCTCTATCTATATCTCTATCTCTATCTCTATCTCTATCTCTATCTATCTATCTATCTATCTATCTATCTTTATCTCCCTCTCTCTATATCTTCCAATCTCTATCTCTTTCTCTATCTCTATCTCTGTCTTTCTCTATCACGATCTCTCTCTATCTCTCTCTTTCTCTCTCTATCTTTCTCTTTACTTCTCATTTTACTTAACCCACTCTTTGTTCTTTGTCTTCTGTGGATAATGAGATAATGAAGAAGAAGGAGATTGTAGGACCCGGGTGAAGCACAAGGAGAAGGAATAGGAGGAGATTTTCCTTCCTCCATTCCAAGATAAGTGAAATAGACTTTCCTTCTCCTTTTCCCAGCTCTTTACTTCTCATTGTACTTAACCCACACTTTGTTCATTGTCTTTTGTGGAAAAGGAGATAATGAAAAAGATCGAGATTGTAGGACTCGGGATTGTAGGACTGTGAAGCAGAAGGAGAAAGAAAAGGAGGAGATTTTCCTTCCTCCTTTCCTAGATAAGTGAAAGAGATTTTCCTTCTACTTCTCCTAGCCCTTATTTTTACATTCATTGTATCGAAGATTGGCCAGTACCCAGAGATTTCCAATGTACATAGTATATATGTATATTTAGCTTAAGACATCCCAAACAAATAAAAATTATCCCCATTTTAATACGATGAGGTAGAACGATTTGTTATTTCGCCCGAACTTGATCAATTTTTACAAATTTTGTATAAATGAAATTTACACATTCATTGTATCGAAGATTGGCCAGTACCCAGAGATTTCCAACGGACATGGTATATATGTATTTCTAGCTTAAGACATCCCAAACAAATAAAAATTATCCCCAATTTAATACGATGAGGTAGAACGATTTGTTATTTCGCCCGAACTTGATCAATTTTTACAAATTTGGTATAAATGAAATTTACACATTCATTGTATCGAAGATTGGCCAGTACCCAGAGATTTCCTACGGACATGGTATATATGTATTTCTAGCTTAAGACATCCCAAACAAATAAAAATTATCCCCATTTTAATACGATGAGGTAGAACGATTTGTTATTTCGCCCGAACTTGATCAATTTTTACAAATTTGGTATAAATGTAATTTACACATTCATTGTATCGAAGATTGGCCAGTACCCAGAGATTTCCAACGGACATGGTATATATGTATTTCTAGCTTAAGACATCCCAAACAAATAAAAGTTATCCTTATTTTAATACGATGAGGTAGAACGATTTGTTATTTCGCCCGAACTTGATCAATTTTTACAAATTTGGTATAAATGAAATTTACACATTCATTGTATCGAAGATTGGCGAGTACCCAGAGATTTCCAACGGACATGGTATATATGTGTTTCTAGCTTAAGACATCCCAAACAAATAAAAGTTATCCCCATTTTAATACGATGAGGTAGAACGATTTGTTATTTCGCCCGAACTTGATCAATTTTTACAAATTTGGTATAAATGAAATTTACACATTCATTGTATCGAAGATTGGCCAGTACCCAGAGATTTCCAACGGACATGGTATATATGTATTTCTAGTTTAAGACATCCCAAACAAATAAAAATTATCCCCAATTTAATACGATGAGGTAGAACGATTTGTTATTTCGCCCGAACTTGATCAATTTTTACAAATTTGGTATAAATGTAATTTACACATTCATTGTATCGAAGATTGGCCAGTACCCAGAGATTTCCAACGGACATGGTATATATGTATTTCTAGCTTAAGACATCCCAAACAAATAAAAGTTATCCTTATTTTAATACGATGAGGTAGAACGATTTGTTATTTCGCCCGAACTTGATCAATTTTTACAAATTTGGTATAAATGAAATTTACACATTCATTGTATCGAAGATTGGCGAGTACCCAGAGATTTCCAACGGACATGGTATATATGTGTTTCTAGCTTAAGACATCCCAAACAAATAAAAGTTATCCCCATTTTAATACGATGAGGTAGAACGATTTGTTATTTCGCCCGAACTTGATCAATTTTTACAAATTTGGTATAAATGAAATTTACACATTCATTGTATCGAAGATTGGCCAGTACCCAGAGATTTCCAACGGACATGGTATATATGTATTTCTAGTTTAAGACATCCCAAACAAATAAAAATTATCCCCAATTTAATACGATGAGGTAGAACGATTTGTTATTTCGCCCGAACTTGATCAATTTTTACAAATTTGGTATAAATGAAATTTACACATTCATTGTATCGAAGATTGGCCAGTACCCAGAGATTTCCAACGGACATGGTATATATGTATTTCTAGTTTAAGACATCCCAAACAAATAAAAATTAACCACATTTTAATACGATGAGGTAGAACGATTTGTTATTTCGCCCGAACTTGATCAATTTTTACAAATTTGGTATAAATGAAATTTACACATTCATTGTATCGAAGATTGGCCAGTACCCAGAGATTTCCAACGGACATGGTATATATGTATTTCTAGTTTAAGACATCCCAAACAAATAAAAATTAACCACATTTTAATACGATGAGGTAGAACGATTTGTTATTTCGCCCGAACTTGATCAATTTTTACAAATTTGGTATAAATGAAATTTACACATTCATTGTATCGAAGATTGGCCAGTACCCAGAGATTTCCAACGGACATGGTATATATGTATTTTTAGCTTAAGACATCCCAAACAAATAAAAATTATCCCCATTTTAATACGATGAGGTAGAACGATTTGTTATTTCGCCCGAACTTGATCAATTTTTACAAATTTGGTTTAAATGAAATTTACACATTCATTGTGTCGAAGATTGGCGAGTACCCAGAGATTTCCAACGGACATGGTATATATGTATATTTAGCTTAAGACATCCCAAACAAATAAAATTTATCCCCATTTTAATACGATGAGGCAGAACGATTTGTTATTTCGCCCGAACTTGATCAATTTTTACAAATTTGGTATAAATGAAATTTACACATTCATTGTGTCGAAGATTGGCCAGTACCCAGAGATTTCCAACGGACATGGTATATATGTATATTTAGCTTAAGACATCCCAAACAAATAAAAATTATCCCCATTTTAATACGATGAGGCAGAACGATTTGTTATTTCGCCCGCACTTGATCAATTTTTACAAATTTGGTATAAATGAAATTTACACATTCATTGTGTCGAAGATTGGCGAGTACCCAGAGATTTCCAACGGACATGGTATATATGTATATTTAGCTTAAGACATCCCAAACAAATAAAAATTATCCCCATTTTAATACGATGAGGTAGAACGATTTGTTATTTCGCCCGAACTTGATCAATTTTTACAAATTTGGTATAAATGAAATTTACACATTCATTGTGTCGAAGATTGGCGAGTACCCAGAGATTTCCAACGGACATGGTATATATGTATATTTAGCTTAAGACATCCCAAACAAATAAAAATTATCCCTATTTTAATACGATGAGGTAGAACGATTTGTTATTTCGCCCGAACTTGATCAATTTTTACAAATTTGGTATAAATGAAATTTACACATTCATTGTATAGAAGATTGGCGAGTTACCAGAGATTTCCAACGGACATGATATATATGTATATTTAGCTTAAGACATCCCAAATAAATAAAAATTATCCCCATTTTAATACGATGAGGTAGAACGATTTGTTATTTCGCCCAAACTTGATCAATTTTTACAAATTTGGTATAAATGAAATTTACACATTCATTGTATAGAAGATTGGCGAGTTACCAGAGATTTCCAACGGACATGATATATATGTATATTTAGCTTAAGACATCCCAAATAAATAAAAATTATCCCCATTTTAATACGATGAGGTAGAACGATTTGTTATTTCGCCCAAACTTGATCAATTTTTACAAATTTGGTATAAATGAAATTTACACATTCATTGTGTCGAAGATTGGCGAGTACCCAGAGATTTCCAACGGACATGGTATATATGTATATTTAGCTTAAGACATCCCAAACAAATAAAAATTATCCCCATTTTAATACGATGAGGTAGAACGATTTGTTATTTCGCCCGAACTTGATCAATTTTTACAAATTTGGTATAAATGAAATTTACACATTCATTGTATAGAAGATTGGCGAGTTACCAGAGATTTCCAACGGACATGATATATATGTATATTTAGCTTAAGACATCCCAAATAAATAAAAATTATCCCCATTTTAATACGATGAGGTAGAACGATTTGTTATTTCGCCCAAACTTGATCAATTTTTACAAATTTGGTATAAATGAAATTTACACATTCATTGTGTCGAAGATTGGCGAGTACCCAGAGATTTCCAACGGACATGGTATATATGTATATTTAGCTTAAGACATCCCAAACAAATAAAAATTATCCCCATTTTAATACGATGAGGTAGAACGATTTGTTATTTCGCCCGAACTTGATCAATTTTTACAAATTTGGTATAAATGAAATTTACACATTCATTGTATCGAAGATTGGCGAGTACCCAGAGATATCCAACGGACATGGTATATATGTATTTCTAGTTTAAGACATCCCAAACAAATAAAAATTAACCACATTTTAATACGATGAGGTAGAACGATTTGTTATTTCGCCCGAACTTGATCAATTTTTACAAATTTGGTATAAATGAAATTTACACATTCATTGTATCGAAGATTGGCGAGTACCCAGAGATTTCCAACGGACATGGTATATATGTATTTCTAGCTTAAGACATCCCAAACAAATAAAAATTATCCCCAATTTAATACGATGAGGTAGAACGATTTGTTATTTCGCCCGAACTTGATCAATTTTTACAAATTTGGTATAAATGAAATTTACACATTCATTGTATCGAAGATTGGCCAGTACCCAGAGATTTCCAACGGACATGGTATATATGTATTTCTAGTTTAAGACATCCCAAACAAATAAAAATTATCCCCAATTTAATACGATGAGGTAGAACGATTTGTTATTTCGCCCGAACTTGATCAATTTTTACAAATTTGGTATAAATGAAATTTACACATTCATTGTATCGAAGATTGGCCAGTACCCAGAGATTTCCAACGGACATGGTATATATGTATTTCTAGTTTAAGACATCCCAAACAAATAAAAATTAACCACATTTTAATACGATGAGGTAGAACGATTTGTTATTTCGCCCGAACTTGATCAATTTTTACAAATTTGGTATAAATGAAATTTACACATTCATTGTATCGAAGATTGGCCAGTACCCAGAGATTTCCAACGGACATGGTATATATGTATTTCTAGTTTAAGACATCCCAAACAAATAAAAATTAACCACATTTTAATACGATGAGGTAGAACGATTTGTTATTTCGCCCGAACTTGATCAATTTTTACAAATTTGGTATAAATGAAATTTACACATTCATTGTATCGAAGATTGGCCAGTACCCAGAGATTTCCAACGGACATGGTATATATGTATTTCTAGCTTAAGACATCCCAAACAAATAAAAATTATCCCCAATTTAATACGATGAGGTAGAACGATTTGTTATTTCGCCCGAACTTGATCAATTTTTACAAATTTGGTTAAATGAAATTTACACATTCATTGTGTCGAAGATTGGCGAGTACCCAGAGATTTCCAACGGACATGGTATATATGTATATTTAGCTTAAGACATCCCAAACAAATAAAATTTATCCCCATTTTAATACGATGAGGTAGAACGATTTGTTATTTCGCCCGAACTTGATCAATTTTTACAAATTTGGTTTAAATGAAATTTACACATTCATTGTATAGAAGATTGGCGAGTTACCAGAGATTTCCAACGGACATGATATATATGTATATTTAGCTTAAGACATCCCAAATAAATAAAATTTATCCCCATTTTAATACGATGAGGTAGAACGATTTGTTATTTCGCCCAAACTTGATCAATTTTTACAAATTTGGTATAAATGAAATTTACACATTCATTGTGTTGAAGATTGGCGAGTACCCAGAGATTTCCAACGGACATGGTATATATGTATTTTTAGCTTAAGACATCCCAAACAAATAAAAG
The DNA here is from genome assembly GCA_947310385.1 of Nephrotoma appendiculata. Classification (NCBI taxonomy): domain Eukaryota; kingdom Metazoa; phylum Arthropoda; class Insecta; order Diptera; family Tipulidae; genus Nephrotoma; species Nephrotoma appendiculata. The sequence goes on from OX371223.1 coordinate 320,469,701, forward strand.
TTATCCCCATTTTAATACGATGAGGTAGAACGATTTGTTATTTCGCCCGAACTTGATCAATTTTTACAAATTTGGTATAAATGAAATTTACACATTCATTGTATCGAAGATTGGCCAGTACCCAGAGATTTCCAACGGACATGGTATATATGTATTTCTAGTTTAAGACATCCCAAACAAATAAAAATTATCCCCAATTTAATACGATGAGGTAGAACGATTTGTTATTTCGCCCGAACTTGATCAATTTTTACAAATTTGGTATAAATGAAATTTACACATTCATTGTATCGAAGATTGGCCAGTACCCAGAGATTTCCAACGGACATGGTATATATGTATTTCTAGTTTAAGACATCCCAAACAAATAAAAATTAACCACATTTTAATACGATGAGGTAGAACGATTTGTTATTTCGCCCGAACTTGATCAATTTTTACAAATTTGGTATAAATGAAATTTACACATTCATTGTATCGAAGATTGGCCAGTACCCAGAGATTTCCAACGGACATGGTATATATGTATTTCTAGTTTAAGACATCCCAAACAAATAAAAATTAACCACATTTTAATACGATGAGGTAGAACGATTTGTTATTTCGCCCGAACTTGATCAATTTTTACAAATTTGGTATAAATGAAATTTACACATTCATTGTATCGAAGATTGGCCAGTACCCAGAGATTTCCAACGGACATGGTATATATGTATTTTTAGCTTAAGACATCCCAAACAAATAAAAATTATCCCCATTTTAATACGATGAGGTAGAACGATTTGTTATTTCGCCCGAACTTGATCAATTTTTACAAATTTGGTTTAAATGAAATTTACACATTCATTGTGTCGAAGATTGGCGAGTACCCAGAGATTTCCAACGGACATGGTATATATGTATATTTAGCTTAAGACATCCCAAACAAATAAAATTTATCCCCATTTTAATACGATGAGGCAGAACGATTTGTTATTTCGCCCGAACTTGATCAATTTTTACAAATTTGGTATAAATGAAATTTACACATTCATTGTGTCGAAGATTGGCCAGTACCCAGAGATTTCCAACGGACATGGTATATATGTATATTTAGCTTAAGACATCCCAAACAAATAAAAATTATCCCCATTTTAATACGATGAGGCAGAACGATTTGTTATTTCGCCCGCACTTGATCAATTTTTACAAATTTGGTATAAATGAAATTTACACATTCATTGTGTCGAAGATTGGCGAGTACCCAGAGATTTCCAACGGACATGGTATATATGTATATTTAGCTTAAGACATCCCAAACAAATAAAAATTATCCCCATTTTAATACGATGAGGTAGAACGATTTGTTATTTCGCCCGAACTTGATCAATTTTTACAAATTTGGTATAAATGAAATTTACACATTCATTGTGTCGAAGATTGGCGAGTACCCAGAGATTTCCAACGGACATGGTATATATGTATATTTAGCTTAAGACATCCCAAACAAATAAAAATTATCCCTATTTTAATACGATGAGGTAGAACGATTTGTTATTTCGCCCGAACTTGATCAATTTTTACAAATTTGGTATAAATGAAATTTACACATTCATTGTATAGAAGATTGGCGAGTTACCAGAGATTTCCAACGGACATGATATATATGTATATTTAGCTTAAGACATCCCAAATAAATAAAAATTATCCCCATTTTAATACGATGAGGTAGAACGATTTGTTATTTCGCCCAAACTTGATCAATTTTTACAAATTTGGTATAAATGAAATTTACACATTCATTGTATAGAAGATTGGCGAGTTACCAGAGATTTCCAACGGACATGATATATATGTATATTTAGCTTAAGACATCCCAAATAAATAAAAATTATCCCCATTTTAATACGATGAGGTAGAACGATTTGTTATTTCGCCCAAACTTGATCAATTTTTACAAATTTGGTATAAATGAAATTTACACATTCATTGTGTCGAAGATTGGCGAGTACCCAGAGATTTCCAACGGACATGGTATATATGTATATTTAGCTTAAGACATCCCAAACAAATAAAAATTATCCCCATTTTAATACGATGAGGTAGAACGATTTGTTATTTCGCCCGAACTTGATCAATTTTTACAAATTTGGTATAAATGAAATTTACACATTCATTGTATAGAAGATTGGCGAGTTACCAGAGATTTCCAACGGACATGATATATATGTATATTTAGCTTAAGACATCCCAAATAAATAAAAATTATCCCCATTTTAATACGATGAGGTAGAACGATTTGTTATTTCGCCCAAACTTGATCAATTTTTACAAATTTGGTATAAATGAAATTTACACATTCATTGTGTCGAAGATTGGCGAGTACCCAGAGATTTCCAACGGACATGGTATATATGTATATTTAGCTTAAGACATCCCAAACAAATAAAAATTATCCCCATTTTAATACGATGAGGTAGAACGATTTGTTATTTCGCCCGAACTTGATCAATTTTTACAAATTTGGTATAAATGAAATTTACACATTCATTGTATCGAAGATTGGCGAGTACCCAGAGATATCCAACGGACATGGTATATATGTATTTCTAGTTTAAGACATCCCAAACAAATAAAAATTAACCACATTTTAATACGATGAGGTAGAACGATTTGTTATTTCGCCCGAACTTGATCAATTTTTACAAATTTGGTATAAATGAAATTTACACATTCATTGTATCGAAGATTGGCGAGTACCCAGAGATTTCCAACGGACATGGTATATATGTATTTCTAGCTTAAGACATCCCAAACAAATAAAAATTATCCCCAATTTAATACGATGAGGTAGAACGATTTGTTATTTCGCCCGAACTTGATCAATTTTTACAAATTTGGTATAAATGAAATTTACACATTCATTGTATCGAAGATTGGCCAGTACCCAGAGATTTCCAACGGACATGGTATATATGTATTTCTAGTTTAAGACATCCCAAACAAATAAAAATTATCCCCAATTTAATACGATGAGGTAGAACGATTTGTTATTTCGCCCGAACTTGATCAATTTTTACAAATTTGGTATAAATGAAATTTACACATTCATTGTATCGAAGATTGGCCAGTACCCAGAGATTTCCAACGGACATGGTATATATGTATTTCTAGTTTAAGACATCCCAAACAAATAAAAATTAACCACATTTTAATACGATGAGGTAGAACGATTTGTTATTTCGCCCGAACTTGATCAATTTTTACAAATTTGGTATAAATGAAATTTACACATTCATTGTATCGAAGATTGGCCAGTACCCAGAGATTTCCAACGGACATGGTATATATGTATTTCTAGTTTAAGACATCCCAAACAAATAAAAATTAACCACATTTTAATACGATGAGGTAGAACGATTTGTTATTTCGCCCGAACTTGATCAATTTTTACAAATTTGGTATAAATGAAATTTACACATTCATTGTATCGAAGATTGGCCAGTACCCAGAGATTTCCAACGGACATGGTATATATGTATTTCTAGCTTAAGACATCCCAAACAAATAAAAATTATCCCCAATTTAATACGATGAGGTAGAACGATTTGTTATTTCGCCCGAACTTGATCAATTTTTACAAATTTGGTTAAATGAAATTTACACATTCATTGTGTCGAAGATTGGCGAGTACCCAGAGATTTCCAACGGACATGGTATATATGTATATTTAGCTTAAGACATCCCAAACAAATAAAATTTATCCCCATTTTAATACGATGAGGTAGAACGATTTGTTATTTCGCCCGAACTTGATCAATTTTTACAAATTTGGTTTAAATGAAATTTACACATTCATTGTATAGAAGATTGGCGAGTTACCAGAGATTTCCAACGGACATGATATATATGTATATTTAGCTTAAGACATCCCAAATAAATAAAATTTATCCCCATTTTAATACGATGAGGTAGAACGATTTGTTATTTCGCCCAAACTTGATCAATTTTTACAAATTTGGTATAAATGAAATTTACACATTCATTGTGTTGAAGATTGGCGAGTACCCAGAGATTTCCAACGGACATGGTATATATGTATATTTAGCTTAAGACATCCCAAACAAATAAAAATTATCCCCATTTTAATACGATGAGGTAGAACGATTTGTTATTTCGCCCGAACTTGATCAATTTTTACAAATTTGGTATAAATGAAATTTACACATTCATTGTATAGAAGATTGGCGAGTTACCAGAGATTTCCAACGGACATGATATATATGTATATTTAGCTTAAGACATCCCAAATAAATAAAATTTATCCCCATTTTAATACGATGAGGTAGAACGACTTGTTATTTCGCCCAAACTTGATCAATTTTTACAAATTTGGTATAAATGAAATTTACACATTCATTGTGTCGAAGATTGGCGAGTACCCAGAGATTTCCAACGGACATGGTATATATGTATATTTAGCTTAAGACATCCCAAACAAATAAAAATTATCCCCATTTTAATACGATGAGGTAGAACGATTTGTTATTTCGCCCGAACTTGATCAATTTTTACAAATTTGGTATAAATGAAATTTACACATTCATTGTATCGAAGATTGGCGAGTACCCAGAGATTTCCAACGGACATGGTATATATGTATATTTAGCTTAAGACATCCCAAACAAATAAAAATTATCCCCATTTTAATACGATGAGGTAGAACGATTTGTTATTTCGCCCGAACTTGATCAATTTTTACAAATTTGGTATAAATGAAATTTACACATTCATTGTATCGAAGATTGGCCAGTACCCAGAGATTTCCAATGTACATAGTATATATGTATATTTAGCTTAAGACATCCCAAACAAATAAAAATTATCCCCATTTTAATACGATGAGGTAGAACGATTTGTTATTTCGCCCGAACTTGATCAATTTTTACAAATTTGGTATAAATGAAATTTACACATTCATTGTATCGAAGATTGGCGAGTACCCAGAGATTTCCAACGGACATGGTATATATGTATATTTAGCTTAAGACATCCCAAACAAATAAAAATTATCCCCATTTTAATACGATGAGGTAGAACGATTTGTTATTTCGCCCGAACTTGATCAATTTTTACAAATTTGGTATAAATGAAATTTACACATTCATTGTATCGAAGATTGGCGAGTACCCAGAGATTTCCAACGGACATGGTATATATGTATATTTAGCTTAAGACATCCCAAACAAATAAAAATTATCCCCATTTTAATACGATGAGGTAGAACGATTTGTTATTTCGCCCGAACTTGATCAATTTTTACAAATTTGGTATAAATGAAATTTACACATTCATTGTATCGAAGATTGGCCAGTACCCAGAGATTTCCAATGTACATAGTATATATGTATATTTAGCTTAAGACATCCCAAACAAATAAAAATTATCCCCATTTTAATACGATGAGGTAGAACGATTTGTTATTTCGCCCGCACTTGATCAATTTTTACAAATTTGGTATAAATGAAATTTACACATTCATTGTATCGAAGATTGGCCAGTACCCAGAGATTTCCAACGGACATGGTATATATGTATATTTAGCTTAAGACATCCCAAACAAATAAAAATTATCCCCATTTTAATACGATGAGGTAGAACGATTTGTTATTTCGCCCGAACTTGATCAATTTTTACAAATTTGGTATAAATGAAATTTACACATTCATTGTATCGAAGATTGGTGAGTTACCAGAGATTTCCAACGGACATGGTATATAAGTATATTTAGCTTAAGACATCCCAAACAAATAAAAATTATCCCCATTTTAATACGATGAGGTAGAACGATTTGTTATTTCGCCCGAACTTGATCAATTTTTACAAATTTGGTATAAATGAAATTTACACATTCATTGTATCGAAGATTGGCGAGTACCCAGAGATTTCCAACGGTCATGATGTATATGTTTATTTAGCTTAAGATATCCCAAACAAATAAAAATTATCCCTATTTTAATACGATGAGGTAGAACGATTTGTTATTTCGCCCGAACTTGATCAATTTTTACAAATTTGGTATAAATGAAATTTACACATTCATTGTATCGAAGATTGGCGAGTTACCAGAGATTTCCAACGGACATGGTATATAAGTATATTTAGCTTAAGATATCCCAAACAAATAAAAATTATCCCTATTTTAATACGATGAGGTAGAACGATTTGTTATTTCGCCCGAACTTGATCAATTTTTACAAATTTGGTATAAATGAAATTTACACATGCATTGTATCGAAGATTGGCCAGTACCCAGAGATTTCCAACGGACATGATATATATGTATATTTAGCTTAAGACATCCCAAATAAATAAAAATTATCCCCATTTTAATACGATGAGGTAGAACGATTTGTTATTTCGCCCGAACTTGATCAATTTTTACAAATTTGGTATAAATGAAATTTACACATTCATTGTATCGAAGATTGGCCAGTACCCAGAGATTTCCAACGGACATGATATATATGTATATTTAGCTTAAGACATCCCAAATAAATAAAAATTATCCCCATTTTAATACGATGAGGTAGAACGATTTGTTATTTCGCCCGAACTTGATCAATTTTTACAAATTTGGTATAAATGAAATTTACACATTCATCGTATCGAAGATTGGCGAGTACCCAGAGATTTCCAACGGACATGGTATATATGTATATTTAGCTTAAGACATCCCAAACAAATAAAAATTATCCCTATTTTAATACGATGAGGTAGAACGATTTGTTATTTCGCCCGAACTTGATCAATTTTTACAAATTTGGTATAAATGAAATTTACACATTCATTGTGTTGAAGATTGGCGAGTACCCAGAGATTTCCAACGGACATGGTATATATGTATATTTAGCTTAAGACATCCCAAACAAATAAAAATTATCCCTATTTTAATACGATGAGGTAGAACGATTTGTTATTTCGCCCGAACTTGATCAATTTTTACAAATTTGGTATAAATGAAATTTACACATTCATTGTATCGAAGATTGGCCAGTACCCAGAGATTTCCAACGGACATGATATATATGTATATTTAGCTTAAGACATCCCAAATAAATAAAAATTATCCCCATTTTAATACGATGAGGTAGAACGATTTGTTATTTCGCCCGAACTTGATCAATTTTTACAAATTTGGTATAAATGAAATTTACACATTCATCGTATCGAAGATTGGCGAGTACCCAGAGATTTCCAACGGACATGGTATATATGTATATTTAGCTTAAGACATCCCAAACAAATAAAAATTATCCCTATTTTAATACGATGAGGTAGAACGATTTGTTATTTCGCCCAAACTTGATCAATTTTTACAAATTTGGTATAAATGAAATTTACACATTCATTGTGTCGAAGATTGGCGAGTACCCAGAGATTTCCAACGGACATGGTATATATGTATATTTAGCTTAAGACATCCCAAACAAATAAAAATTATCCCCATTTTAATACGATGAGGTAGAACGATTTGTTATTTCGCCCGAACTTGATCAATTTTTACAAATTTGGTATAAATGAAATTTACACATTCATTGTATCGAAGATTGGCGAGTACCCAGAGATTTTCAACGGACATGGTATATATGTATATTTAGCTTAAGACATCCCAAACAAATAAAAATTATCCCCATTTTAATACGATGAGGTAGAACGATTTGTTATTTCGCCCGAACTTGATCAATTTTTACAAATTTGGTATAAATGAAATTTACACATTCATTGTATCGAAGATTGGCGAGTACCCAGAGATTTCCAACGGACATGGTATATATGTATATTTAGCTTAAGACATCCCAAACAAATAAAAATTATCCATATTTTAATACGATGAGGTAGAACGATTTGTTATTTCGCCCGAACTTGATCAATTTTTACAAATTTGGTATAAATGAAATTTACACATTCATTGTATCGAAGATTGGCCAGGACCCAGAGATTTCCAATGTACATAGTATATATGTATATTTAGCTTAAGACATCCCAAACAAATAAAAATTATCCCCATTTTAATACGATGAGGTAGAACAATTTGTTATTTCGCCCGCACTTGATCAATTTTTACAAATTTGGTATAAATGAAATTTACACATTCATTGTATCGAAGATTGGCCAGGACCCAGAGATTTCCAATGTACATAGTATATATGTATATTTAGCTTAAGACATCCCAAACAAATAAAAATTATCCCCATTTTAATACGATGAGGTAGAACGATTTGTTATTTCGCCCGAACTTGATCAATTTTTACAAATTTGGTATAAATGAAATTTACACATTCATTGTATCGAAGATTGGCCAGTACCCAGAGATTTCCAACGGACATGGTATATATGTATATTTAGCTTAAGACATCCCAAACAAATAAAAATTATCCCCATTTTAATACGATGAGGTAGAACGATTTGTTATTTCGCCCGAACTTGATCAATTTTTACAAATTTGGTATAAATGAAATTTACACATTCATTGTATAGAAGATTGGCGAGTTACCAGAGATTTCCAATGTACATAGTATATATGTATATTTAGCTTAAGACATCCCAAACAAATAAAAATTATCCCCATTTTAATACGATGAGGTAGAACGATTTGTTATTTCGCCCGAACTTGATCAATTTTTACAAATTTGGTATAAATGAAATTTACACATTCATTGTATCGAAGATTGGCGAGTTACCAGAGATTTCCAACGGACATGGTATATAAGTATATTTAGCTTAAGACATCCCAAACAAATAAAAATTATCCCCATTTTAATACGATGAGGCAGAACGATTTGTTATTTCGCCCGAACTTGATCAATTTTTACAAATTTGGTATAAATGAAATTTACACATTCATTGTATCGAAGATTGGCGAGTACCCAGAGATTTCCAACGGACATGGTATATATGTATATTTAGCTTAAGACATCCCAAACAAATAAAAATTATCCCTATTTTAATACGATGAGATAGAACGATTTGTTATTTCGCCCGAACTTGATCAATTTTTACAAATTTGGTATAAATGAAATTTACACATTCATTGTATCGAAGATTGGCGAGTACCCAGAGATTTCCAACGGACATGGTATATATGTATATTTAGTTTAAGACATCCCAAACAAATAAAAATTATCCCCATTTTAATACGATGAGGTAGAACGATTTGTTATTTCGCCCGAACTTGATCAATTTTTACAAATTTGGTATAAATGAAATTTACACATTCATTGTATCGAAGATTGGCCAGTACCCAGAGATTTCCAACGGACATGGTATATATGTATTTCTAGCTTAAGACATCCCAAACAAATAAAAATTATCCCCATTTTAATACGATGAGGTAGAACGATTTGTTATTCCGCCCGAACTTGATCAATTTTTACAAATTTGGTATAAATGAAATTTACACATTCATTGTATCGAAGATTGGCCAGTACCCAGAGATTTCCAACGGACATGGTATATATGTATTTCTAGTTTAAGACATCCCAAACAAATAAAAATTAACCACATTTTAATACGATGAGGTAGAACGATTTGTTATTTCGCCCGAACTTGATCAATTTTTACAAATTTGGTATAAATGAAATTTACACATTCATTGTATCGAAGATTGGCGAGTACCCAGAGATTTCCAACGGACATGGTATATATGTATTTCTAGCTTAAGACATCCCAAACAAATAAAAATTATCCCCAATTTAATACGATGAGGTAAAACGATTTGTTATTTCGCCCGAACTTGATCAATTTTTACAAATTTGGTATAAATGAAATTTACACATTCATTGTATCGAAGATTGGCGAGTACCCAGAGATTTCCAACGGACAGGGTATATATGTATTTCTAGCTTAAGACATCCCAAACAAATAAAAATTATCCCCATTTTAATACGATGAAGTAGAACGATTTGTTATTTCGCCCGAACTTGATCAATTTTTACAAATTTGGTATAAATGAAATTTACACATTCATTGTATCGAAGATTGGCGAGTACCCAGAGATTTCCAACGGACATGGTATATATGTATTTCTAGCTTAAGACATCCCAAACAAATAAAAATTATCCCCATTTTAATACGATGAAGTAGAACGATTTGTTATTTCGCCCGAACTTGATCAATTTTTACAAATTTGGTATAAATGAAATTTACACATTCATTGTATCGAAGATTGGCGAGTACCCAGAGATTTCCAACGGACATGGTATATATGTATTTCTAGCTTAAGACATCCCAAACAAATAAAAATTATCCCCAATTTAATACGATGAGGTAGAACGATTTGTTATTTCGCCCGAACTTGATCAATTTTTACAAATTTGGTATAAATGAAATTTACACATTCATTGTATCGAAGATTGGCGAGTACCCAGAGATTTCCAACGGACATGGTATATATGTATTTCTAGCTTAAGACATCCCAAACAAATAAAAATTATCCCCATTTTAATACGATGAAGTAGAACGATTTGTTATTTCGCCCGAACTTGATCAATTTTTACAAATTTGGTATAAATGAAATTTACACATTCATTGTATCGAAGATTGGCGAGTACCCATAGAGATTTCCAACGGACATGGTATATATGTATTTCTAGCTTAAGACATCCCAAACAAATAAAAATTATCCCCAATTTAATACGATGAGGTAGAACGATTTGTTATTTCGCCCGAACTTGATCAATTTTTACAAATTTGGTATAAATGAAATTTACACATTCATTGTATCGAAGATTGGCGAGTACCCAGAGATTTCCAACGGACATGGTATATATGTATTTCTAGCTTAAGACATCCCAAACAAATAAAAATTATCCCCATTTTAATACGATGAAGTAGAACGATTTGTTATTTCGCCCGAACTTGATCAATTTTTACAAATTTGGTATAAATGAAATTTACACATTCATTGTATCGAAGATTGGCGAGTACCCAGAGATTTCCAACGGACATGGTATATATGTGTTTCTAGCTTAAGACATCCCAAACAAATAAAAATTATCCCCATTTTAATACGATGAGGTAGAACGATTTGTTATTTCGCCCGAACTTGATCAATTTTTACAAATTTGGTATAAATGAAATTTACACATTCATTGTATCGAAGATTGGCCAGTACCCAGAGATTTCCAACGGACATGGTATATATGTATTTCTAGCTTAAGACATCCCAAACAAATAAAAATTATCCCCATTTTAATACGATGAGGTAGAACGATTTGTTATTTCGCCCGAACTTGATCAATTTTTACAAATTTGGTATAAATGAAATTTACACATTCATTGTATCGAAGATTGGCCAGTACCCAGAGATTTCCAACGGACATGGTATATATGTATTTCTAGCTTAAGACATCCCAAACAAATAAAAATTATCCCCAATTTAATACGATGAGGTAGAACGATTTGTTATTTCGCCCGAACTTGATCAATTTTTACAAATTTGGTATAAATGAAATTTACACATTCATTGTATCGAAGATTGGCGAGTACCCAGAGATTTCCAACGGACATGGTATATATGTATTTCTAGCTTAAGACATCCCAAACAAATAAAAATTATCCCCATTTTAATACGATGAAGTAGAACGATTTGTTATTTCGCCCGAACTTGATCAATTTTTACAAATTTGGTATAAATGAAATTTACACATTCATTGTATCGAAGATTGGCGAGTACCCAGAGATTTCCAACGGACATGGTATATATGTGTTTCTAGCTTAAGACATCCCAAACAAATAAAAATTATCCCCATTTTAATACGATGAGGTAGAACGATTTGTTATTTCGCCCGAACTTGATCAATTTTTACAAATTTGGTATAAATGAAATTTACACATTCATTGTATCGAAGATTGGCCAGTACCCAGAGATTTCCAACGGACATGGTATATATGTATTTCTAGCTTAAGACATCCCAAACAAATAAAAATTATCCCCATTTTAATACGATGAGGTAGAACGATTTGTTATTTCGCCCGAACTTGATCAATTTTTACAAATTTGGTATAAATGAAATTTACACATTCATTGTATCGAAGATTGGCCAGTACCCAGAGATTTCCAACGGACATGGTATATATGTATTTCTAGTTTAAGACATCCCAAACAAATAAAAATTAACCACATTTTAATACGATGAGGTAGAACGATTTGTTATTTCGCCCGAACTTGATCAATTTTTACAAATTTGGTATAAATGAAATTTACACATTCATTGTATCGAAGATTGGCCAGTACCCAGAGATTTCCAACGGACATGGTATATATGTATTTCTAGTTTAAGACATCCCAAACAAATAAAAATTATCCCCAATTTAATACGATGAGGTAGAACGATTTGTTATTTCGCCCGAACTTGATCAATTTTTACAAATTTGGTATAAATGAAATTTACACATTCATTGTATCGAAGATTGGCCAGTACCCAGAGATTTCCAACGGACATGGTATATATGTATTTCTAGTTTAAGACATCCCAAACAAATAAAAATTATCCCCAATTTAATACGATGAGGTAGAACGATTTGTTATTTCGCCCGAACTTGATCAATTTTTACAAATTTGGTATAAATGAAATTTACACATTCATTGTATCGAAGATTGGCCAGTACCCAGAGATTTCCAACGGACATGGTATATATGCATTTCTAGTTTAAGACATCCCAAACAAATAAAAATTAACCACATTTTAATACGATGAGGTAGAACGATTTGTTATTTCGCCCGAACTTGATCAATTTTTACAAATTTGGTATAAATGAAATTTACACATTCATTGTATCGAAGATTGGCCAGTACCCAGAGATTTCCAACGGACATGGTATATTTGTATTTCTAGTTTAAGACATCCCAAACAAATAAAAATTAACCACATTTTAATACGATGAGGTAGAACGATTTGTTATTTCGCCCGAACTTGATCAATTTTTACAAATTTGGTATAAATGAAATTTACACATTCATTGTATCGAAGATTGGCCAGTACCCAGAGATTTCCAACGGACATGGTATATATGTATTTCTAGCTTAAGACATCCCAAACAAATAAAAATTATCCCCAATTTAATACGATGAGGGAGAACGATTTGTTATTTCGCCCGAACTTGATCAATTTTTACAAATTTGGTTTAAATGAAATTTACACATTCATTGTGTCGAAGATTGGCCAGTACCCAGAGATTTCCAACGGACATGGTATATATGTATTTCTAGTTTAAGACATCCCAAACAAATAAAAATTATCCCCAATTTAATACGATGAGGTAGAACGATTTGTTATTTCGCCCGAACTTGATCAATTTTTACAAATTTGGTATAAATGAAATTTACACATTCATTGTATCGAAGATTGGCCAGTACCCAGAGATTTCCAACGGACATGGTATATATGTATTTCTAGTTTAAGACATCCCAAACAAATAAAAATTAACCACATTTTAATACGATGAGGTAGAACGATTTGTTATTTCGCCCGAACTTGATCAATTTTTACAAATTTGGTATAAATGAAATTTACACATTCATTGTATCGAAGATTGGCCAGTACCCAGAGATTTCCAACGGACATGGTATATATGTATTTCTAGCTTAAGACATCCCAAACAAATAAAAATTATCCCCAATTTAATACGATGAGGTAGAACGATTTGTTATTTCGCCCGAACTTGATCAATTTTTACAAATTTGGTTTAAATGAAATTTACACATTCATTGTGTCGAAGATTGGCGAGTACCCAGAGATTTCCAACGGACATGGTATATATGTATATTTAGCTTAAGACATCCCAAACAAATAAAATTTATCCCCATTTTAATACGATGAGGCTAAACGATTTGTTATTTCGCCCGCACTTGATCAATTTTTACAAATTTGGTATAAATGAAATTTACACATTCATTGTATCGAAGATTGGCGAGTACCCAGAGATTTCCAACGGACATGGTATATATGTATATTTAGCTTAAGACATCCCAAACAAATAAAATTTATCCCCATTTTAATACGATGAGGCAGAACGATTTGTTATTTCGCCCGAACTTGATCAATTTTTACAAATTTGGTATAAATGAAATTTACACATTCATTGTGTCGAAGATTGGCGAGTACCCAGAGATTTCCAACGGACATGGTATATATGTATATTTAGCTTAAGACATCCCAAACAAATAAAAATTATCCCTATTTTAATACGATGAGGTAGAACGATTTGTTATTTCGCCCGAACTTGATCAATTTTTACAAATTTGGTATAAATGAAATTTACACATTCATTGTGTTGAAGATTGGCGAGTACCCAGAGATTTCCAACGGACATGGTATATATGTATATTTAGCTTAAGACATCCCAAACAAATAAAAATTATCCCCATTTTAATACGATGAGGTAGAACGATTTGTTATTTCGCCCGAACTTGATCAATTTTTACAAATTTGGTATAAATGAAATTTACACATTCATTGTATAGAAGATTGGCGAGTTACCAGAGATTTCCAACGGACATGATATATATGTATATTTAGCTTAAGACATCCCAAATAAATAAAAATTATCCCCATTTTAATACGATGAGGTAGAACGATTTGTTATTTCGCCCGAACTTGATCAATTTTTACAAATTTGGTATAAATGAAATTTACACATTCATTGTATCGAAGATTGGCGAGTACCCAGAGATTTCCAACGGACATGGTATATATGTATATTTAGCTTAAGACATCCCAAACAAATAAAAATTATCCCCATTTTAATACGATGAGGTAGAACGATTTGTTATTTCGCCCGAACTTGATCAATTTTTACAAATTTGGTATAAATGAAATTTACACATTCATTGTATCGAAGATTGGCCAGTACCCAGAGATTTCCAATGTACATAGTATATATGTATATTTAGCTTAAGACATCCCAAACAAATAAAAATTATCCCCATTTTAATACGATGAGGTAGAACGATTTGTTATTTCGCCCGAACTTGATCAATTTTTACAAATTTGGTATAAATGAAATTTACACATTCATTGTATCGAAGATTGGCGAGTACCCAGAGATTTCCAACGGACATGGTATATATGTATATTTAGCTTAAGACATCCCAAACAAATAAAAATTATCCCCATTTTAATACGATGAGGTAGAACGATTTGTTATTTCGCCCGAACTTGATCAATTTTTACAAATTTGGTATAAATGAAATTTACACATTCATTGTATCGAAGATTGGCGAGTACCCAGAGATTTCCAACGGACATGGTATATATGTATATTTAGCTTAAGACATCCCAAACAAATAAAAATTATCCCCATTTTAATACGATGAGGTAGAACGATTTGTTATTTCGCCCGAACTTGATCAATTTTTACAAATTTGGTATAAATGAAATTTACACATTCATTGTATCGAAGATTGGCCAGTACCCAGAGATTTCCAATGTACATAGTATATATGTATATTTAGCTTAAGACATCCCAAACAAATAAAAATTATCCCCATTTTAATACGATGAGGTAGAACGATTTGTTATTTCGCCCGCACTTGATCAATTTTTACAAATTTGGTATAAATGAAATTTACACATTCATTGTATCGAAGATTGGTGAGTTACCAGAGATTTCCAACGGACATGGTATATAAGTATATTTAGCTTAAGACATCCCAAACAAATAAAAATTATCCCCATTTTAATACGATGAGGTAGAACGATTTGTTATTTCGCCCGAACTTGATCAATTTTTACAAATTTGGTATAAATGAAATTTACACATTCATTGTGTCGAAGATTGGCCAGTACCCAGAGATTTCCAATGTACATAGTATATATGTATATTTAGCTTAAGACATCCCAAACAAATAAAAATTATCCCCATTTTAATACGATGAGGTAGAACGATTTGTTATTTCGCCCGAACTTGATCAATTTTTACAAATTTGGTATAAATGAAATTTACACATTCATTGTATCGAAGATTGGCGAGTACCCAGAGATTTCCAACGGACATGGTATATATGTATATTTAGCTTAAGACATCCCAAACAAATAAAAATTATCCCCATTTTAATACGATGAGGTAGAACGATTTGTTATTTCGCCCGAACTTGATCAATTTTTACAAATTTGGTATAAATGAAATTTACACATTCATTGTATCGAAGATTGGCCAGTACCCAGAGATTTCCAACGGACATGGTATATATGTATATTTAGCTTAAGACATCCCAAACAAATAAAAATTATCCCCATTTTAATACGATGAGGTAGAACGATTTGTTATTTCGCCCGAACTTGATCAATTTTTACAAATTTGGTATAAATGAAATTTACACATTCATTGTATAGAAGATTGGCGAGGACCCAGAAATTTCCAACGGACATGGTATATATGTATATTTAGCTTAAGACATCCCAAACAAATAAAAATTATCCCCATTTTAATACGATGAGGTAGAACGATTTGTTATTTCGCCCGCACTTGATCAATTTTTACAAATTTGGTATAAATGAAATTTACACATTCATTGTATCGAAGATTGGCCAGTACCCAGAGATTTCCAACGGACATGGTATATATGTATATTTAGCTTAAGACATCCCAAACAAATAAAAATTATCCCCATTTTAATACGATGAGGTAGAACGATTTGTTATTTCGCCCGAACTTGATCAATTTTTACAAATTTGGTATAAATGAAATTTACACATTCATTGTGTCGAAGATTGGCGAGTACCCAGAGACTTCCAACGGACATGGTATATATGTATATTTAGCTTAAGACATCCCAAACAAATAAAAATTATCCCCATTTTAATACGATGAGGCAGAACGATTTGTTATTTCGCCCGCACTTGATCAATTTTTACAAATTTGGTATAAATGAAATTTACACATTCATTGTATCGAAGATTGGCCAGTACCCAGAGATTTCCAATGTACATAGTATATATGTATATTTAGCTTAAGACATCCCAAACAAATAAAAATTATCCCCATTTTAATACGATGAGGTAGAACGATTTGTTATTTCGCCCGAACTTGATCAATTTTTACAAATTTGGTATAAATGAAATTTACACATTCATTGTATAGAAGATTGGCGAGGACCCAGAAATTTCCAACGGACATGGTATATATGTATATTTAGCTTAAGACATCCCAAACAAATAAAAATTATCCCCATTTTAATACGATGAGGTAGAACGATTTGTTATTTCGCCCGCACTTGATCAATTTTTACAAATTTGGTATAAATGAAATTTACACATTCATTGTATCGAAGATTGGCCAGTACCCAGAGATTTCCAACGGACATGGTATATATGTATATTTAGCTTAAGACATCCCAAACAAATAAAAATTATCCCCATTTTAATACGATGAGGTAGAACGATTTGTTATTTCGCCCGAACTTGATCAATTTTTACAAATTTGGTATAAATGAAATTTACACATTCATTGTGTCGAAGATTGGCGAGTACCCAGAGACTTCCAACGGACATGGTATATATGTATATTTAGCTTAAGACATCCCAAACAAATAAAAATTATCCCCATTTTAATACGATGAGGCAGAACGATTTGTTATTTCGCCCGCACTTGATCAATTTTTACAAATTTGGTATAAATGAAATTTACACATTCATTGTGTCGAAGATTGGCGACTACCCAGAGATTCCCAACGGACATGGTATATATGTGTAAGAAGAAGGAGATTGTAGAACCCGAATAAAGCAGAAGGAGAAGGAATAGGAGGACAATTTACTTCCTCCTTTCCTAGATAAGTGAAAGAGATTTTCCTTCTCCTTTTCCTAGCCCTTTACTTCCACTTTTACTTAACTCACTCTTTGTTCTTTGTCTTCTGCGGAGAAGGATATAATGAAAAAGAAAGTGTTTGTAGGAACTGGGTGAAGCAGAAGGAGAAGGAATAGGGGGAGATTTTCCTTCCTCTTTTCCTAGATAAGTGAAAGAATTTTCCTTCTTATTTATCTAGCCCTTTACTTCCCCTTTTTTTTAACCCACTCTTTCTTCTTTGTCTTCTGCGGAGAAGGATATATTCAAGTAGAAGGAGATTGTGGGACCCGGGTGAAGCAGAAGGAGAAGGAATAGGAAAAAATTTTGCTTCCTCCTTTCCTAGGTAAGTGAAAGAGATTTTCCTCCTCCTTTTCCTAGCCCTCTACTTCCCATTTTGTTTAACCCATTCCTTGTTCATTGTCTTCTGTGGATAAGGAGATAATGAAGAAAAAAGAGATTGTAGGACCTGGGTGAAGGAGAAGGAATAGGAAGAGATTTTCCTTCCTCATTTCACATTTAATAAGGTCACGCCGATTTGGCAAGTTCAGCATCTGATATTAAGGAAGGAACTGAAATAAAAACAGAAGAAATTTTAATTGCAATTTCGATCAAAACATCCAGTTGTCATTAAACTAAATTTTTTAATTTCCACTTTCTAGTTATGTTTTTCTTTAGCTCTCAGAAAGCGCTTTTGAATGTATTTAGAATACTGAACCAATAGTTTCGTTTGCTTTCTTGGTTTTAATATTACGATACAAAACCAGAGTATATCAAGCCAGTTTTCTAAATCTGAGAGCCAACTACAAACTAGCAATCTTTTATAATATTATAATTCAGAATTCGAGTATATGTCGCTTTTGGGGCATCTACAGCCATTCAGAGTTCAGTGTAGTGACCTTACAGTATAAAAATCTAAGTGGGCGGTCGTTGATCGCTTCACATATACTTATCTGCACTGTTGTACTACAACAGGTCAGTAAGATGGATTTTTTTAAGATTAAAATATTTCATTTCAGTTATTAATTAAAGACCAATCTAATTGACCGAATATTGAAAATTCAAAATAAAAAATGTACTTACAAGCTTTTGAAATTTTTCAAATCACATATATGTCAAAATTTACTAGTGTTGACTTACCTGTAAATAGAACAAGAAAAAAATACAATTATTAACAAAAATCATGATCCTTTGAAGTCATTTCCTGACATTCAAAAATATCCTAAATTATTTCTCTAATTCGATCAAGTTTTTATTAAATAGGGACCCGATTCTCATTTGCAAAAAAAACCATCTTCATTTTCATAAAAATCGTTCGACCCGAAAAATCATAAATAAATTTTCAAAAAATTAGGACTTATCTTAATCCATTCCGGGCATTAGAAAAGTTTTACCACCGCAATTTTTATCTAAATCGTTCTACCCAAAAAAAAATTAAAAACCCCAGGCCCCACGATATGTCAACTAGATAAAGCAAGTGCTGCAAATCAAAACTTGCCTTGTTTCATAACACTCATCGTGCAACATTCCGCAATATGATGGAACATAACACCAGATATCTAATTAATGACAAACACAAAACCCGAGATGCATCATGACACAACATATTACAAAATCGTGCAACATGGTGCAGCATCACGCAACATTTCACAATAAGGCACACATGACGCAACATTGTGGCATATCTAGCAACATCCCACAACATGATGCACCATTAAGCAAGATCACAAAACATGGTGCAGTATTACGCAAAATGATGCTACATCAAACTCATGGCGCAACATTAAGCAACATGGTGCAATATGATGAAACGTTATGCAACATCGTACAACATAGTGCAACATCCCACAGCTTGGTATAACATAACGCAACTTAGTGTACAATGGCGCGACACAATTCAACATCATGCAACATGTTCAAACAATACGCAACATTGCGAATCATAACGGCCCATCCAGAGGACTTCTAAATGAATTATCTAGAAATCAGGACCCCTTGTAATCGTTTCATTGCATTCGAAAACTCTGTCCCGCTAAATTTATCAAAATTGCGCAAGCCAAATAAAATGTTAAAAAAAGATTCAACTCTCCTGGACCCCACCAAATGACCCTCTAAATAAATTTTCCCGAACTCAGGACACATAAAAATCTGTTTTTGGTATTCGAAACAGTCCTCCGGCAAATATTTCAAAAATCTTGTACACCAAATAAATTAAAGAAGAGAGCCGGGCCCACCGTAGAACCCTTATAAAGGATTGTCCCGAAATTAACACCAATCGCAATCGATTCAAAATACTCAAAACCCCTCCCTCACTAAATTTAATAAAAATCTTGAGAGCCGAAAAAAATTAAATAAAGGGACCCAGGGCCCACCAGACGACTCTTTAGAATTTTTTTTATAAATCTCGACTGACAATTGAAAACTCTCTTGTTTCAATTTTGGTCAAAGTCATGCGAGCCATTTAAAAAATTAAAAAACGGGACCTGGGTCTTACAGGATGACCTTCTAAAAGATTTTTACGAAATCAGGACCCTTTGCAATCGATTCCTAGTATTCGCAATATTCCCCGAATATTCATCCGAATCGTTTGAGCTGAGAAAACAAAATTAGA
Organism: Nephrotoma appendiculata; assembly: GCA_947310385.1. Lineage (NCBI taxonomy): Eukaryota > Metazoa > Arthropoda > Insecta > Diptera > Tipulidae > Nephrotoma > Nephrotoma appendiculata. Next base: position 320,490,135 of record OX371223.1, read on the forward strand.
AAAAAAACGGGTTCCACAAGTCGGCATCTTAACAGAATTTTACTGAAAACAAGACCGATTGCAATCATTTTGTGGTACTCGAAAACCCTTATTTAGCAACTTTTCCGAAATCTTATATAATAAATTAACATGGCACTGAGCATGGATCAAAATTAGACAAGTGGAGTAAGCTGGTCAGGTTGCGAGCGGAATCTACGTTTATTTCAAATTAAGGTGCAGTTCCAAACGTCAGTGCAGAAAGATTGTTAGGACACAGGGGAGACCAATTTTGACACTTCATGGAAAGCTGCAGATGTCTTTCAAACTACATCCGCGATAGAAAGGAGCTGTGAGCAGGTCATGACTGAGATAGAACTAAGATATAGCCAATTACACGACAAAGAATTATGCAAGTTTCAAATGCAAAGCACTAGGTGCACATGAGGCACTAAGTAGTACACTAGGTACATACGAGTGTACGCTACGAAGGAATGATTGTTTTGCACGGTAGCCTGATTCCCGAGATAAACAATATGAAAACTGGCTAGTGGAACAGACACCGGGAATAGAGAAACCCAAAGAGGTTTCGAGAAATAACCAAGACAAGACACAAATGCTTGGTTCTAGCTCGAAGAGTGCAAGTTTGTTTAAAGACAGTTTACGGCCAGAGAAATGAAGAGACAAACCGGGGACAGGCTCAGCACAAGATTCCATTATGATTATTGAAGATGAGTCTGGAAAGCCGAGAAACAACCAATTTTTCAAACAGTAACAGGCCGCAAAAATAACGAAGAACAACGACGACGAATGAACAAAGATCGATTCCAGAAATAAATCAGAAGCGCAATACGACCAGAGTGGGAATTACCGTTTTTCGACGAGGTGAGTTAGTGTGGCTGAAGTCCAGAAAGCGGAAAACCAGATCCCCATACAAAGTTATCAAGAGGATCAGCGACGATGTGTGTCGGATCCAAGAACATGAATTCTACGCTACATTGGTATATCATGTGGTGGTCAAATGGTCCTTTAGACGCAGGTTAGTATATTCATGTAGTTTTTTTTTTGTAATTTTACGGGTCATTTAGACCCAAGCTAGGTAATTATAATTTTCTATTGATAATTTTATTGTTCTGTGATACATTAGTGGTTTATGAGAAGTACTGTTACGAAAGCCCTCAAGAAAGTCTTTGGGCTAAATTGGCAGAGCTGAATAGCACTGAAGAGGATATTGGTGGGGTAGCTAGCGAAAATGAAGAAGACATCGAAATAATTAGCGATTATGAATCGCAAATCGCACAAGAACAAAACTGATGACCATTTTATTGGAAACGATGGAACGATTTGGCGAAGAAGTGTTTTGCTCCAACCCGAACTCCATTAGAAATTTTGAACAAATTTAATAAAAGTTGTAAAAAGAGATATAATGCGGGATTTTATGGCACAGTAGATGAAAAATTAGGAATTTTCCGTGGAAGCTGCAGCTTCGGTCAGTATATATACCGAACAAACCAGCAAAATACGGTATACAAATATTTTCTGCTGTGGACTTAGTGTCCTAGACTATTTACAAACTACCAAAATCTGGGTACACTTTAACCTGTTAACAAAATAATTTTCTATTTTAGGAGTACAATGTGGGATAATACTATCACAATGTACTCTACTCGTATATGTATACATAAAGTTATAAAATATTGGTCGAAATAGGTAAAGGACAAACATTTATAGGATCCAAAAATTTGTATATCATCACGGTATTAAGGTTATTTTGGTATCCTTTTCCCGGAATATGGGTATATGGTCCAATATTAATTTCTTATAAAACAAAAATCCGAAAACATTGATTGAAATTTTAATTGAATTTTTTACTAGCTTAGATTTTCTAATATACATTTTGATTATTAATATTTTACATGAAGCTTATACAATATAAATTATTATAATAAGCAGATTTTCATCCATTTTCCGACCTAAAAAAGATTCAAAATGTATCGCACATATATAGTGTATATGTATATTTTAATCAACCGGACATTGTATTCGAATGATTTGAATAATCTTATTCGGCAAAATATATTGTGTTTTTACATTGACACCCTAAAGCTTTCTATTACTTTAGCCAGAAAAGAAAAATATGTAACATTAAGATGTTAACTTTTTTTATATCGATACACATAATGAAAGGACGACAGAATTTTTTCACATGTCATCGTCTTATACCATGTTCGTATAATAAAAAGTATTGTGTTGTGTTAATAACCCTCAATTATAATTTGATATCATGCACATATAAAATACATACATAGATCGCACTTAATAGGTGGAAAATGAAGTGACAATAAGCTTTTGACAAAAATTTGACCTTGAACTAGGATTATTGTATGAATACAGTTTGTGCCTGTGATCTACTCAAATTTACTCAAATTTCAGATTGAACTTGCTTGGTAATAACGCAATTCTGAATAGTAAAATGAGCAGACAAATTTCTTAGAATTCTCGTTTTTGATATGTTTACAGGAACTACGATTATAATTCTTAGAAATAATTCAATACGTCCATACTATGTATTTGGCGAAGCTAGAAAGTAAAGAAAAATTGTATCCTTTATCGCGGTTCTTTTGAATTTATTGTGAAATAAATTGGTTAATGTGAAATGGTTATTTGTTTCTAAGAATCAATTATTTTGCTATACGAACTAATTTATTATTTAAAACAATTATTTTAACCTTTGCGGTTCAAAATTCAACTGTATACAAATCTAACATACGGTGTGTTATGAGATTGAAATTTAATTTAATTTGGGGGCAGGGCTACGTGCTCTTCAAAATCACACCACAAAACCCACCAGCGACATCTCAGCTTCTCAATTAGGCCCATTATGCCGCCCCGACCTTACTCATATGCAACACCTGCAGATCACGCTCCAAATCAACGACCCGATGCCTCTGGTCTTTCAAATGGAAAGCCATTTGCGATCAAAGATGCGTGGCAGTCATCGGTTTGGCCGATTCAGAATCATGGACGGTCGGACCACGTAACTCTAGAGACCTCCACCTCCATGTCAACGCAAATCCGCAGCATGCCAATCTACATCACCGTTGACGAAACACTCCCTGCAATGCCCCGTCACAACTCCGGCAACAGTATGTAGACGACGCAACTACATCGCTCACCGACACAAATAGACAAGCCGACCCACCAGCACCACACGGATATACAAACAGCTTACATAAAAACAAAAAAATCACTTTAGAAGCTGAACAAAACAAAACAACTAACTTTACAGATCGAACCACAAAACATGAAAACCAGAATCATTATTCTAAAACCTACAGAAAACCGATACAAATAAGTCAAACCACAAACCACAGCTCAAATCATAACACATAACACAAATTATCAGTACACCACCACTCAATTAACAGACCAAACCCAACACTAATGACACTACTAGACTACACCCCTATTGTATTCGAAAGAACTATGATGAAGCGTTACAAATAATAAAAAAATATTTCACCAACAAGGATACAAACTGACCTACAAAACATAGCACAAAATCGGACAAATTTTAAGACAAAATTGACGCAGACACATGGAAACAGGAATCCATAAAACCCCATTATCCGACCGTCCGGCACACTACATAGGTCAAACCGGCAGATCCCTTAAAAAAAAACTCCTACAACATGCGAAAGAC